>CM035162.1:57268758-57661626 GCA_020205615.1 Panax quinquefolius
CTTATTCATTTATTAATAAAAAGTATTAATTTATTAAAGGCCTTTAATTATCTACATGATCATTGCTTTTATAATATGTGATAAACCCATAGTTTTAAGCAATGCTTTTAGAATAATGATGATGATCATTCTAATGAGATCTAAATTTTAGAAAGCTTAAAACTAAAATAGTTCCCAATCGTTGGATTACTAAATGGGGATTAGTGAATCCGGATAGATCGGGTACATACGTTGCTTGCTTCATTGGATGAGGATGATTGATCTCATGATCATTTGTGTGGAGACACTAAAGCAAGTATGTAGGTGCTTATTAGAGAATAAGTTCATTGAGCGTGGCTCGCTAAGGAATACCTAATGGAGTTTTATTTCATCTGTCCAATAGGAATTCTCAGTGATAGTAGTAGACAAGTGATCCTTGGACTTGAGATCATCATAGTATCTTGTGTATGATGAGTTATACTTTGACTTATTCCTTAAGACCCTTAGGGTATATCAAAGGGTATGCTTGGGTATAATAAGTTATACATGGAGATAATGTATGATCAATAAAGAATCTACCACTTCTAATAAAGAAGAGAAATGTCTCTATGTGATTCGATAAATGACAACCCAAAGAGTCCTCGGGTTAAAGCGTAATGAAATTAGAAAGGAGTTTCTAATTTGCATTATTTGGAGTTGTGCATTTAAGAGTCGAAATACATATAATTAAATAAAATAAGACTTGACAGGTAATTCCATGTCTTATATTTAATTGGGACATCAGATGGTGGAAGGATTGAATGTCAGTAACTATTTACTCAAAGGTTCTTTTATGATTAATGTTGAAATCTATATTATCCGGAAAGTCGTTGATCGCTAGGGAGGCTTATCCCTATTATAGAATAAATATTATTTATTTAAATAAATTAATTATTTAATTTATTTATTTAAATAAGATTAGAATTGTTCTAATTGATTTATTCACAATAGGTTTAATATAGAGAACCTAAAGGGTCACACCATAAAAAGGAAGAATAATTATTTAAGAAGTAAATGGCATAATCGTAATAATATGTTATGTATATTTAATTTAATCTATGGTGATAGAATAAATTAAATAGCTTAATATTTATTATTTAATATTTTAGAAATATTAAATATAAATTAATAAGAGGAGTCTTATTAATATTATTACAATTATTATTATTTTAATTTCTAAAAGAGTTTAGAAATTAATTTAATATAAGTACTCTCATTTATTCCTAATTGGATTAGGAAGGAAAATTAGTTAAAGGAGTTTAATTAATTATCCCTAATAAGATTAGGGAGCTTAATTAATTAAAAGAATTAATTAATTAAACCCAATTCCTTAATTGTTAAGGTGGGTTGCCCACATCTATAAATAAGAGGAGTCTTATTATGGGTGGGAAGGGTTGTTGACTTTAACAAAGTATGTAATAATTCCAAGTTGTTGGGAGTATGCCTTTTCTATAGAGATAGAAAACTAGGGTTAGCCATAACACCCATCTTCTTGAATTTTCTTCTTCCTGGTGGATCACCTCAGAGGCCAAACATATGGGTGGCTAACGTTGATCAAAGGAAGGAACCAAACCCTAGTGGATTCAAGATTGAACGCGAAAGGATTTGGAGGTGAACTTGTACGAGGAAGCTCGATCTTCAAGGGTATGATTTTATTCTTTATCTTTTCGTTTAATTAATAATTGTGCATAAAGGGTGACGAAGGGTATATGGTTTGTAAATTTTTTAAACTCGATTTTACACGCGCCCGCATTATTTTTGCAATTTGATCAAGGCATATATGAATATTACAAACCTAATGCGGTGGCATCAGAGCCAAACCTTTATGCTAATTATTAATTGTTCGATTTGATATGTATATTGATATGTGTTTAGAACAATTTAATTGGGCATAATTTTATTGTATAAAATTTTAAAAAAAAAAAAAACAAAAAACAAAAAATTAGTACGTGCCTCTTTTTATTTCCGTGGACTGGGGCTTATAAACCGTGCATTTGTAGATCCTATTAATTTTTTTTTGGGTCCCGATTCGTGGGTTTTGCATGTTATATAATAATATATATATAATATATAATATATAATGAATGAAATGCATACGGATTTCAATGAAGCATTTACGGTTTAAAAAAAAAAAAAAAAGGGTTATTCTAAATCGTGCCATGTGAAAAGGAACTTCATGTTATATATATATATGTATATGAATGTTAATAGTTTATATAAATTATATATATATAATATAATTTAGTTAATGCTTTTTTTTTTTTAGAAAAAAGCAATGACTGTTATTAATTATATATATATATATATAGTATATATATATATATATATATATATATATATTTTAATAATTTTATTATTAAAATAAAAAGTTATTTTAATTTTAAAATAAAGGTTTATTTTAATATTAAAATAAAAGGTTTATTTTAATTTTAAAATTAGAATTTCATGCTAACTAATTAGAGTTGGAATTGGATTCCATGATAACTAATTGGAGTTGAAATTGGATTCCATGTTTCCTTAAATAAAGGAGTTTATTTAGATATGAAATAAGATTTCATATTATTCAAAAAAAAGAGTTTATTTGTGAATAGAAAGAAAATCCGTATTTCCTTAAATAAAGGAGTTTATTTAAATATGAAATAAGATTTCATATTATTCAAAATAAAGGAGTTTATTTGTGAATAGGAAAGATAATCCGTGTTTCTTTTTAATATTTTTTTACATGGAATTGGATTCCATAATTAATTAAAATAAAAGAGTTTATTTTAATTAAAGATTTTTTTTATTACATGGAATTGGATTCCATAATTAATTAAAATAAAGGAGTTTATTTTGATTAAAGATTTTGATTAAAATAAAATAGTTTATTTTATTCAAAATTGGATAAATTAAAATAAAATAGTTTTATTTTGATTTAAATTTGGATTAAAATAAAGGAGTTTATTTTAATTCAAAATTAGATTTTATACTAACTAAATTTGCCCATTAAATGATATCAATATATATATTAAATGTTTATTATTCATAAGATGAATGTTATTTATTGATGCATATGGTGATGTGTATGATAATAAATGGGATTGATTATGGACTATTGACCAATGTGATTGGATTTTATTTTAGTTGGATGCATGAATGTATGGGTTTTATTAAATGGGGTCTGCACCTTCGCCTCTCTAATTTTTCTTAATGTAAATTTTATCTCCTCCTATGTACTTCCCCTCGATCACGATCAAGGTTTCTATTTATTTTAAATAGTTTTGTAATAGAAATAGTTAGAATTAATTTTGAAAATTGGAGATCAAGGAGCAAGGAGCTTGAAGACCCGTTTGTAATGGAGCCCAGGGTTTAAATGTAATAGTTATATTTAAATATTATTTCTTGCACCCCTAGGGGAGACCTTTTGGTTCACTTGGTGGCTCTAGTGAACCAAACTAGAATAAAAGTCCATAATCAATCCGGGTAGAATATAGTATTCTATATGTGCATGCTTATACTATATATATATTATATATTATGCAAACATGCTTCGCATGTTAATTAATATGACGCGTATTTTATATATATATGTGCATGCGCGCTAAACAAGATGAGACAAATTTAATAATAAATCTCTCAAATTTTTTTATATTAAGTCCTAAGCGTTCAAAGATATTTGGAATATCGAACGTCGCCTTCTAGCATGATAAAATTAATAGAGTATTAAATATTTAATATGAGTTTGTTGTGTCACCACAAGGCAAGTATTAAGTATTTAAGATGTTAATTTATCACATTTGATGCTTATAAAGAAAATTGAACAATATTGTTTTGTTGTGTCACCACAAGGATGATATTTTTCTTTTTTGAATATATGGAGTGCTAGGTTGGACTTAACTTGGATAATTTTGATTCGGATGTGCCACCACTTAATCAAAATAATCTAATAGGCAAAATACAAGGAGTTGCATAGTTGATGTAATTGACAAAAGTTGTCTACCTATTTATTTATATATGATTTGTTGTGTCACCACAAGGCTATATACATTTGAAATGGGATCCTTATTCTCACTAGCAAATCTTTAATTAGATTTTGCCGAACTATATAAGTGAGGGTAATATAGTTTGAAGAAAATAGTGGGAGATACCAATTTAAAACAAGACCTAAATTATTTTGGTAATTAATAAAAGAATATATGTTAAAATGTTGTTAATTACAAATTCATTTACAGAATTTTACAATGTCTAAAATTACTATCACTGCGAAGCATATTAGATGCTAAATTAACCAGACCGAATTAAACGGATTGGTTAAGGAATTTGAGAATAGTTCTTATATCTGAAAAGCTATCTTATGTCCTTAATACGCCTATCCCTGCAATGGTTGCAGACAATGCCTCTGAGGAAGAGATTGCTATTTTTAGAAAGTGGCAAGATGATGCACAGTTGGCTCAATGCATCATGCTCGTATCCATGAGTAACAAGCTTCAGCGTCAGCCTGAAACTATGGATACTTCTACTATACTCCTGCACGTCAAGTAGTTGATGGTGAGGAAAGTAGGACCTGATAGATATCGAGGATATCTAAGGAGCTCTTCCGATCTAGAATGGCCAATGGCACTATAGTATGCATAAAAAGTTCTTAACATAATCAATTTGATTGATCAATTAGACATTTGGTTTTGTCATGGATGGAGAGTTGAGCCAAGATTTGATCTTGCACTCACTCCCGGACTCCTTTCACAATTGTTGTGAATTTTCATATGAACAAGCTAGATATCACCTCATTGATTTGCTTAACATGTTGAAAAATGTTGAGAGTCACTTTCAATCAAGAAAGACCAAGTCATCTTGGTAGGGGCCAAAGGATCTTTTGAAAAGAAGAACGATTCAAAGAAGGTAAATAGAAAGGCATAAACAAAGGATAATAAGAGCAAAAGCGTCACGGATAGCAAAGGAGTTTGCTTCCACCGCAATAAGCCCGGACACCGGAAAGAAGCTGCGAGAAGCATCTTGCGAGAGGTTAACCAAAGAAGCTTAGTGAAGTTTGATGCATAATACGATTTTTGTTCATGATTGAAATAAATTTTCTTTAAGTCGAGGTTCTACTTGGATATTGGATACCAACTTTGGTTATCATAAATATAGATTTATGAAAGGACCAAAAGTAAGTAGAAAGCTAAACAAATATAAGTAATCCTATGTGTGGGAAATGAAGCAAAGGTTCTTTGATTAGCTATAGAAACTTATAGTTTAGCACTCCTACGAGCAAATCTATTAAGTCGATAAGTTGTTATTGTATTCCGAAGACTTGTTAGAAACATTATTTCCATTTTATTGTTGGACAATGAAATATTTGGTATTATATTTAAGAACAATTGTTGTTCTATTTATAATAATAATAATGTTTTGTATAGAACTGGAATATTACTTAATAAATTTTGTATACTTGACTTACATGAAAATAATTTTGCATATTGAACAAATTAGTATAAGAAAAGGAGATGATCATTCAAAGAGTTGAATGTGTGTATTTCTTCGAATATCAAGTATGAATTATTTGAAAGGTTCAAAGAATTGAGGAAGTGAAACAAATTGACAAAGTATTAAGATTCTTTGATTAGATCGAGGAATAAATACTTGTGCAATAAGTTTCTAAATCATCTCAAATGGTTTTTCTCATAATGGACACCTCACGATACGTAATAATTGATTGATGTATCCGAAAGGAAAAATCATACCTTGTTGAACATGGTACGGTCCAAAATGATTTTACCGACATTCCAAAGATCCTTCTCGAGATAATGTCCTAGAAATGGTACGCATATCTACAAAAAATGGTAACCTCAAAATCCGCCCCAAGACTCTATAAAAGTTATGGGCGGGGAGGATTCCTAATCTTAAGTATGTTAAGATAAGGGTTCCAACTTATGTGAAAAGGTTTCAAAAGGATAAGCTTGGGACAAGATTTGACATATGCTGATTTGTGGGACATCCTAAAGTAAGTTTAGGGCATATGTTCTATAATCCTACTTAGCAAAAGGTGTTTGTCATGAAACACACTTCTTTCTAAGATAAAGGTGTTTATCATTGAAAGGGCTAGTGGGAGGATAATAGATCTTGAAAAGTTCAAGAACCACAAAACACTATAAGTCAAATAAGAGGAACTCAGAGATGTAACTATTGTACCACAACCGAATCGTAAATACGGAATAGTCACCAAGATACCTAGGAGGTATGGATTCATCATAGATGATGATGATGAGGTACGCATCATAGAAGATGATGATCCAGTTACATACGATGAGGTAAGAGTTCTAGTGTGTACAAAAGGGTCAGTGGGAGCGTCGTGGAATTTCTAGTATTATATGTTGATATACTACGGATGAGGAATTACATACTAATGCTACAATCAGTAAAGATAAAGTTGTCTAAACAATCCTCCATGAATGATTTGGGAAGAGTATCATTATTGGGGATACAAATCTATATAGATAGATTTAAAAGGATGCTCAACTTAACCCAAGGAACGTATATTCATTTGATGCTAAAGTCGTTTAGCATGGCAAACTCAAGAGATGTCTCATGTAGATGAGTTATGGAGTGTATCTCTTAATAGTCCCCACGGACTCCAAATAAGAGAGATCGCATGAGTGACAATCATGTATGCAATGAAATATACGAGACCGATGTCGATCGTTATATATTCGAGAAGATCACCGTAAAGACGGTGAAAAACATCTTAAAGTTCTTAGCAAGCACTAAGGATGTGAGCAAACATGGTGGGTCCGAATTAAAACTAGAGGGCTTTACTGACTCAAGTTTTTCGAGATGCAGACAAGACGATCGAAAATCCACTTTAAGGTAAAGCGTTACCTTGAGCAAAGGTGCGATGAATTGGAAAGATTCCAAACAAAGAAAGAGTTCTTTGGTTTAGTGATAAAGACAAAGTATATAGCTATAAATGAAGTCGCAAGTTGATTGTTTGGATTAAAAGTTCATTCTGTAACTAGGAATAGTTCTAAGTCTCATCTTGAATCTAAACATGTGTTGTGGCACTTTCATTTGATTATTAGAATCATTGAAAGATGGGAAATCACTATAGAGATAGTGGACTCTCAAAGAACAACATTACATATCCATTAACTAAAGCTTATCCAACAGCAGGATAATCGTCACTTAGAGAAGAAGAGTATGAGATACCATGACGATTGGCTTTAGTGCAAGTGGGAGATTGAAAGTAGTATGCAAACAAGCCAATCATGTTTGATGATAAAGCATATACTTTGTAACAATCTTATTCATTTATTAATAAAAAGTATTAATTTATTAAAGGCTTTTAATTATCTACATGATCTTTGTTTTTATAATATGTGATAAACCCATAGTTTTAAGCAATGCTTTTAGAATAATGATGATGATCATTCTAATGAGATCTAAATTCTTAGAAAGCTTAAAACTAAAATAGTTCCCAATCATTGGATTACTAAATGGGGATTAGTGAATCCGGATAGATTGGTACATACATCGTTGCTTGCTCATCGATGAGGATGATTGATCTCATGATCATTTGTGTGGAGACACTAAAGCAAGTATGTAGGTGCTTATTAGAGAATAAGTTCCTTTGAACGTGGCTCGCTAAGGAATACCTAATGGAGTTTTATTTGCTCGTCAATAGGAATTCTCAGTAGTGATAGTAGTACAAGTGATCCTTGGACTTGAGATCATCATAGTATCTTGTGTATGATGAGTTATACTTTGACTTATTCCTTAAGACCCTTAGGTATATCAAAGGGTATGCTTGGGTATAATAAGTTGTATACATGGAGATAATGTATGATCAATAAAGAATCTACCACTTCTAATAAAAGAAGAGAAATGTCCTATGTGATTCGATAAATGACAACCCAAGAGTCTCGGTTAAGGCGAGAATGAAATTAGAAAGGAGTTTCTAATTTGCATTATTTGAGTTGTGCATTTAAGAGTCGTAAATACATATAATTAAATAAAATAAGACTTTGAAGAATTCCATGTCTTATATTTAATTGGGACATTGTATGGTGGAAGGATTGAATTATCGGTAACTATTTACTCAAAGGTTCTTTTATGATTAATGTTGAAATCTATATTATCCGGAAAGTCGTTGATGATATTTAGGGAGGCTTATCCTATTGTAGAATAAATATTATTTATTTAAATAAATTAATTATTTAATTTATTTATTTAAATAAGATTAGAATTGTTCTAATTGATTTATTCACAACTAGGTTTAATATGGAGAACCTAAAGGGTCACACCATAAAAGGAAGAATAATTATTTAAGAAGTAAATGGCATAATCGTAATAATATGTTATGTATATTTAATTTAATCTATGGTGATAGAATAAATTAAATAGCTTAATATTTATTATTTAATATTTTAGAAATATTAAATATAAATTAATAAGAGGAGTCTTATTAATATTATTACAATTATTATTATTTTAATTTCTAAAAGAGTTTAGGAATTAATTTAATATAAGTACTCTCATTTATTCCTAATTGGATTAGGAAGGAAAATTAGTTAAAGGAGTTTAATTAATTATCCTAATAAGATTAGGGAGCTTAATTAATTAAAAGAATTAATTAATTAAAACCCAATTCCTTAATTGTTAAGGTGGGTTGCCCACATCTATAAATAAGAGGAGTCTTATTATGGGTGGGAAGGGTTGTTGACTTTAACAAAGTACGTAATAATTCCAAGTTGTTGGGAGTATGCCTTTTCTATAGAGATAGAAAACTAGGGTTAGCCATAACACCCATCTTCTTGAATTTTCTTCTTCCTGGTGGATCACCTCCAGAGGCCAAACATATGGGTGACTAACGTTGATCGAAGGAAGGAACCAAACCCGGTGGATTCAAGATTGAACGCGAAAAGGATTTGGAGGTGAACTTGTACGAGGAAGCTCGATCTTCAAGGGTATGATTTTATTCTTTATCTTTTCGTTTAATTAATAATTGTGCATAAAGGGTGATCCGGGTATATGGTTTGAAAATTTTTTAAACTCTGATTTTACACGCTTCCGCATTATTTTTGCAATTTGATTGCGCACATGAATATTACAAACCTAACACTTATAACATACAACAAGTAGAAACTCTTAAAACACAAAAACAGCTAACAAGACAGGATCTATGAGACCTGACATTGGACTGTCAGACATCATTTTTCCAGATTTCTAGATTTGAGAAATCATTAAATTCGATCATCAAAATGATATGGATCTAAGTTTTAGCAACCCAGATCATCAAATGACACCATCTAACACATATCTAAACAACAAACAACAACATTAACACAAAATTTTAAGGATTTCTAGAATTAGGGTTCTTATACCTTTCTATGCTTTGATCCTTAATCTGACTTCTGATTCTGATCTTTGTAAGTTATAAACCCGATTTTGGCTCATCTTACCTCACTCTCTCACTTCACATTTTGAAATATAGAGAGAGAATGTCTTTGGGAGAAACTAAAATTAAAGTGGCCATTTCTCTCTTGAATCTCTTATAAATGATATCATGTTGCTAGGATCGATCATTTTTCGGTTGGTTATTGGATTTATAGCATGTGGAGTTGGTGGAGTGGTTCAACCACTCAATTATTGCAAGATCTACCAATTATTTCCAATAATGCAACAAAGGGTTTTTTTAGTCATTTCAGTATTTAATTTTAATGGCATTTTGGACATTTGATCAAACCCTTAGAGTTTAGGGTTTGAGTTAAGATTTAGGTTTGGACCATTTTAGGGTTTAGGGTTTAACCCTTAACTTTGCAAATTTTTAATTTCTAAGATTTCCAAAAATTCAGTTTTATTAATAAAATTAATATTTCTAAATTATAATTAAAATTTTCTAATTGTATTAAAATTCCTTAATCAAAATTTAAATATTGCTAATTAGGATTAAAAATTCATAATTAAAATTGCTAATTAAACAATTATGGTCAAAATGGTCATTGGGTTTATAACCCACAAACTAGGGTTTCTAATAGAAAATAATTTTCTAAAATAGAAACTAAATTTCGTAATTAGATTAGGTTTTCTAATTACTTAACTTGAAAATTAGGATTAGGGTTTCTAATTAACATTACAATTATTAAATTAACACTTAGGTTTTTCTTAAATAAAAAATTAGGGTTCCTAAACCGTAAATTGGGGTTTTCAAAATGTAAAATTAGGGTTTGCTAATTGATTAAGCTTTTTACCTAATTAATATTATAATCAATAGCACTTAAGCAATATAATTCTCGTTAAGTTCCCATTAGGGTTTTAAATTTTCAATTTTAAGCTGAAATTAGGTTTTAACCCAGGTTTCTAGGGTTTCTTGTTAATCGTTAGGGTTTTCTAACCTGAACGCCGACGTTTTTAATATATAATTAGGGTTTGTTATAGATATCTTTTATCCGTCAACCTTGACCCTTAACCATATCATGCATACATATACATAGAACATAAATGCGTATTCCTCGATCTGAATAATTCACTTAAATCTTCATGAATTTTGAAATCCTCAAAATTCCTTCTTAAAAATATTAAACGATACACTTATTTTACATTTAGGTTCTAATTTTGAACCCTAAATAAATTAATAAAAATTTTAAAAATATTCAAAATTCTCGGGTTGTCACAACTACTAGATACATCATATTTACATATCTAACTCTACTCTAACTACTAACTAATTTACATCTGCCTTATGGCATTCTCATAATCTGCGTTGGCAAGACCGACTATAATATCTCGGCTGATAGTATGCCGAGTTTGTCATGCCTCTACCGGATACCCAACCACTTGCTGCTAAAAATCCGCATGCGAACTCCTATATATATAGGGCATTCTACCCATCTTTTGCTTCTTGACCTTTAGCTCCTGCCTGAGCTCAAAGGTCTCCTGTTTCAGCTCGTGGACCTTTTCCTTCGCCAAAACTCTCTCCGCATGCTCTTCCTCCCACATTGCCTCCATACTTTTCTTATCCTCCAGGATTTCATGGACCTCCTCCATCAGCTCCCTTACCTCATTCCCCAACTGGATATTTCTATCCAATAATGCCATGAACAGTGCCTTCATTGACTCCCACGGAGTCATCTCTTCTACAGGTGCTACGGTGTTAAAAGACACCACCTCCACCTCCACCTCTTCCTCCGACAGGCCATCAAACAAAGACATGAGGTCTAAGCTTTTCGAGTCTCCAGACTCGACTATAACCACTTCTGGCTCTTCTGCTATAGGGGTCTATAAGATCTCTACTTGATTTACGGACTCCTCGCTAACAACATGTATATCCCTATACATCTCATTATTTCCTGACATCTACAACACCAAATTAGTTTGATTAGTAAACATCATTAGAATGGTAAAAACACATATCACATTTAATGTATTTTTAGGGTTAACTTCATCTTTTATTTCTTTAACTTTTCTTAAGGTTATGACTTAAGGTTCTTTTCCTCCCTTAAGTTTTATAACCTACAGCTCTAATACCAACTTGTGACACCCCCAAATCCGGGTATCTTCCAACCCGACAGATGGTGCTACACGGTGCTACAGTTCACACATTCATTCAATTGCAATACCTCAAAAGAATTATGAAAATGTCTTCTATATATTTCAAAACAATATTACCATACCCAAGTTCTTTATAACCATTACATGTGTTCTTGTCATTATATCAAATAATTACAACATTCATACTATCTTTATTACAAAGGCAATCTATTGGTTCTCCTTAGCCTTCCCTTTATCTTTACTGGGATCCTTGATCAAATTGGTCTTGCCTTTGCATTCATATGGTTCAAGCAAGAGTGAGCATAACTAGCTCATAAGTATGATAATTTCATTTAAACAACGGGCTTGAATCATATAAATCTTATATCTTCAATAATGGAATCAATAGTTATGAAGTACTATTGATAATTCAAAATAACACTTCTCTTTTCTTTAAAATGTTTCATAATTAACAACATTCATTAAACATCAATATTGGTCCAAGACCTTGAGCATTTCATTCTTTCTTTGAAAAGGACAACCCAACACCAAGTCTCAGAAGTCCGAGCATATCTTACGAAAGCACGTCAGTGATGAATTTATAGTAGTACTCTATGTCAGACAAAGACTACTTTCTTTAAATGTATCTACGTTTAAGTTTTGGCAACCTCACGTGCCTGTCATTTGACGACAAAACATTTTTTTATCATACTCAGTCTTTCTTTGAAATCAATACCAAAATAGTTTGGCAAAAGATAGCAACATTGACAACAGTTTGATAGATTATAAGGAAATCCACAAAACACATTAAGTCTAGCCGAAGGAATTGTCTTCGACTTCATTATACATCAATTCATGTGTAAGATACATGAATCACAAAGCTCGTACAAAAGAACTTAGACAAGGGTTAGAACACGTGTCTTCACTAATACATCTTACCATTCATCTCAATCTAATCTCGCCTTAGATTGTTTAACATTAAATTCTGAGTTTATCATCGATTACATTGCATTTATGTTCAAGTATCTTCATCAACCTTTAGTTGTAATCTTTACAATTTACAATCACCTTTAATGATGTTACATTAGGTTTATTAAGTATATAATTCACCATTCATTCACTTCTTATTCTTTATGTTCATGAGCATTCTTTTATGGGTCTTTCCTAGTCTTTGGCGTTGCGGCGCTAGCTTCTATCTGAGCTTCGTTGCAAAGACGACTCCTGTGTAATGGCTTGACCTTGCCATGACGCCCTTTCCTCTTTCAGGTGTAGGCGTTGCGTTCGCCACTTCCCGAGATCTCGAGGGTCGGCACAATTTGTGACAAATGAGATTTTGTAATTTAATTTTAATATTTATTGAATTAAATAAATATTTTCGATGATTTAATTATTAGATTAAATAATTAATTCATGAAGTTGTGGTAGATTAATTTAATTATATGTGTTATATTATTAAATTAATGTAGAGAAATTTTATTATTCAAAGTATGTAATTATGTGAGTTTATTGAATTAAAAGAAATATTTAATAAACCTAATATTTTTTTATTAAATTATAATTAATGAAAAAAATTGATATAATTAATAAATGAGAAATTAATTATGTGACTATGTGAATTAATGAGAAATTATTATATTTTATTTAAAATAAATTAAATAAGATATTTAATTTATTGTATAAATAGGTGTGACATTATTAAACTATAGTATAAAGAAGTTTATCAAATTAAATGGGTTTAAGCTTTAAGATTAGCCAAACAGAACCTTAAGGGATGTTGGGAGAAGTTAACCCATGATGGGTTTAACCACCACAATCACATCGATTTTTCAAAATATTATATACGTCTTCATTATTTGTTAAGTCTTTTAGTTTTGTTTAGTGAAAAGGAGAATCAAAGAGAAATTTAGAACTTTTGAGGAAATATTGAGAGAGAAGAGTTGAAGAAGAAATCGAGAAAGGATCATCCCTACTAATCTACACTCTACGCTTTGGGTAAATTCTTCAACCTTGATTTTTTTATTTACGTCATTTAAAGTTTCCATTAAAATGGCTTTCAATTTTTTAAAAGTTCTTTAATTGAAAAAAGAGTAATGATTTTGTGTTACATATGTGATAAGATGTTATCATATCATGTTTTACTATATATCAGTATATTTCCATAACATCGGTTTCATAAAATCATGTCGTTTATATTTTCTTCAAATTATAGAGTAGAGAAATATGGCCATATGGCCCTTACATGCAATTTTAATACGTTAATCATAAGTTGTTGCATAAATTTTACACTCGTATATAATTATGTATGATAAAACGAAGAAAACCAACTTCAAATGAACAGATTCGGTGTTATAACGAACCCGTAGTGTTGATTTTCATGTTTTGTGTTCAAAACTTTCAAAAACATCAAGAACAGTAAATTACATATTTTGAATCTGCAAATTATGTGTTTTAACATGTTAAAATCATGCTGTAAGGGTTAAGTAGTAGTTATATTTGTATTACAATGTTTGGGTATGTTAAATTTAAATTGTAGAAATAATTTATATAGAGGTTTTGGCTATGTTACGCAATTTTTCATGAAATGCAGAGCAGAATCGGTAATCGTTCGT
This sequence comes from Panax quinquefolius, assembly GCA_020205615.1. Taxonomy (NCBI): domain Eukaryota; kingdom Viridiplantae; phylum Streptophyta; class Magnoliopsida; order Apiales; family Araliaceae; genus Panax; species Panax quinquefolius. The sequence continues at coordinate 57,282,888 of CM035162.1, forward strand.
CATGGCGCATGGGTTCCATGCCTTAAGGCTCCAAGGCCATAAGGTTAAAGGTCAAGCCTCAAAGCCATGCCGCATTATGCCGCATATATCATGCAAGACGCGCATCGTCAGTAGAGAACAAGAATAATGACAATGAAAGCATGGCTTCACTCTGCAGAATGTCCATAAATGAAATTTTTTCCTTATTATTCAAGTCTAAGAATGTGATAGTAACCTAATCTAATGTACATAAAAATATGTTAGACGTATAATGAGATGTTAAAATAGATTCTTAACATGTCAATAACGCATTTAAGTATGGATTGAATTATTGAACGCATAATTAGCTTATTGTTCATATAGTGTAATATTATGTGACCATAAGTGTAATAATTTGACTAAGTAAAGTCATAATCCGAGTTAGACAAAAAGAATGAACTTGTGATGACTAGTTACGTTTTAATTGACTGGTATTGTGAATAAAAATGATATATAGGATTAAATCAAGGAACGTGTATAATTAACGTGTAATCTACGCACGAGACAAGTTTCTTAACCCTACTTGTTATCATTATTCAAGTTTATAAATTACATCGAGTAAATTCTCGTTATTATTATCAAGTTCAATTGTTATATTAAAGATTATTTATCTTTTCAAAGTATGATTCTGTTATACAATACTTGTTCTATTGTATACCTCTTGAGATTGTTATTCGATTTAAATATCATTTATTGTTGAACCTTGTTAGACTAGTGAACCCTTATTGATTCGACTAGTCCATAGTTGATGAACGTTCTAAATTTTAGAACTCTTATTGATTTATCCAAATCATACTTCCTTTGGTGCGGACTATAATGTCAAACTGAGATGAACAACCTTGTATAGGGATTACTTATGCGTTAGCGTTAAGATATTGTGCACGCGATGATGGTACTAAGGGCTGATCCCCTAAGTACGAAAGTAGAAGAGTCCATAGTCTTACGATCGTTAAAGGTTTCAAGTATAACCTTGATAACTTAGGACATAGTTCAAGGTCTTATGACCTCGTAAATCTTTTGATTCTTGTTATTCATTCTTGATTCAAAAGTTGAGTTTTATTTTCGAAGTCTTTGATTCACTCGCATGTTATTATATATTGTTATTTCATTTTTATACTAGTGGGCAATCGTGCTCACTCTTGCGTAATAATAACATTGCAGTTAAGAACGAAAGGTCCGACGAGCCTTCTACTAGCAAAGGCAAAGGCAAGATTAACAAGTGATGAAGACTTGTTGTTTTATGTGATGATGTATTTTCTTTTTTAGACTTATGTTAATGATGTGTAAGATGATTAATTGTTTATGTTTTCGCTAGATTTAAGATTTAAGGTTAGTATGACTCGGGATATTGTATATTTATTTCGGATGATGTAACTCCTTAAGGAGAGGATTTATTTCTATCTATTTATGCTTTCATTATTTATGGGTAGATAGATATATGATGTTTCAGATAGTGAACACCAAATCATGTGGGAATTGAAGTACATGGATTTGGGGGTGTCACAGGTTGGTATCGAAGCTGTAGGTTATGAACCTTAGGTGAGGGAACAACCTTAGGTAGTAACATTATAGGAAGAACATAGTGATGGAAAACTCTTATCGAGTTCTAAGAAATGAATTTCTTAATTCATTGAAGATAATAAAAGACTTTATGTGCTTATGTGTTTAACTATGTGCTCACTAGTATGACTTAGTAACTAAAACTTGAAACTATGTTGTCAGGAGTCGGATGTTGGAGGAGCTAGTCGAGCTGGGGAGGAGGAACCCCGAGTACCAACAGAGGAGGAGCCCCAAGACATTCATGTCGTCAGGGAGCCGTCGATACAGAGAGAGCCATCTCCATTGATCACTGTTGTTGGTCATGAGCATGAGCCTGAGACTGATCCAGAGGAGGATCCTGAGGAGGAAGAGGAAGAAGAGGAGTTTCCACCAAACTCCATCGATGCTGAGATGTACGACGAGTTATATGATCATAACGTAGAGTTACGTGACACTGTCCAGGATCTGACTGAGCGGGCTATTATTTAGCAGATTACCATCGAGCAGAAGGATAGGGAGGTTGTGACTCTTCACACACTTCTAGGAAACATGGAGTGGGATTTGGTTCGCGAGAAGGGTCAAACCGAGGAGAAGTCTGAAGAAATAGAGAAGTTGAAGAAGGAACTGAAAGAGAGCTCAGAAAGGCTGACCATAGCAGAGGATGGCTGGGTAAGAGAATCACGTCGCGCTGATCTTGCAGAAGAGGATTGTCGTGCGAAGAAGACTAAGCTTGGGGAGACGTATTCTACACTTCAAAATGCAATGGATGAGGCTTAGGACCGAGTTATGAGGTACCCAATCCAGTTCGAAGGACTACCATCCTATATGCTAGATCGTCGGACGATGTCCCGCATCATGGAAGAGGAACGTAAAGGTTATTCAAACGCTTTAACAAAGCAAAAGTGATAGGATTTGTTTAATTATGTGAAAACTTATCTGGTATTTAGATGTAAATTCCGATGTGTTTATAAACAAAGGAATATTTTAATATTTTAAATTCGTAGATTCTTTATCTCGGGATAGTTGATGTAAAGCAAAGTGATGCTATCGCTTGATGTTAAAACTTTTGATTTGAATAAATATATCAAGTTGTTTGAGATAATGTGTTAAGTGATTATGTTAAATTGTTGAGTTAAGCCTTAACTATTTAGAGAATTTAATAAAGATCTAATAAACATATATTTTAATGTAAATATGCCGCCAAGAAGAAGACAAAATCGCCAACAAGCTTCAAGAAGAACCGATGAATAAATAAAACAACAACAACGCCAATGCTAACCCTGTTCAGCAATTGGTGAATTTATTAGCTGGAGTGATTCATAATCAACCTCAAGCTCCACCGAATACTGACGTTTAAGGATTTCAAGTGGTGGGACCGCCAGAGTTTAAAGGCTCCATGAACCGATCGAGGCTCAAACTTGGGTTATGGAGATGGAAAAAGTTTTTGATGTCGCCAGAGTCAGAGAGGACCAGAAAACCGCCTACGCGACATTCATGCTGAAATCCGAAGCCAGTTATTGGTGGCAAGCAAACAAGGTCCGTGGAGGAGAAGGTGTGATTACCTGGGAGAGGTTCAAAGAGATGTTTTTCGAGATGTATTTCCCGACCAGCTCGCAGAACCAAATGGAAGTTCAGTTTCTGGAGTTGAAACAGGGGAATATGTCCGTACCAGACTATGCGGCAAGATTCAATGAGTTGGCTAGGTTTGCCACATATCAAGTGCACACAGATGAGAGAAAAACAAGAAGGTTTGAACAAGGATTAAAGCCCTGGTTGTATAGTAAAGTGTCGTTGTTTCAGTTGAAGACATTCGCTAGAGTACTGGAGAAAGCCATACTCGCTGAAGGTGGAAGCGATGCGGTAACCAAATATAATCAGGATCAGAAGAGGAAGAAGAGTGAAAGTGAAGGAAATAACAAGGCTAGTGGAAGTAACACGGGAGGTGGTAATAATAATCAAAAGAGAAGGTGGTCTGACAACTCATCAACTAGAAATCAACAAGGAGGTCAGAAGAAGAGGATCGAAGCATGCCCGACCATGGAAAGCTCACTGGGAGTTTATATGAAGGGAAAACAAAAGTGTGCTACAATTGTGGTCGGGAAGGCCACATAAGCACCTAATCGCCCTAACCCAAAGAAGGGTGACTCGTTTCACTTGTGGTTCAAAGGATCATCTTGCAAGGGACTGTCTAAAAGGGATCCGGAGGGGTCGATCGGGAGGAAATAGAGGAAACAAGCGGTGGAAGTGCTCGACTATCACAGACCAACCATGCAACCAACCGATCGACCGCCAGACATTCAACACGATGACAGTGCAGGATGTTATGCGCCTCGTGATGTGGTGTCGTATCATTTCGATCAATAAAGTTAATGCTTATGTATTATTTGATTAAGGGAGCTACTTGTTCATTTATATCCGATGACTTTGCTAAGAACTTAGGATTGTTTAAGGATGAGTTAGAATACCCCATGAACATAGAAATTGCGAATAGAGAAATAATTCATGTTAAGTATGTACATAAGAACTGTAGAGTGGATATTAAGGGTAATATCATGAACGTAGATCTTATCCCTATTCGACTTGGGGAATTTGACGTTATCTTGGGAATGGATGGTTATTCAATTATGGGTCGTAATTGATTGCCGAAGAAGCGATAAACTTATGACTCCGTCAAAGGTTGTGTTTTATGGTAGCAAGTCGCCTAGACAAGAGAGTTGTCTAACGATGATGCAGGCCAGGAAGTTGTTAAGACAAGGCTTTGTAGGATATTTAGCTTACATAGTCGACAGTCGTAAAGAGAATCGAAAGTAGAGGAGATACCCGGTGGTGAAGGACTTTGCGCGAGCGTATTTTCGGACGATTTTCCGTGACTTCCGCCAGATAAAGAGTTGAATTCGTGATCGATTTGGCGCGCCAGAACGGCTCCAATATCAAAAGCACCATACCGAATGGCACCCAGTAGAGATGAAAGAATTGATGGTACAACTACAAGAATTATCGGACAAGAAGTACATTCAACCGAAAGCGATCGCCGTGGGGAGCGCCGATGTTCTTTTGAAGAAGAAGAAGGACGGGACGATGCGACTTTACATCGACTATAGAGAACCGAATAAGGTCACCATTAAAAATAGATATCCATTACCGAGGATCGAAGACACTGTTTGATCAATGAAGGGAGCGAGATACTTTTCAAAGATAGACTTGAGGAGTGGTTATCATCAATCAAGGTGAGACCAGAGAGGATGTACCAAGACAAAGATTCGTAACACGATATATGGTCACTACTGAATTTTTGGTAATGTCATTTGGTCTAACAAATGCCCTCGCAACATTTATGGGCTTAATGAATGGAGTGTTCAAGCCCATTTTTGGATAAATTCAGTAGTGATATTTATAGATGACATTTTGGTATATTCGAAAACCAAGGAAGAACATGAAGATCATTTGAAATTAATGTTAGAGGCGTTGAGAAGGGAGAAGTTGTATGCAAAGTTTTCGAAATGCGAATTTTGGATCGAGCGGGTACAATTTCTAGGACACGTGATCGATAAAGACAGAATTTCGGTGGATCCATCCAAAGTCGATGCCGTGATAAACTGGGATCAGCCGAGAACGCGTCGAAAGTCCGAAGTTTTCTTGGATTGACAGGATATTACAGAAGATTCATTCAAGACTTTTCCAAGATCGCAACTCCGTTAACGAATTTGACTCAAAAGTCGTGAAATTTGTTTCGACGGAGAAGTGTGAGGAAAGCTTTCAAGAATTGAAGAAGAGGTTGAGTACAAGACACGTGGTTGTCTCTTCCGGATGATACAGAAATTTTGTGGTTTATAGTGATGCATCGTCGATAAAGGACTTTGGTGTGTGCTTATGCAAAATGGCAGAAGTCATCATGTATATCGCATCACGACAATTAAAGGATTATGAGAAGGGTATCCCACCCACGACTTGGAGTTAGTTAGCTTGCAGTGGTTTTTGCTTTAAAATTTGGAGGCACTATCTCTATGGGGAGAAGTGTGAAATATATATAAACCACAAGAGTCTCAAATATATTTTTACACGAAGGACTTGAATATGCGCCAAAGAAGGTGGTTGAAGTTAATTAAGGACTACGATTGTGAGATTTTATACCATCATCCGATAAGGCAAACGTGGTTGCCGATGCCTTAAATAAAAAGGGTCGGGAGAAATTGATGATGTTGATCGCTCAGATGAGCTAATTTTAGAAATGGAGAAACCGGAGTTGAAAGTGAAGTATCCTATGGAAATCGATGAGAAGCTATTTTCAGATGCAACTGTACAACCCTACTAGATAAAGTTAAGGAGGCTCAACTTCAGGATGAAGAATGTAAAAAGGTGAAAAAGAAGATATCGCAAGGAACCGAACCGAGATTCAAGATGGATAAGGAAGGAATACTGAGATTTAAGAGTAGAATTTGGGTACCGCCAAGATTCGTAAATTAAGAAGAGATATTTTAAGCGAGGCTCATAGTTCATGATATTCGATTCACCCTGGTATTACCAAGATGTACCAAGATCTTTGACAACATTTTTGGTGGCCAAATCTGAAACGAGATGTTGTAGAGTGTGTTGCCAAATGTCTAACCTGTCAGAAAGTGAAAGCAGAACATCAGAGGCCGAGTGGGTTGCTACAACTGTTGGAGATCCCATAATGGAAATGGGAACATATTACGATGGACTTTGTGGCCTTTCGACAACTCAGAAAGGCTATGACGCAGTATGGGTTATCGTTGACCGACTGACAAAATCCGCACACTTCCTTCCGATCAAAATCAGATTCAACTTAGATCAGTTGGCAAGGTTATACATGAAAGAGATTATTTCGAGGCACGGAGTTTCGGTGTCAATTGTTTTCGATAGGGATCCGCGCTTTACATCGAACTTCTGGAAACGTCTACAGGAATTCATGGGTACGCAATTACGAATGAGTATGGCATATCACCCTCAGACAGATGGGCAGAGTGAAAGAACGATTCAAACATTAGAAGATATGCTAAGAGCCTGTGTAATGGATTTTAAAGGAAATTGGGATGATCACCACCACTCAGAGAGTTAATTACAACAACGATTACCACGATAGTATTGGCATGCCATGCTTTATGAAGCATTATACTACAGAAAGTGCGAGAACTCCGCTTATACTTTGGGATGAATTTGGCAAAAGATAATTACTAGGCCTGTAATTGGTACAAAAGACAATGTAGATAATAAAATGATCCAACAAGAAGTGGTAGCAACTCAAGATAGATAGAAGAAATACGCCGATCCACACCAGAAAATGTTGAGTTTGAATTGAAGAAATAGTTATGTTGTTCTCAAGGTCTCTCCCGGAAGGAAAGAATGTTTGAAAGAAAGGGAAATTAAGCCCAAATTCATTGGAGAAGTTTTGAAGTATCGCAAGAAGAGAAGAGAAGTTGCGTATGAGGTACCTACCAAAGACTCGAGAATGTCCACAACGTTTTCCATGTTTTTGGTTTTACGACCCTACAAACCCGATTCTAAGCACGTGATTGAATATGAAACCCCTTCATTTTGAGAAAGACTTATCTATAAAAAATTCATGTTCAGATTGTCGACGTAAAAGAACAAGTTCTCGTAAATAAAGTAATACCTTATGTTATGTTAATTTGGAGGAACCACAACACTCAAGAGGCTACATGGGGAACTCGAAGAGAATATGATGAAGAATTATCCTCATTTATTTACTTAAATTATGTGTAAGTAATTATGGGGACAAAATCTTTGTGAGGGGAGAATGTAATGGGTCGAATTGATTGAGTCGTGATTTCGGGGATGTAATCTTTTTAAGGGGGAAAGATGTGACAAACGAGATTTTGTAATTTAATTTTAATATTTATTGAATTAAATAAATATTTTTGATGATTTAATTATTAGATTAAATAATTAATTGATGAAGTTGTGGTAGATTAATTTAATTATATGTGTTATATTTATTAAATTAATGTGGAGAATTTTTATTATTCAAAGTATATAATTATGTGAGTTTATTGAATTAAAAGAAATATTTAATAAATCGAATATTATTTTATTAAATTATAATTAATGAAAAAAATTAATAATTTGACATAATTAATAAATGAGAAATTAATTATGTGATTATGTGAATTAATGAGAAATTATTATATTTTATTTAAATTAAATTAAATAAGATATTTGATTTATTATACAAATGACATTATTAAACTATAGTATAAGAAGTTTATCAAATTAAATGGGTTTAGTTTTTTAAGATTAGCCAAACGAAACCTTAGGGAAGTTGAGAGAAGTTAACACATGATTGGGTTAATCGACCACCAATCATCGCTGGCAAAATGTTATATGTCGTCTTACATTATTTGTTAAGTCTTTTATTTTTGTTAAGTCCGAAAAGGAGAATCAAAGAGAAATTTAGAAATTTTTGAGGAAATATTGAGAGTTGTTGGTTGAAGAAGTAACTGAGAAAGGATCGTCCCTACTAATCTACACTCTACGCTTTGGGTAAATTCTTCAACCCAATTTTTTTATTTACGTCATTTAAAGTTTCCATTAAAATGGCTTCCAATTCTGTTAAAAGTTCTGTAATTAAAAAAGAGCAATGATTATGTGTTAAATACGTGATAAGATGTTATCATATCATGTTTTACTATATATTGTATATTTCCATAACATCAGTTTCATAAAAACATGTCGTTTATATTTTCTTCAAATTACAGAGTAGGGAAATATGGCCATATGGCCCTTACATGCAATTTTAATACGTTAATCATAAGTTGTATCATAAATTTTACACTCGTATATAATTATGTATGATAAAACGAAGAAAACCAACTTCAAATGAACAGATTCGGTGTTATAACGAACCCGTAGTGTTGATTTTCATGTTTTGTGTTCAAAACTTTAAAAAACATCAAGAACAGTAAATTACATGTTTTGATTCTCCAAATTATGTGTTTTAACATGTTAAAATCATGCTAGAAGGGTTAAGTAGTAGTTATATGTGTATTACAATGTTTGGGTATGTCTAAATTCGCGTAGAAATAATTAATTAGAGGTTTTGGCCATGTTCTGCAATTTTTCGCGAATTACAGAACTGGTACTGGTTCACCACGCCGCGGCACCAGTTCCATGCCTTAAGGCTCGTCGTCAGCAACGCCAAAAAAACCACGGGCCATGCAGTGCAAATAAAACGAACCATTAATAAATAAGGCGCATAGCATACCACTCCGTAATGTCCATAAATGAAATTTTTCCTTATTATTCAAGTCTAAAAATGTGATAGTAACCTAATCTAATGTACATAAAAATATGTTAGATGAATAATGAGATGTTAAAATAGATTCTTAATATGCAATATAAGTATGGATTGAATTATTGAACACATAGTTAGCTTATTGTTCATGTGAAGTGTAATATTATGTGACCATAAGTGTAATAATTTGACTAAGTAAAGTCATAATCCAAAGTTAGACAAAAAGAATGAACTTATGATGACTAGTTACGTTATAATTGATCGATATTGTGAATGAAAATGATATGTAGGATTAAATCGAGGAACGTGTATAATTAACGTGTAATCTACACACGATGCAAGTTTCCTAACCCTACTTGTTATCATTATTCAAGTTTATAAATTACATCGAGTAAATTCTCATTATTATTAATCAAGTTCACTTTGTTATGTTAAAGATTATTTATCTTTTCAAAGTATGATTTCGTTATACAATACGTGTTCTATTGTATACCTCTTAAGAATGTTATTCGATTTAAATATCATTTATTGTTGAACCTTGTTAGACTAGTGAACCCTTATTGATTCGACTAGTCCATAGTTGATGAACGTTCTAAATTTCAGGACCCTTATTGATTTATCCAAACCAAAGTTCCTTTGGTGCGGACTCTAATGTTAAAATGAGATGAACAACCCTGTATAGGGATTACTTATGCATTAGCGTTAAGATATTGTACACAGTATGGTATTAAGGGTTAATCCCCCTAAGTACGAATAGAAGAGTCCATAGTCTTATGACTGTTAAATGTTTCAAGTATAACCCTTGATAACCTAGGACATAGTTCAAGGTCTTATGACCCTCAGAAATCTTTTGATTCTTGTTATTCATTCTAGATTCAAAAGTTGAGTTTTATTCCAGAAGTCTTTGATTCACTCGCATGTTATTATATATTGTTATTTCATTTTATACTAGTGGGCAATCGTGCTCACTCTTACGTAATAATAACATTGCAGTTAAGAACGAAAGGTCCAACGAGCCATCTACTAGCAAAGGAAAGGGCAAGATTAACAAGTAATGAAGACTTGTTGTTTTATGTGATGATGTATTTTTGTTTTAGACTTATGTTAATGATGTGTAAGACGATTAATTATTTATGTTTTCATATTTAAGATTTAAGGTTAGTATTGTAACGCCCTGAAATCTGGTCTATCTTCACACCCGGATTCCGTACATCACGAGTACATCATACATCCAACATACATCATTATATACTGAAATATAACAACATACACTCTCAAATCCCAGGTTCTGGAAACCTTATAACCTTTTTCATTACAAATAATGATAAATACATTATTCATTTCATCTTACAAGAGTGACTTTTATCTGCCACCAAGGATACATAACAGTTCCTTAAACTAGTCTGTAGTTCAATTTCATCTTTCTATATTACAAGTCTTCACTTGATCTTCTCGCTCATTCACATTCTGAATGGTACTTCATCTGGATACCGTCAACTTGATCTTTACAGGATTCTTAAGTTCTTTTAACCTTGTTCGCTGAAAATTATTTTTCATTTAAAGCAAGTGTGAGCATTTAATTGCCCAGCAAGTCATAACATTTGAACAAACAACTTCAGAATTAAAACATTTCTTTAGAACTTCTATAACCAAACAAAGGTTATGAAGCAGCTTGAATAATAGGAATAGTCTCGATTCCTATCATCTTAAAACATCAGTCATTTTCACTTTGAAATACTTTCATTCTTCTACCTTTTTCATACACGTCCTATCTGGCTAGAATCATTAGCACAGACTTAACAATAACGGTTCATGTATAAACAGAACATACTTGTATTGAACAGCTCAATCACAGAACAATGCATATCATAGAAACACCGAAGTGTTCAACTTGTGGCACAAGGCCTCATACGTTCTACCACATTGTACAAATATCGCACATTCGCACATTCGCACATAGACAAAACTTCTCAAGTACAACATCTGAGAAGTTTAAGAAACTAGCATTCATGTAATATGAATGAAGTTAGGAAACTTGCCTTTACGCCTGACTACGACTTACGCCGAATCGCTCATTCAATTCTATATAACACATAAGGAGAAAACATAAACACCAATTATTCATATATTGAACTTATGCATTGGCTTACTTAACTTTACTCCTTAGGGTTCACGTTCTTGCAATATAATTTTACGCGACTAACTTCCTTTACCAGTTTACGGCTTCATGATATACGGAGATGTCTTACTCAAAACGTTCATCATCTTTGATGATTTATATTCTTATCTTCTTCTTATAACTTCTCTAGGACTCAGCACACATCGTTTCTCTACTACTAGTCCATATGGTACTTTGAGTGGTTTCCCACAAACAATCAACAAACAAGTTCTGCCTCATCTCTACCGCCATCATAGTAGAGTTAGATCGGGTTGCCAGTTCAGTATATACCTTCGCTCTCAAAGAATTGTTTATTGACTCCGTATATATGTCAACCATCAAAGGTTATGATTGTAGCACAACCTAACTTATATTAACTTATCCAGAACCATTAAACTTTATCATTCGTTAAATCAATTTCTTATTCTTTACGGCTTCTTGCAACTAAATGCCATACCTCTGGATTCATTCCTTATCGACTCACATTGGCTTTCATTAATCTTAAGTATCAATTAATTCATTACGACTTTCTAGATAATTCATATCTTATTAATACTTTTGTTATCCATTACATGAACCCCATGTTCATTACCCTCGTCGCTCAACCTCTAAGGAATAACAACCATAGTAATCCCTCACGTTCGTTCATCGCGACTACGGTCCCCGGATATCGGTTACGTAACCCGCATTTATATTCTTTGTCATTTAATCTTGTTTAATCTATATGTTCAACCTTTAATAAAGGTTTACATCACTTGATTAAGTGTTACATTAGTTTAATATTATATTCTTTATCTTCCTTACATTTCCCCAAGAGTCGAAAGCGGTTAAAAGCTCATTTCGGCTTTTTTCCCAACATTAGGCCATGTATTGGCCGCCGCCTCTCTCCAAGGCTCTCATTTGCTGCCTATGACGTATTTGAGCCTAAGTGTAAGACCCCAACTTATTATTAATGAAATTTAATTTTCTATTTATTATTTTGAAATAGTAAGGGTTGATTTGATTAATGTGGATAGTTAGGTAAAATACGCAAATATTTCAAAATAAGCAAGTGGTTATAAAATATTCATTGTTGTTGGGAATATTCGTGGTCGTGGAATATTCATCATCGTTTGGGAATATTCGTACGACGGCGCTAAACCATGTGTGGGCCCCATAACGAAAAGCGATTGGATGAAGAAAACGACAAATATGAGTTGTTTAAAAAAATAACAACAGAAGTTGTTACCAATTAATAATCGTTAAAATACTCTGTGGTTAAAACACAAGAAGACACACCAGATTGCACCAATTATTGATTCTTACGTAAGAAGGCACTACTCAATAATGGTTACAGAATTATCGCTCAAAGATTTTATTTTATCGATTCAATAATAATTGCTATTGATATTTTATATCATTGTTGTTTCAATAATTGTCATTACACAAGATTTTTCATTATCAAAGCAATAATTCATATTATCCGAATAATATTATTAGATAACATTATTGGCAATGTCTAGAAAGTTCGCTCTAAGGAGAGGTTTGGTCACCTAATCAAGCGCCGCTAAGAAGGAGAAATCTTTATTCGAAAGCCCCTCTTTCCGGGAACCGCTCTCGGTCACAATATTGTGATTCGTAATATTATTTGTTAATAATTAATTATTGATTCATATATGATGAAGAAAATATTGATTTTATGTGGATATAGATGGAGAAAAATTTTAATGTGACAATTGTTGAAAATTGAAATTTTATCTTTTCTCGATAAGATAATTCATTTAAATGTATTATTATATTTTAAATATATAATAATGGTGATATTTTTACAACGTAATGTGAGATATATGAGTATACGAGGAGGAAGGGTATTTTTGTTGCAATAAATGTTTAAAACATGTTAAACATGCTCATGGACCCCATTTATCGATCGAAATTTGATTATACTTTGTAAAATCGCCGCTTCAGGATTTTTATCAATTTTTATTTGGAATTTGGAAAAACTTTCTTCCGTAAAGTTGTAGAGAATTGAATTTCCTATAAAAAGTCGCGAGATTCAATTTTCGGATAAAAGGGATATTTATTGTGAATTATTGAAGTTCCAAAGTTCAAATAATTAATTTTGGAAGTTTTAATTATTTAAATTAAGAAAAACGTTTTTAATGTTTTGTCACATGGTGGTGATGTCTTGGACCAAATTAGTGGGCGTAGGAAATTTGAAAAAATAATATTATTAATTTATTAAATTTTTCTACGTTGGTGTTCTAAGCATTTTCCTATAAATAGGTGCTTAGGTTAGAATTGAAAATCACACCGTAAATCAAGTTTTCTCTCTATATTATCGAGCGTATTCTTGTGAGTATTTTGAGTATACTTTGAGTATTTCTATATGGTGCAAGTCCAAGTCATAGCCTATATCCTGTTTCAACTAGAAGATCGATCTTTCGAGGTAAAGGATATTATTTTTTTCAGTAATGATATTATTTCTTCAATATCATTATGTTGAAATATTGATCTGAAGTTTTTATCAAATTTGGAACTTTTGGTGTCTGAGTTACTATTCACGATATCAAGACTATTCACGATATCTGATACTATTCACTTAATAATTTACAATTATTCATCTAAAAAATAAAAATTTTCCTTTTCGTCCAAAAAATATCTATTCGGATACTAGCTTTGATTGTATCCATGTTTTGATCATTCTTGAATTTTACACCACCGTGATTATTTTTGAGGTATTTTTGGACGTGGATAAAACAAAGTACTAATCCTTAATCCTTAATCCTTGTCATTTTGTTTCATCGGATTCGCTTTTTTAAAATATTTTTCATCATCTTCGCCTTAAATGATGATATTATGGAATATCTTTGGCTCAGTAGTGCAAAGATGAATGATTTTCAAGAATATCTTTGGCCTCAGAGTGCAAAGATGAACAGTGTTTAGATGAATATGATTAATCGATGAATATCTTCGCTCAGTAGTGCAAAAAGATGAATATGTGATTCCAGATATATATTGATTGATGTTACAGGATAAAAGATAGACGATGAACTTTTAAATTCATACATAGAAGATAGTAGTTTGCATTCTCTACTTAACTCTTCTAATGAATTATTATTTTCACCGCGAATATTGATTTAAAATTTGTTGTCTATCAGATTCTATTAGATTTTTCCTCGTTGAAGACTAACTGTAATTTGTTGTATAATATCTTAGTCATAATATTCTTTATCGGGCTAGTTGAGCTCACCCTTTTCCTTTTTGTTCCATTTTTTTCTCGTGAGGCTAGAATATAGCTTAGTATTTAGCCTGGGGTATGGAATGAAGGTTCTAGAGAGAGTTGTTTAGTAGTCCTCACCATTTTTGTAAAATAATGTATCAATAAATGTGATGAGGATTTATTTGAGTATAGATATTGTCAGAAGATAATATTTGTATTCAAACTCACGCTTTTTGTTGTAATAATAAAGTTGTAGTTGTTTCGCATCATGTATTCGACAACTCGTAATGGGTGATGTATACCTATTTTGGGGGCGCCACGCTTGGTATCGAGCTTAGGATATGATCTCTCCATGAGATCGGGAATAGAACTAGAGGGGAGAGACGAGTAAATCCTTCGCTAGTGTGTCCTACCTAAGCTTATTTGTTAGTTGGTCAAGATATAAGGATATTATGTGATATATTGATTTCCTTAATTAACCCTTGATTTTTACGACGAAGATTTGAGAATGTCTAATCGAGAATATTAACAATGGAAATGAGATCGTGGAGACGCCTCAGACTCACCAACGAAGAGAACATACAACAGTCGGGCAATGTTCTCCCGTGAACAACACCACCGAAAGCAGATGATGAACGAGGGATGTTTAGAAGCTTTTGCAGTTCATGCAAAATCGCACGAGGAGACTCGTGTTCAAAATATGAGGAGGAAATGATAGTAATTCACGGGTTGTCACAACAAGCAAGCGATTCAAAGAGTTGGGACCACCGAATTTAAGGGAAAGCCGATCCTATCACGGCGTAAAACATGGGTCAAGCAAATTACCAAGATATTCGATGTCTTGGGATGCACGGAGGGAATGAAGGTTCCATTCGCCACCTTTATGTTCGTGGTGGCGCAGATCACCGGTGGGAGTCCGTGAAGCGTACCCATCCAACAAGACTCAAAAGATGTCTTGGGAGACATTTCAGAAATTATTTAATGACAAATACTTTCCCGAAAGTGTTCGGCTATATGAAGGAAGTGGAGTTCATCGATTAGAACAAAACAACACGACGTTGTCTCAAAGACGAGGCAAAGTTTGCAGAGTTATCCGTGTTCAGACCTCATTTGGTGGAGAATGAGGAACGATGACGCGGATGTTTTCGAGAGGTTTGAACCCCAAGATACGCACAATATCTCATTTCTCATAAATTTTCTCTATTCAGAGATGTTGTTATGTGGCTCAATTGTTAGAGCGAGATAACGAGTATGTTCAACCGAGGGACCATAAACCAGGATCGCATACCGTAGATAGCAACAATGTAATAATGATAACCAATGGAGAAAGAAACAGACGGACAAAAATGGTAACCACTCGTGGTAATCATGGCCATGAAAATAGAAGAAGCGAGTCGGGAGGAGATTTTAAAAAGAGGAGATTTAACAACGACTATGTGAAGATGACAAAGGTTGCAAAGAGAATCGGTTCTAAGGGAGGAGAACGACCACCCATTATATGCTACAAATGCGGAAAAGAAGGACATATCACCAAACCGCCCACAACAGTTCAAGGTATGCTATAGTTGTGGAAAGGAAGGACATATCGCTTCGAGAGATGCATTGCAGAATTTAAACCTAGTTCAATGGGGACGGTGACTCAAAAGATCGTCCCGTAAAAGTCAAAGTCAACGATTCCGGAAGAGCGTTTGTTGTGATCGGTCAAAATGCGAGGAACCCAAACGAGGTGATCACGGTAAGCTATTTATAAATTCTTGCGAAGTTTATACCTTACTTGATACCGGTGCATACCCATTCATTTATCTCTCCGCATGTGCTCAACGCTTAAACTTGACTCGGAGAAATTAGATTTTGACCTATATCTGTGGAAACTCCGTTAGAGAAACTTTCATCACATCCATCGCTTATAAATCTTGTTTGATTCAAGTTGGCACCATCACCTTACCCGTTGACCTTATCTCTTTAAAGATACTTGCTTTTGATGTGATTTTAGGATTGATTGGTTAACTACTCATCATGCCAAAATTGATTGTTTTCGTAAGGTTGTTAGTTTTCATATTCCTAATCAACCCGTTGTATTTAATTCAAGCAACTAAACCATTAAAATCAATCATCATCATATCTAATCATAAAGCTATTCGCTTATCGAAAAAACGGATGTCAAGTTTTCTTAGCCCATGTTATGGATTTGAATAAAGACATGTCAAATTTGAATAATATTCTGTTGTTATCGACTTTTCCGACGATTTCAAGAACTTCCTTGCCTCACCCCCGTAACGTGAAGTTGAATTCTTTATTGATCTTGAACCCGTACAAAGCCCATTTCTAAAACCCCATATCGAATGGCTCCTATTGAACTTCAGGAGTTAAAGGTCCAACTACGTGAATTGTTGGACATCGGTTTCATTCTGGCCCTAGTACATCTCCTCGGGGTGCTCCTGCTTTATTCGTCAGAAGAAGAAAGACGGAGTATGCGACTTTTCAGATCGACTATCGGAATTGAATCATGTCACCATCAAGAATAGGTATCCTCTCACCTCGTATTGATGACTTGTTTGACCGATTGCAGGGGCACAATTCTTTTCAAAAATCGATCTTCGCTCGATATCATCACCAAGATTAGAATCGAGGATATTCCAAAGACCGCCTTCGTAACTCCCAGATGGGCATTATGAATTCTTAGTCATGTCTTTCTGACTAACTAATGCTCCCGCGCTTTCATGGATATGATGAACCGAGTATTCAAGGAATATTTGGATCGATTCGTTGTTGTTTTTATTGATGACATCCTCATATATTCCAAAAGTCGTGAAGATCATGAGCACCATTTGAAGTCGGTACTCCAAAGGCTTCGTGAAAACAAACTATATGCCAAATTGAAAAAATGCGAAGTTCGCTCGAGGAAGTAGCATTCCTTGGGCATGTGGTGTCAAAACATGGAGTATCCTTGGACCCTGGCGAAGATTCAAGCAATACAAAGTTGGGAGCAACCAAGTCGGTGATCAAGCACGTAGCTTTTGGGCTTATTTGGTTATTATCGGAGATTCGTGGAAGGGTTTTCTCGAATCGCTACTCCATTAACTCGCCTAACTCGAAAGGATACAAAATTCGCTTTGGAGCGAAGAATGCGAGAAGAGTTTCCAAGAGCTTAAGAGGAGACTTATTTTGCACTGTTCTAACAATACCATCCGGTTCGGATGGATTTGTTATCTACAACGATGCTTCGTGCAAAGGGTTAGGATGTGTTCTCATGCAAACGGGAAAGTCATAGCTTTATGCGTCGCGACAACTTAAAGAGTATGAGAGGAATTATCCTACTCATGATCTAGAGTCAGCAAAGCAAATAAGTTCAAGGCTAAAGATATGGAGGCACTATCTATATGGGGAGAAAGTGGAGATATATTCGCACCATAAAAGCCTTAAATATTTCTTCACTCAAAAAGAACTCAACACGCGGCAATGACGTTGGCTCGAGCTATTGAAAGACTACGACCACACTATTCAATACCATCCCGAAAAAGCGAACGTGGTAATGACGCATTGAGTAGAAGATCATATGCGGGAATGAGTGCGATGATGTCAAGTATACGACAGAGCCAACTTTAATAGAAAAAGTTAAGGTCGCTCAAGCCACCCAACCGTGAGCCGATGATGCATATGAAGAAGAAAGTACAAGAAGGAGCTATTCCTAAGCGAGAATTGATGAAGAAGGAATACTTGAGTCCACTCTAGACTTTGTGTCCCTAACGACTCGATTTGAAGTACAAGATTATGATGGAGGCACACAATACACCATTTGCAATCCATCTCGGAAGTACTAAAATGTATCGTGATCTTCGACATACATTTTGGTGGAACAATATGAAGAGAGAGATTGCAAAGTTTATCTCGATGTGTTTAACTTGTCAACGTGTAAAAGCGCGAGCATCTAGTACCTAAGGGTCCGTTGAACCACTTGAGATTCCGAAATGGAAGTGGGAACACATTACCATGGATTTCGTTACGGGTCTTCCTACGGTTTTCAAGGCATCAATGCTATTTGGGTTATTATTGATAGATTAACCAAGTCCGCTTTCATTTCTTGTCGACACGGAGACTTATTCCTTGACGCGTCTTGCTAGTATGTACGTGAATGAGATTGTGAGTTGTATGGCATGCCAAGATCCATAGTTTCGGATCGTGACCCAAGATTCACTTCAAGATTTTGGGTTAGCTTGCAAAAAGCTATGGGCACGGATTTGCGATTTAGTTTCGCATACCATCCTCAAACCAGACGGACAATCGAAAGGACTATTCAAACTCTTGAAGATTTATTAAGACTCGTGTCCTAGACTTTCAAGGCGGTTGGGATAAGTATTTAACATGGTGGAATTCTCCTACAACAACAAAGCTTATCAGCAAGTATAGTGTGGCTCCATTTGAAGCATTATATGGACGAAAAGTGTCGCTCTCCAAATATGTTGGGACGAGGTGGGTGAAGCAACATTGTTGGGACTCGAAAGTTAATACGTATATGACTCACCGAAAAGATCCAAATGATTCGACAACGATACAAACGGCACAAGATCGACAAAAAAGAGTTATGCGGATCTTCATCGAAAGGAAGTGGAATTTAGTATAGGGGATCATGTATTGTTGCATGAAGTTGCTCCATGGAAGGAGTTACAAGATTTGGGAAGAGAGGAAAGCTCAATCCACGATTTATTGGTCCATTTCAAATTCTTGACCGAATAGGAAATGTAGCCTATAGACTCGCAAGCATACCCGAAAGTATGTCTCGTGTTCATAATGTGTTTCATATATCGCATTTCAGTAAATATGTGAAAGACCCGAACCATGTTATAGAGTTAGAACCGGACGAGATAGCCAAGACTTAACGTATGAGGAGGTACTGCCAAGATCTTGGATAGGAAGGAGCATGTCCCACGCAAGAAAGTCATACCACAAGTTAAAGTTTTGTGGAGGAATTATCTTATAGAGGAAATGACCGGGAAATGGAAACGGAAATGAAAGCGAGGTATCCTCACCTTTTCAAACACAGTGCACGCGACGTCAATTTCGAGGACTAAATTTCATAAGGAGGGAGGTTGTAAGACCCCAACTTATTATTAATGAAATTTAATTTTCTATTTATTATTTTGAAATAGTAAGGGTTGATTTGATTAATGTGGATAGTTAGCGGTAAAATACGCAAATATTTCAAAATAAGCAAGTGGTTATAAAATATTCATTGTTGTGGGGAATATTCGTTGGTCGTGGAATATTCAGACTGTTTTGGGAATATTCGCATTTACGACGGTAAAGACCATGTGTGGGCCCCATAACTGAAAAAGCGATTGGATGAAAAAACGACAAATATGAGTTGTTTAAAAATAACAACAGAGTAGTTATTACTGTTAATACCGTTAAAATACTCGGTGGTTAAAACACAAGAAGACATACCAGATTGCACCAATTATTGATTCTTACGTAAGAAGGCACTACTCAATAATGGTTACAGAATTATCGCTCAAAGATTTTATTTTATCGATTCAATAATTCTTTGCGTTGATATTTTTATATTTTGTTGTTTCAATAATTGTCATTACACAAGATTTTTCATTATCGAAGCAATAATTCATATTATCCGAATAATATTATTAGATAACATTATTGGCAATGTCTAGAAAGTTCTGTCAAGGAGAGGTTTGGTCACCTAATTGCGCGCCAGTAAGGAGAAATCTTTATTGGAAAGCCCCCTCTTTCCTGGGAACTGCCTGGTTGTCAATATTGTGATTCTGTAATATTATTTGTGAATAATTAATTATTGATTCATATGATGAAGAAAATATTGATTTTATGTGGATATAGATGGAGAAAAATTTTAATGTGACAATTGTTGAAAATTGAAATTTTATCTTTTTCTGATAAGATAATTCATTTAAATGTATTATTATATTTTAAATATATAATAATGGTGATATTTTTACAACGAATGTGAGATATATGAGTATACGAGGAGGAAGGGTATTTTTGTTGCAATAAATGTTTAAAACATGTTAAACATGTTCATGGACCCCATTTATCGATCGAAATTTGATTATAGCACGTAAAATCGCCTGTTTGTGGATTTTTTGGCCAATTTTGTTTGGAATTTGGAAAAACTTTCTTCTCGCAAAGTTGTAGAGAATTGAATTTCCTATATAAAAATTTGCGAGATTCAATTTTTTGGATAAAAGGGATATTTATTGTGAATTATTGAAGTTCAAGTCTCAAATAATTGATTTTTGGAAGTTTTAATTATTTAAATTAAGAAAAACGTTTTAATGTTTTGTCACATGGTGGTGATGTCTTGGACCAAATTAGTGGGCGTAGGAAATTTGAAAAAATAATATTATTAATTTATTAAATTTTTCTGCGTTGGTGTTCTAAGCATTTTCCTATAAATAGGTGCTTAGGTTAGAATTGAAAATCACACCGTAAATCAAGTTTTTCTCTCTATATTATCGAGCGTATTCTTGTGAGTATTTTGAGTATACTTTGAGTATTTCTATACGGTCTGCAAGTCCAAGTCATAGCCTATATCCTGTTTCAAAACTAGAAGTACCGATCTTTCGAGGTAAAGGATATTATTTTTTTCAGTAATGATATTATTTCTTCAATATCATTATGTTGAAATATTGATCTCAAGTTTTTATCAAATTTGGAACTTTTTGGTGTCTGAGTTACTATTCACGATATACAAGACTTATTCACGATACTACTGCAGATTATTCACGAATACTTATTACACTATTCATCAAAAATAAAAATTTTCCTTTTCGTCCAAAAAATATCTATTCGGATACTAGCTATGATTGTATCCATGTTTTGATCATTCTTGAATTTTACACCACATCGTGATTATTTTTGAGGTATTTTTGGACGTGGATAAAACAAAAAGTACGAATCCTTAATCCTTAATCCTTGTCATTTTGTTTCACCGGATTCGTTTCTTTAAAATATTTTTCATCATCTTCGGCCTTAAATGATGATATTATGGAATATCTTTGGCCCAGAGTGCAAAGATGAATGATTCTCAAGAATATCTTTGGCCAGTAGTGCAAAGATGAACAGTGTTTAGATGAATATGACTCAATCGATGAATATCTTTGGCCTGTAGTGCAAAGATGAATATGTGATTCAGATATATATTGATTGATGTTACAGGATAAAAGATAGACGATGAACTTTTAAATTCATACATGAAGATAGTAGTTTGCATTCTCTACTTAACTCTTCTAATGAATTATTATTTCATTGCGTAATATTGATTTAAAATTTGTTGTCTATTGTATTCTATTAGATTTTTTCCCGTTGAAGACTAACGGTAATTTGTTGTATAATATCTTAGTCATAATATTCTTTTATCGGGCTAGTTGAGCTCACCCTTTTCCTTTTTGTTCCATTTTTCTCGTGGAGGCGAGAGAATATAGCGAGTACGCAGCCTGGGGTATGGAATGAAGGTTCTAGAGAGAGTTGTTTAGTAGTCCTCACCATTTTTGTAAAATAATGTATCAATAAATGTGATGAGGATTTATTTGAGTATAGATATTGTCTAGAAGATAATATTTGTATTCAAACTCACAGTTTTACTGTTGTAATAATAAAGTTGTAGTTGTTTCTGTACCATGTATTGACAACTCAGAATGGGTGATGTATACCTATTTTGGGGGCGTCACATAAACCCTGGAAAATTTCTCTAAGTCTTGAATCAAGTTTGAGATGCGTACTTTACAATCTCATAACTCCTTGGTTATAACTCGAAACGAGGTCGTTCCAAAGCCATTCTCTTCCTTATCTTACGTACTTCAATACCCCTTGGACAGAACTTTGTTCTGAATCCGTTAATGTGCCATTAGATTGGCTTGATCTTCACCCTTTATTCATTTTATGCTTTTAACGCTCTTCGTTTGTTCGTCCGTAATTCGGTCATCCGAACTCGGAACTCGTTCGCTCTTGAGTCTACGACTCACGTTTTCTATGTTCTCTTACTTCCTTATGAAACCCTACCCGTTCGGGTTCATTTACTAACTTTCTAATTCTCGTACGTCATTTATGAAATTTTTGCCATAACTTCGTTATAGCTAAGTTTTAATCTGTTCTTCATGAACGTTTCTACCATTCCTAACCAAGCAATACACATCTAACTTATACGTGATGGTTTTAAACTTGTCCATCAACAACAATTAAACTACGATGGTTTTAAATTTGTCCATCAACAACGTTCTTCGTGTTCTTCGCGTGTTCTTCGTGTTATTCGTTCGTTCTTCATTTTAATTGATATTTTGGATTATGATTTCACTTTTTCTTGGAATTTGATGTTATAGAACATCATTCCTTACTTATTTCACCTACTTATTAATAAGATACATTTGGATCGCTCAAAATCCTTACAAATCTTATACTTCTTTAAGAAATTTATAAATTAAATTTCTAATTCTTATTTCTTTATTTTCTCATGATTTCAATCGTATGAAATCATTACTAACATCTTTTACTCCTTAATCTCATTAAGTTATACTTTTAAACATAAAAACTTAAAGAAAAAAAATATACGAGATAAGGTTTCGGATTACATTTCTCCTTTAATCTTCTCCCGTCGGACAAAGTTTGTACGCGGGCTAGCCTTTCCTCCCCCTCCTCCCATCCGAACTCTCTCTCTCTCTCTCTCCCAAGTGTCTTAGGATTTTCAAAATCCCAAAACAAAGAAATGAGCTTCCTATTTATAGAAAACCAAAGTTAGGGGTAGTTTAGTCATTTCGCCCCCCTTAACCTCCTTACTATTCATTACTTAAGCCCTAAGTTTACTTAGCCTCCACACTTACTTAGCCATTAAGTCTTCTTGGCCCTTAAGTTTACTTAGCTCTTAAGTCTTCTTAGCGCTTAATTCTTCTTAGCCCTTAAGTTTACTTAGCTCTTAAGCATAAGTACTTTACTTAGCTATTAAGCATAAGTACTTTACTTAGCTATTAAGTTTACTTAGTCATTACTTAACTTATTATTTACTTAGCCATTAAGACTAATCGTATTCTACGCATCTCATTCTCGTATTCTCTTATTCTCTTTGTATTTAATTCGTACGATAATCGTATTATACGTCATATCAATCCTCTTGCTATACTCGTATTCCTCACGCATAATAATCCTAATTATTATACGTAAACAATAAATCCTCGGAACTCACTTTTCCTAACCCTTAGGTTTTGAGTCCGCGGGCGAAAACTTCATTTTTGCCATAACTGAAATATTATTGAATATTCCATCACGTCTCAAAATTATACATAATCATTAAAGTCTCGGAATTTCAAAATAAATTTCCGAAAAGAAACGGATGAATAGTGCCTATTTCGTCTTTTTCCCCGAAAATTATTTTGTTCCCGGAAAAATCTCATTTTCGTCTTGAAAATTCTTATTCATTCAATCTAGCTCGTAGCCAGAATACTCCCGACTTATAATCATCATAGGTTCTAGAACGATTAATAAACACATAGCACAAAATAGTATTAATAAAAATTAGTTTTATTAATAACTAATTCTTTAAACCTAAATTCTGGACAACCCGAATTTCCGAGTCGTCACAAGTATGACCTGGGATATTGTATTTATTTCAGATGATGTAACTCCTTAAGGAGAGGATTTATTTCTATCTATTTATGCTTTCATTATCTATGGGTAGATAGATATATGATGTTTATATAGTGAACAGCAAATCATGTGGGAATGAAAGTACCCGGATTTGGGGGTGTCACAGGCACTGCGGCGCTGGCTTCAAGTCCTTGGCCCGCGTTGCTGCGCCAACCCTGCCTCGGAGAAAATTTCCCAGAACTTTTTCTTCTGTGAATTTTTCAGGCTTATAACTTATCCATTCTAAGTCTGAATTGGCTCGTTCAAAAGTCATTAGCTCACAAATCACATGTTCTATGATTTCATTAGAAAATATTTCATTTTCGAATCTTTTAACTCAGAATTCACCGATTAGTTCATTATTGAGTGTTCGATAAACGTTCGTGAACGTTCAAAGCTCGTTTCTTCGTTCTAAGTCAGAATTTGGTCATTTTCGAGTCCGCAACTCTAGAATGAAAATTTAGACTATTCTCCATCAAAACCAACGTTTTCGAGTTCAATGGTGACTTTTGACTTTCATTCCGAGAATTTAACGATTTCGACGATTATCGTCTAATCTCGTAAATTTTTCCATAACTTTGTTACTTGAGATTTTTACATCGTTCAAAATAGATTCATTTCATATCTCTAACATCCTAACCAAACATATTACAACCACAAAATGATTATTCTTAAAGTATGATTCTCTTACAACATGATTTATTAAAGCTTAAGTTCTCTAATAACCATCCTTATCACTCCATAACATACATGTTCTACCACTATCCTCTTCTCTATCAAATATCAATTGAAGAGATGGAGAATCAAGGCTTAGGATTCTTACCCTTGATGATCAAGCTTTTTATTTTCTTCTTCTTGAGTTAGCAAAAATCTAGCTCTTACTTCTCTCAATGTATAAGCTCTAAGTTTGTTGGTGAATTTTGTTAAGGCAAAAATGAAGACAAAGCTCTTCTATTTATAGGATTTCCAAGGTGAGGGTAGTTTGGTCATTTAGGCCATTCCACCTCCTTTCATCACCTCTTTACTATTCATTACTTGGCCTCCACTCACCTTATCCTTTGCTTGGCCACCACATATGACCAGCCATGACTCACTCATGGGGCCCACATGGGTTGCCCCATGGGTTTTCTTACTCGTTGACACATCGGTTCGATCCACGGGTCCGGTTCTTAGTTTGGGCTTTAGTTTAAATAACTTAGGGCCTAACGTTGGGCTTGCATTTCATATCATTGGGCCTTAACAAGTTTGCCCTTGGGCTTGCCCAATTCTTACACAAATCATACAAGTCAATTATAATTGGCTTAATGCTTTTAACGTATAGTCTACGTATTCTTCTCGTATACTAAGTCGTATAATCATTTATCATATACGATATGTTATCTTTCGTATATACTAGTATAATACATCGTATCATACTCATATTAATTGCTTCGTATAATACTCACTATTATACGATCATTATTTATTCAATCTTTACGTTCCTTAACATTCTTAAACTTAGTACGCATGCGAAAAACTGCGTTTGTCATAACTGAAATATTATTACATGTTCTATCCTTCCTTATTATTCTACCATTATGTATTTTTCAGAAGTTCAAAAATAATTCCCGAGCAGAAATTGATGAATAATTTTTTTCGAAAAATTTCTTGAAAAACTTTTATTTTCGTCTTGGGAATTCAAACACTTTAATTCCTTTACGTAGCCAAAATACTACGATATTCCTATACATTTAGGTTATAGAACAACCTTAATCTTACTAACATATAATAATAATATATAATATAATTTTATTCATTATTTAATCAAATAAAATTATTTTACAAATTATCCAATTTCCTCGGTCGTTACAAATCATATTGTAGGATGTTATAACAGATGTGTGTTGTATTATCAAACACGAAGAGTATAAGTTAATAATTGACAAGATATATGATAATTAGATTTTAATATTGGTAATAATTGGAAGTGTGGTTTGATCATATTTTATGCTATATGAATAATGTGATTAAACCTAAGGCTAAAGACTATAAGTTAAGTGGAATAGATATTTAATTAAGTAACTTGGATGTATTGTGACTAATTTGTGTCATGATTCTAAATTACATATGTGTAGGATATTTAAGGAACAAGTTATAGAATTGTATAGCTTACGCATGAGGCAAGTTCCTTACCCTATCTCAATTACGGTTATTCAAGTTGTATCTTTATTGAGCAAGTTTCTAAACCTTATTTTTACATCGAGCGAGTTCCCTATCTTATCTTGATTACGATTATGCAAGTTTCCTATTCCTAAATCTACTCTTACATTGAACAAAGTTTCTAATTCTGTTTCCTTATTGAAAAAGAATGTAACCTTAGCTTATTATAATTGCTCAAGCAAAGTTTATTATATCTTTCAATGATTCTAAGTTTATTCCTAAACCATGACATTGATGCATAATGTTTATTCGTTTATGACTCATGACTATTCCATACAATATTGTTATCGAACCCTTGAATCGTTGTTAAACTTTTGATTCAACTAATCCTTAGTTGATGAACGTTGAACTCCAAATTTCCTTTGAAAGCTAATCCAAACCAAACTTCCTTCGGTGCGAACTCGTAAGTTAAAGCTGAGTTGAACAATCATATTATAAGGGGATTAATTATGCGAAAGCGTTAAGATGTTTGTGCACAATACATGGTACGAAGGGTTGATCCCCCCAAGTACGAGAAGGAAGGTCCATATAGTCTAAAGACTGTTAAAGGTTTAAGTAGAAATACTTAACAACCTAGGACATAGTTCATGTTCTTTTGACCCTCAGACGAATTCTTAATCTTAATTTCCAGTTCTTAATTATCACTGACAAGAAATGCTATTCAATTCAATTGATCTTATTCATTGATAGTTCCTATGTTGTCATTATTACTGCTATTCCAAGTGAGCATTTATTTTGTTCACTCTTGCATATATAACTATTGCAGCTAAAGTTGAGAAAGTTGACGAACAGTCCACTAGTAAAGGCAAATGCAAGATGAACAAGTGATGAGGACTTATTTAAATTCTATTAAAAATGTTGATATGTGAAGACTTAATTATTGATGTTATGTATTTAATTTTTTACACATTTGATGATGTAATAAAGGTTATACAACCTAGGATTTATTTGATTAAATTATATAACCCTTTGATGAAGAGGTTTATTGCTCAAGTTTTATTTAACTTGGGTAGTTAGATACGAATGTTTGGACAGTGGGCATCAAATCATGTGAGAATGAAGTACTCAGATTTGGGGGTGTCACACTTAGGATATCACATAAACAGCCTACATAACGAATATACGAAAATAAAACATATATTTATACTAGACATCGCTGGACGAAGGATTCATCAGTTAAATCCTCATTAGCGAGTAGCCCATAGCTTCCAGTTTCCTCTAGATACAAATCTCAAGACATATGGTTGCTAAATACTTACAAAAAACTAGAAAGAAACTAGATATGTACAGATCTTAGCCATTCTAGCTTTCAGGTTCACGTTTTTCAACTTTTGAACAGGTTGAAAGCTAGATCTGGCTAGATCTAGTACAGATCTAGTCAACAAAACTTAAATATTGACTATTTACAAGAAATGAACGATTAAAAAGTTAGATCTGACGAATATAAGTTACTAACTATATATAGCACTTATATACATATTAGAATAAGCGAAAGAAGGCGATCTGACGAAATCATACAGTTAAGCACGAGAATGGATATCGAACGGCTTTAGGAGCCTAGGAACTCGATTTCTACAAGTTAAAACTTGATATGTTACTATATATATGTATAAGAGTGTTTGTATAAGAGATTTACAGATATTGAACGGAAGAAAAGTTGTATTTCTCTCTCAAATGGCCGAATTTCTCTCTCCTGGACCCTTTCTCTCTCTCTCTCTCTCTTTCTATCTTCTTATGAGCTGCTGGGGGGGTCTATTTATAGACCCAATCATTTCTTGATCTCTACTACTCGCGAATGGGGCTACTACTGCGGCTAATCACAGTGGGTCTCGCATGATTGGCCCCTTTATCTCAAGAAATGCGTGTATATTTGCCGAGAATTTGGATATTTATTAAAATCTTACAAGATTGAATTAAGGTTAAATAATAAACCTAGACAGAAAATAAATGAATGGATTTGATATTTTCAGGAAGGAATTTTATGGATTTATAAATTTTTGTGGTGAATTATTCCGGATTAAGGGTATAAGTGTATATGTATCTGTGTATGTGGATTTATGTGTACAGCTTGGGATTATACATGCAGCTAAATTGTAGTAGTTATGTATGTTAATAACATTGTATGTTAAATAGGATATTGATTCAGGAATTATGTGAAGGTTCTCGACCTTGGGGAAATAGTGTGTAATGTTTAATGTATAAACAATTTATGTTTATATCTTCCGCAATAGTTATAAAATTGATTGTACCAGATCTGCGGTGATTTGGGACCCGAATCTGGGGCCCTCACAGTTGGTATCAAAGTTGTATGTTATAAACCTTAGGTAGGGTTACCTGAGACTAATAACCGCAGTGATTAGGATAAGTACTAACTCAAATAGAGTTACTCAGTCGGTAAGATTCAAAGACGAAACTCGGCGGGTTATAAAAGACATGGAGTTCCCAAACTGATAATAAAGGTGAACAGTAGTGATGAATAGATAGAGTTTAAAAGACTAAAAGTACAAGGACAGGAGATCGTAAAACAAAACGATCATAGTATAGAAATGAATCGTAATATATACAATGAGATCACCCCGTGATCTAATAAGGTTATAGTATGGAGAAGAATCTAGCGAATGATTGAAAAGTTTACAGCAAAGATTGATGTGTGTCTATGAATTGGTACAGATTCAGGAAAGGATTATGAATACGGATTAAATGAAATTCATATTGAGAAAGGAGGTAGGATTAGGTGGGGATTTCAATTGAGGATTCATGTCAGCAGCTGAGTTGTATGATTCCTTGTTATGGTATGAAATTGTACTTGGTGTAAAAACCACTTAGTTTACAGTGCGATAATCATTGAAATGTACGTATCAAGCGTATTTATTTGTTATATACCGTTGAGAAGGTGATTCTTTTCTCGGTGTATAATGATAGATAGGTATAGTTAGAGAATATAAGGTTAAGTACGAGTTCTTAAAACTCATACTTATGTAATGCGTTCGTGACTCATAATTATATGAAATGTTTATGAACCCTCTCGTGAATGGGACGCCAAAGGTCTGCATCAGGACACGTTCTTAAACTCATATGATTGTGGCAAGTTCCTGAACTCATAAGTGTGGTAAGTTTGACGAACTGGGTAAAACTAAGTATGAATGGAGTATTGAGGATAATAGGAACAGATAGATTGATTAAGCAATTGATTATTAGTGGAGACATGTGTTTTTCAATTCTCCTAGCTATGCTAGACTTCAAAATTTTTGACATCAAGCTAAATACGCACTATGTGCCTTTTTGAAATGAATTTTTTTTTATTCTCAACTTTTGTTGACCATTGTGTATGTGTGGACTTCAGTCCACCGACACCTTGTTACCTGTTGAGATGATAAAACTGAATTGCAATGATTTTTGAACGGTTTAAAGAATAGTCTATGCTACTTGTTTCAGCTAGACGATAATGATTTGAAATATCAAAATATATTTTCATTTATCACTTATGTACCATGTAACCTGGTGCAGAGATGATAAAAAGTTGATGGAGTTATAAATACAGGAATACTTAGTGTTGAATTTGATCTAAAATCATCCTTCCATGATGATAAAGTCACTCGATGACGGCATCCTCAAACGGGCTGTTAATACAGTACGGCATTATGACGTCATTTTCAAACAATTTTCAAAATTTTAATTTGCCAACGGGGTTTTGGTTATACATTAATATTTCGATTGAAAATGATTATTGGTATGAGTCTAAGTTATTTGATTAAGCTAGACAAACTTTTATGAAAACTCTAAGCGTTCTTTGAAAATTTTTCCGAACCAAATTGTTTTGGTACGGAATTCTATGATAAGACTAAGGTGAACTATGCAGATTGGATAAAATTATTCAATAGCAAGAATATTCGCGAGAAATGATTAAAGTATACGTACTAGTAACAGTAGTTTACCTTCTTCGTGATTGTAAACATATTGTCAACCTTTGTAAGGGGTAGAGTACCTTTTTCTTAATTGAAATAGGTCAAGGGTAGTAATAACTATAAACCTCAGAAGTTCATGGTCTATATGACTCCTCAGCACAATTTCAAAATTTTAACTCTGGTGAGTGGTGTATTGGGTAGCATGTAATGATGAGAATGAATGGTGAATGGTTCACGGTGTAAGGTGTAAGTTGAATTTCAGGGACGAAATTCTTAAAAGAAGGAATGAATGTGACGACCCGAGAATTTGGATATTTATTAAAATCTTAAAAGATTGAATTAAGGTTAAATAATAAACCTAGAAAGAAAATAAGTGAATGGATTTGATATTTTCAAGAAGGAATTTTATGGATTTATAAATTTTTGTGGTGAATTATTCAGGATTAAGGGTATAAGTGTATATGTATCTGTGTATGTGGATTTATGTGTACAGCTTGGGATTATATGTGCAGCTAAATTGTAGCAGTTATGTATCTTAATAATTAATAACATTGTATGTTAGATAGTGTTAGTTCCCGGAGGCACAATAGTTATCTAGAAGGGCGGGGTTGAATAGATATTTAAAAATCTTTTCGTTTTACTTTGTTAGAGTGATGATGAAAAAAACACAGCGGAATTAATATTTGTTTTAATCTCCCTTAAGATAGTGAGTTAATGAGAGTGGGGCAGATATAGCAGTTATAGCAAGAATGTAATAGACACAATCGTTTTAAGTGGTTCAGAGCACTTAAAGCTCCTAGTCCACTCTTCTACTCCTCGAGTAGGAAATCCACTAAGGATGTCTTTTACACTTTCTGAATCACATAGATTCCTTCTAGACTAGCAGTCTAGGAACTTCTTAGTTCACTCTTGAACTCTTCAAGTCCAGCAGACTTGGCTCTTTACAGTTCACTTGAACTCCTCAAGTCCTTCTGACTTGGAACTCTTACTTCAGCTGATTGGTAGTTGTTGAGTTCTTGATGGTTGCTACTCAGTTGCTGTTAAGCACTTGTTCGAAAGAACTGAGTAGCTGAGCAAGCTTTTCTTTTTCTCAGATCGTAGAGTTGAGCGTTGAGAGTTCTTTTTCGTTCTTGTTCAATGCTTGCTTAATTCTATCATCTGCATATCTTTTGCATATATGTGATCTTGAAATCTATCCGTTTGATCCATTCGTTGAAGCATTAAATGCGTTTGACATTTCTGTACTTTGATGGAGACTTTTCTGCACATCTTCTGAATTGCATTCTGGCCCACTGATACAGCAGACTGCTTTCTCACCTAACACCTGAAAATGTGTTTTTCTCTTACCAATGGTACTTTCCTTAGCATCTTCAATACGCTTCTTTGTTGCATACTAAGGATATCTTTTGTACCGTTGGAACTGGTGAGGACTTCAACGTTTGAAACCCATTCCACATTTGTTGGAGATATATCTTCAAACAAAAAGGTTGGGCTCGATGCTTCTGACACACGGCAAATGATACTCTACGATCCAGATCATGGTGTCTTGTTACCTTGGTGCTTGGTCTGATTCTATCAAATAAGAGCACTACGATTTCTCTTAAAGACTTGCACACTACGATCTTCACTTGCTTGCTTTGCAAGCTCTACGTTTCCGAGAGCACACTACGATCTCTGAGTTGGCTCGACAAACGTTGGGACCACTCTACGATTTCAGAAGAGGCCCTTAAGGTGCATACTACGATCCTCGAAGCTCTACGTTCCGCCTTTGCTTCTGTAATCTTGATCAGCTTGATACACTACGATCTCTTCGAAGCCTATCTATTACATCTCAAGATCAACCTAACAAGTTTGATCTTCTTTTCTATACATTCATTTCCAGAATGATATATATTAAGAGCTTAGATCAACCTAACAAATTTTATCTATCACTAAGTCCTTATACAAATATTCCTTGAAGGACTTTACAAATAATCATGAGCATAAGTATTTAAACATCAAATCAAAATATGCACTCTCCCAACAATCTCCCCCTATTTGATGTTGACATAACTAAGGAGATTTGTTGTCATGATTATTAGTTTCTAGATGCAATTGCAGCGAAGTAAACATGACTTAGTATTTCAGTGAGCAGCTAAAATTTCTTGAGAATAAACATGAATTTATTGATGTTCGAAGAATATTACAATTTAATTTTACATCAATAAGAATTTGAACTTTCACTTATCTCTATTTCCTTGATCTTTTGCGAGGAGGATTGGCATACTCCTCAGCTCTTCTTTTCCTGCTTGCTTCAACCCACCTGGCTAGATCTTCCAAATTTCACTAGGCTTAGCCTAGGATTTTGATCATGCCTATTCATGAATGCAGGATCTCTAGTTGGCATTCTAAGGCCTGTGGTGGTGACATTTTGTGAGCTGGTAGCTGACCCTATACTCCTTATTGGCTGAGCCATTAAAATTTCATGATGATCAGGTCATTGAGTTTGATGGCTAGATCGTGGAGTCTGTTAGTGGAATTGCCTTTTAGGAGGACTCCTTCCTCTGCCTCTGCCCTGGCCTCCTTGAACTCCTCTGCATCTGCCCTGGCCTCCTTCTCCTTTCCCTTTATTCTCCCCCTTTATGTCAGCATCAAGGGTTCGAATGTCTTCGGATAGTCGAGTCACTCCTTGGACAAGCTCGTTGAGTTGGCTTTGAGTTTGAGCAATGTCCTCTCAATTTTCCTTTATCAGAGCTTCAGATCGAGCTTCCCAGTTTTTGAGAACGGCTAGAACATTGTCAGTTTGCTATCCTTGGTTTACGTAGGCTTGTTGAAATTCTTTGACTGCAGTTTTCAAACTGATGATGTTCTCCATCATAAGCTTATTTTGGGCTTCTTGAGTGTTTTGTAATGCAAGAACAGCATCTCTGTGTCTTTTGGCGGCTATGAAGTGAATATCATCCATGTCCTTTATGCTTTTAATCATTTCATTGATAATCTCCTTCAGCTTCTTAGTAAGCTCAGCGTTTAGGGTGCCTGGGAGATTTTTTGCAACAGTGATCATTTTTGTCAGTCTGAGATAAATGAATTCTGAGTGAGCTTCAAGGCTTTCATCAATGTCCTTGATCATGTTCTTGGACACTTCATTCAATTCAGCTTTAGTGGGCAGATCTGAGAGTAGTTCACTGAGTTGCGGATTGTTTAAAAGAGGGGATGTTTTCTTGAATTGATCTTGCGAGGAATAGAGGGCAAGATCAAGGTTGAAGTATTCATTTGTGGATGAAGAGGGAATATCTGACAGAGGGGCCTATGTTTGGGTGTCTGGAGTAGGTGGCTCTACGATTTCTCCTTGGGACTCTATGATGGGGCTAGAGTCAATGATCGTAGAGATGATGGGAGTTGGGATCAATATGAAGTTTGGTACGTTTGGTTCATCGCCATGAAATTTTGGGATTCAGAATCGGGATAACAGTGGATTTAGAACCACTTCCAACTAGCTTGGAAATTCATAAAATTGGCTGGAAAAAGACAGTGGATAGTGATAAAGAATTGGGACAGTTAATACCTCATGCACCATTCTTGAGGAAGGATCATTTGTGATGAGCTTCTTGGCAAAGTTGAAGTTGCTTGGAAATCCATGGGCTAGCACAGAGATGGCTGGATATTCCTTGAAGCTCCAAAACATGTGGCTCCAAGAGTTTTGAATCTGAGCTTGATGATAGGGCATCATGGGGAGATAGGAGAATAGCTGATTGTAAAGATAACTCCTATACCCATCATGGCCCACGCCTGTGATCTCAAGTTCATCATCATCTTTGTATTCCTCTTCTTCTCCATCTTCTTTTGAGGATTCCACTATGTCAATGACTTCCTTTTGACTTTCTTGCTCAGGCTCTCCCTCATTTTCTCAGATGAGCGACTTTCTTCAGAAGGGGATATCATGAGGCTCCCCCTCAACATGATCATCCATCTGTAGGACTAATAGCTCCCCCCCAGCTGGAGCACTTTCTATCATGAGAACTTCAGGTATTTCCTCAGCTTGAGTATTTTCTAAGGTGAGAACTTCAGGTGTCTCCCCTCAGCTTAAGTTATGTCCTTTTGGCTTTCTTTGGATAGTTCCTTTATAGCAACCATCCTTTTGTCTTCCTCTTTGAGTACTCCTTCATTAATAAGGATGTACTTCTTGACCAATTTTCGTCTTGGTTTTCTGGGTTGAGCCACAGCCTCAGGACTTCGTTGAGCTTCAGCTCTGTCCTGTTGATCAATCAGAACATCTGGTGCAGCAGCTTCCTTGCTTGAGGTGTTCGGTCTGGTCTCTACGATCGGTAGAGACTCTACGATCGAAGAGACAGATGGCCTCTTGGACTTGTGACTGATTTTGTTCTTTTTCAGTAACTGTGATATGGTAGCTCTATCTTCATCAGCCTCAGCCTGCTGTTCTTTCCTTCTTTGGATCCTTAGAGTCTCAATATCAGAGGACTTTATAGGTATGTCAATGGTGGACCCTTGAGGTTCTTCTACCATCCTAGTTTTTAGCTTCCTCTTGCCCTTGCTTTTTCTGATAAGGGCAGTGGGTTCTCCCTTGTTGGTCTCTTCTTCTTCTTCTGCAGTCTCTTTGACGACTGACATGTTTCCTGGAATCCCTGATTCTTTTAGATCACCAGTTCTTCCACTGGACTCAATCATCATGCGTATATACTCAGCTGGATTCCTTTTCCAATTCTCAAACAGTTGTTGGGTCATTCGTCTGTTTGGATTAATGGACTCTCCTTCATTGTCCCCAATCTTATCACCCAGTGCAGATTGTAAGATGATGCTTATAAATCGCCCGTAGAGCATCTTTTGAGATCCCTTTGTCTTCTTTCGAGTTGAGAATCCATTTTCCTATCCATTCTAGCAGTAGAGCTCCATAGTTAAGCTATATCCCACAGCTTATGGCAGTCATGAGCTTTAACTGCACCTCATTTACAGATTCGTGCCCAGTGTTTTTGCAACATATACACTTCCCAATAATGTCAACCAGAAATTCATACCTCTGAGGAAACTCCTTCTTCTTGTATCCTTTGATAGTGGGGGATTTCTTGTGATGCATCTTCTTAAGCCCTACATGGAAATCGATGCCATCTAAAAACCAAAAACCTTTAGATTTGAAGCCTAGGGCTTAGTTGATATTCTCAGCCTTTAGCTTGATTTCCACTTCCTTGACTCTCGTCGTGAGGACTTCATTTTCGTATACTCCATTTTTGTAAAACTACTTTACTAACTTTGGGTAGATCCATGTGCTCGTACCCAGAGCGTCTCCGAGACCAGCCTTCTTCAACAATGTCGTAATCTTGTGAAATTTAGGTTCGTGGTTTTGAACTCATCAAGCATAGTCCAGAGCAGAGACGACGTTGGAGGTCGCCATTTCTATCGTTGAAGGAGTATGGTTGTTTGAGCTTTCTTTGGGGTTAGGGTTTACGCTTGTAGAGAGAGAGAGAGAGATAGGCCTTTTGAACTTTTGATTTCAAAAAGGCATTTTCGAATCTGTACTTGTAGTTTTCTCTCTCTCCATTTTTGTTTAGTAAGCGGTGTCAAATTTCGCTTGGCTCTATGAATTTGATCGAGGAGGATTGTCTTTGATTTGCCCTTAGCTCCTTCAGAGCTAATGTGTCCTTAGGAGGACTAGGATCGTTGAGGTAGCCTTTGTGATCTTAGAGTGCGCTTTGTGAACTTCACGATCGAGTCTATCCGAACTACGATCGATCGTCGAGTACGATCATCCAACAACAATCAAAGAATCGTATACGAGCTATGATTCGAGTCGAAGTCATCCCGCATAAATCGAGTCTCGAACTTCATATCGATCACGATAGTCGCGTGGGATCCTTGTGATGAGTTTTGACTTAGCATTCTTTTAAGGTAGCTCGGGAAGGGCCAACCTCTTGGAGTGAGTCAAGGGTTAGGTTTGTTCCTAAGGCGCTTATCAGAGAGATTGCCTTGTTTTGAAACTTATCATCACAGGATGCTCCTTTTGTTTTGTTGATGGGGTTCTGCTGTCGTTGAGTCTGCACTACGATTGTTGAGTCTATGCTACGATCGTTGTCTTTAATGTCACTTCAGCTCTACGATCGTGGACTTCCCTTGATCATGTCTATGATTTCAACCATAGCCTTTGTATCTGTATGGTTAGCACATACTAGAGCATATATTTCATGGTTGTAAATTAAGCATTCCTAGCTCACTTATTAACTTGTTAAACCTGGATTCATCTAGAGGTTTTGTAAAGACATCAGCAAGTTAATTTTTAGTAGGGATATATTGTAAAGATATAGTTCCATTTTGCACATGATCCCTAATGAAGTGATACCTTATTTCTATATGTTTAGTCCTAGAATGCATAACATGATTATAAGTTATTGCTATAACACTTGTGTTATCACAGTGAATGGGAAATATTTGAAATCAAAACCATAATTAGTTAGCTGATTTTTCATCCATAGGATCTGAGCACAGTAGTTGCCAGCAGCAATGTATTCAGCTTCTGCAGTTGAAGTATATACTGAGTTTTGCTTCTTGCTAAACCAAGATACAAGTCTGTTTCCTAGCAATTAACAGGTGCCACTGGTACTTTTTCTATCTATTTTATAGCCTGCAAAATAAGCATATGTGTATCATGTTAGTTCAAAAGAGGACTCATTAGGGTACCAAAGCCCCAAGTGAGGTGTACCCTTGAGATACCTGAAAATCCTCTTTACAGTAGTTAAATGTGATTCTTTAGGATTAGCCTAAAATCTAGCACATATGCATGTTGCAAACATTATATCTGGTCTACTGGCAGTTAGATATAGAAGAGAGCCTATCATACCTCTGTATTGAGTTATATCAATACTTTTACCTTTTTCATCTTTGTCAAGCTTGGTTGCAGGAGTAATTGGGGTTTTCATGGGAGAGGCTGATTCCATGCCATACTTCTTAAGTAAATCTTTGATGTACTTGGCTTGGTTTATGAATATTCATTCATCAGTCTGCTTTACTTGCAGTCCAAGGAAGAAGTTCAGCTCACCCATCATGCTCATTTCAAACTTGCTCTGCATAAGCTTGGAGAATCTCTTACATAGCTTTTCATCAGTAGAGCCAAAAATAATATCATCAACATATATTTGAACTAATAAGACTTTGTCTTTATGCTTTCTAAGGAATAATGTGGTATCTACTCTACCTCTAGTGAATCCATTTTCAATAAGAAAGTTAGTTAGTGTTTCATACCATACTCTAGGTGCTTATTTAAGACGATATAAGGCTTTATCTAATCTATAAACATAATTAGAAAGAGATGGATTGATGAAACCTGGAGGTTGCTCTATATAGACTTCTTCTTGAAGTTCACCATTCAGGAATGCACTTTTGACATCCATCTGAAAGACCTTAAATTTCATGTGAGCTGCAAAGGCAAGGAAGATTCTTATGACTTCTAGTCTGGCAATAGGTGCAAATGTCTCATCGTAGTCAATGCCTTCTTCTTGAGAGTAGCCATTGGCCACTAGTCTTGCTTTGTTCCTAGTTATTACTCCATCTTCATCCATCTTGTTTCTGAAGACCCATTTGGTTCCTTTGACAGGATGACTCTTTGGTCTTGGTACCAATCTCCATACTTTGCTTCTTTCAAATTGGTTGAGTTCTTCCTGCATGGCTTCTATCCAGCTGGAGTCTTCCATAGCATCCTCTATCTTCTTAGGTTCCATTTGTGTTCATTCTGGGTGGCAGCTCTTGTTTTGACTCTTGTACATGGATCTCCAATGATTAGATCTTGAGTGTGATCTCTTGCCCATCAGTTTCCTGTTGGGACATCTGTCCTTATGCCTTCTTGTCTTAGGCCTTCAAGATCTATTTCTTCTTCTTGGTGTGGAGGTTCGTTGTCTGGCATAGGCCTCTCTACGATCTCATTTCTTTGCTCAGCGATTTCACTATCTGGCACTACTATCATAGTGTTGAGCTCGGCGGCATCATTCATAGTGTCTGAACTGTCGGTCGTAGTGTCTTGAAGCCCTATTTTGTCCAAATCTGTTTCATCAAAGATGATGTGAATCGAGACTTCAACACTCAGTGTCTTTTTGTTGAACACTTTGTAGGCCTTGCTGTCTGTGGCATATCCAAGAAAGATTCCTTCATCTGACTTGGGTTAAAATTTTGTCAAGTACTACTTTCCATTGTTGAGAATGTAGCATGCACAACCAAATACATGAAAGTAGCTGACACTTGGCTTTCTTCCTTTCCACAGTTCGTAGGGTGTCTTCTTGATCGTAGAGTGTATCAGTGATCTGTTCTGCGTGTAACATGCAGTGTTGACGACTTCTGCCTAGAAGTATTCAAGTAGATGGGTTGCTGCTAGTAATGTTCTTCCAGCCTCTATCAAAGTTCTGTTCTTTCTTTCAGCAACTCAATTTTGTTGAGGAGTTCATGGAGCTGAGAAGTTATGACTGATGCCATTGTCTGTGCAGAACTGGTCCATTTCTGAGAAGTCGAATTCTCTGCCATGATTAATCCTTATAGCCTTAATTTTCTCTCCTTTCTCGTTCATCGCCAGCCTGAACATCTTGATCAGTTGGGAGCTAGCTTAATCCTTAGAGGTTAGAAAGAACACCCACGTGAACCTGGTGTACTTGTCGACTATGACCTGTGAGTATCTCTTCCCTCCAAGACTTGTTGTTAGAATTAGCCCGAATAGATCCATGTGGAACAGTTGCAGAGGCTTGTCAATTGAGTTGGCAGTTTTGCTCTTGAATGAGCTTCTGGTTTACTTTCTAAGCTGACAGGCATTGCATGGCCTTTCTTTCACGAAGTTGAACTTGGGTAGGCCTGCAACAAGATCTTTTGAGGCCAGCTTGGACATGCTTTTAAAGTTTAAATGAGACAATCGTCTATGCCATAGCCAGCTCATTTCTTCAGATGCTTTAGCCAGAAAGCATATTGTTTCTGTTAGTTCCCAGAGGGCACAATAGATCTAGAAGGGGGGGTTGAATATATCCTTTTTAATTCAAATACTTTTCTGGTTTATATTATATTGTTCATAATTAGCATATGACAAACATAAGAATCTTTTCAAGCACAGCGAAATAAGTAAAAGATCCCCTTCATTGATATATTCATAATCATACATACATTGTTCATAGAGTAAGTTTAGTTGTAAGCAGTTAAAACATACATAGCAGTTATAGAAATTATAGTACATAATGTAAATGATATAATATAAAAGACACAAGGGGTTTTAAGTGGTTCAGAGACTCAAGCTCCTAATCCACTCTTCTACTTTCAACTAGCAGGATTTCCACCATGAAGGAAGGCAAGACTCGAATCACAAAGATTCCTTGAGGCCGGCTGACCTTGGTACTTTAGTTCACTAAAAACTCTTCAAGGCCAGCAGCCTTGGGACTCCACTAGTTCCCTAGGAACTCTTCAATCCCAGCAAGCTTGGAACTTCATTTAGTCCCTCCGGACAAGGACCCTTTGGCCCTTCTTTGTTTAGTCCCTCTGGACAAGGACCCCTCAGGCCCTGGCTTTGTTGAGTTGTTTGTTTGTTGTTGGAGTCGGTGCTGAGCTGCTAAGATGTCTTCATGCTCTAAACATCTTCTATCCTTAGCAGCTTTGCTTGATCATCCTTGAAGAACAGTTGAGTGTTGCATGATGCTCAGCTTCTTAGGTTGCTCAACTACTCCAGATGACCCCTTTGTGAACTGCCTTAAAGATCCTTCTCCTTGGTACTTGATGGCTGCACATGATAGGCTTCCAAGATGACTGTAAGCTCTTTTGTTAGGTACATAGAAGCTTTCTCATGCTTGACACCAAGATGGCATTTGTGATCTTCCTTCTTGCTACTTGATGCCTTCTCATGATGGACTTGCTAAGATTATTGTAGGCTCTTCTCTATTGTACTTAGAGTCTTCCCATGATGGACATCAAGATGACATAATGCCCTTCTTTCTCTCGGCAGTTCAGAACACTTTTCATGTAGTAGAACTCTCACTTCTACATAGTAGAACTCACACTTTTACTTTTTTCTTTATCTGACTTCTGAGTGTTCTTGGTGGATCGTAGAGTAAGCCTTTGGACTCACTGTTTCACATGGTTTAGATCAGTCCACCTTCTCTCCAAACTCGGCAACTGCAGTAACCTTTGATCTTTGAAGCTCTTCCTTATTTATACTCCTTCCCAATCCTTCCGTTGGAAAGTAGCCGTTGAAGGCTATTCAAATATCTTTACAGATCTCAAGTTGCTTGATGTAGACTACTTGATGTGATTTGTCATATTTTTTTCTGACGCTGCATTCTACTGTTTTACCTACCCTGTCAGATGTATCACTTCAATGTCTTGGGCAGGTTGCAGACTTTATTACCTCTTTCTGATTTCTCGATCAAAGGTTGTCCTATTTCATCGATGCTCTCAAAAGGAACTTGTCCGAATATTACCCTTCAGATTGAACCTTTGCCAATGCTTCAGTCTTCAGTTATTCGGGCTCTACGATTCTGATGCACGTCTTCAAGGACTTGATCGTAGTGTCTGGTTGAGTGTTGCTCATTGACTGGAAGGGTTAACACTACGATCTTGAAGAGTGTTGATTGGATCTTGAAATAGAACACCTCTTCCTTGTATTGTGCGATTGCTTCAATACTACGTTTTGCTTCGGACTGCTCTCGAGACTAATGGCCTAATTCCTTGCTCTGGTCCCCTTCTGAATATCAAAACACTTCAGATTTGTGGCGCATTCAGCTTGTTTTCTCCTTGTGATCTCCCATTCACTTATCATCAATGAACTGACCCTGCACTTAATCAATTTAGCCTTGCTCTTCAGAGGCTAACCAATATCTCGGTTCACCTTCCATCAATTTTTTCTTTGTTTAGCAAACACTACGATCTTGGTTGCCTCCAAGATCGTTGTCTTCTGTTCACTTGATTGCTACTGCATTAGCTGACTTTCCTTAGTCAGCTTCTAAAGTCTTCTTTGGATCTCCTTGTGGAAGACTTCATTACAAATGGCCTTACAACTCAATCTTGATGCTGATTGTGTTGGTGCTTAGATCATCTGTTAGCCTGCATGCCATTCGTTGAGTGCTCTCTGGTTTTCTTGGATGTAGCTTGCAGCTTGAACCAGAGGCTTCGTTCCTTTGGATATTCTGGGAGTGCTCATTTATTGAGAACCGTATATGCTATATGATTCATCCTTGGCATTGTGAGCTCTTCTTCTTAGATCGTAGTTCTGCACTCTATGATTCAGCTTCGGCTTGTGCAGACACTACGATCCCGAGATCAGATCTTGACACTATGATTTCTGCCTTGCTTGTTGTCTTCATCTGATCTTGCTTGACTACGATTTCTATATGTAATCAATAGACTCTACGAACTCAGAGTGTGATCTACGATCCTTGACTTGGCTTTGGCATCAGTAGAATCTACGACTCTGAGTGTAGTCTACGTATCTGTCTTGGCTTCGGCAGATGACCGGTCGGCTCGTAGGCAGGATGTCTCTTCGATTCTGAACATGACTTCCTCAGCACACTACGATCCCGAGGAAGCTCTACTCGATACACTACGATCCTTCTTCGTTTCCCCTGGCAGTCTACGAACTCCCGAGATCAACTATATCAGATACTCCTATTACGCCTCGATAGCTCTCGAGTTAACCTCGACTCACTGGCAGACTACGACTTACAGTGCAAAAGTTTCGACGATCAGACTAGCCTATCTATTACATCATAAGATCAACCTAACAAGCTTGATCTTTCTATATTTATAGTCCTTGTACATCATTTCTTTTTAAGGACTTTACAAAGCTGTTTTGCTTATGTAGGATCAACCTAACATATTTGATCAATTCATTCTAAGTCCTTGTACATATATTTTTATTATCTATCAAAGGACTTTACAGCTTTTCTTAATGCAAGCATACTTACATATTCATTCATATATATAATAATCAAATCATATATTAAATAGGAATATCATTCACACGTTTATTCCTGACAATCTCCCCCTATTTGATTATGACAAAAACACTAAGTGCATATGCATGTTATGAATGAATCTTATATACAGTGAGCAGATGTATTTCTAAACAGACAATTATGAATGTCATTTATATTGATATGGTAATTTATATATTCAGACATTCTACATCCTGGATCCAAAACATACTTAACAGTTTAGAGATGTACCTCCTTGGCTTTATGTATGTTTCCAGGATACTTGTTGATCAGCTACTCATCTGTTTCTTCTTCTTGCTCTTGCTCTTGCTCCCCTAGGATGATGACCTTCTAGCTTTGCTTAGCTCCCCTTCATCATCTTTCTGATCACGCTCCCCCTCAGATGATGATACTCTATCAGTAGCTACTGTCTTCCTCTTTGACTTCTTCTTTCTTGTCCCTTTGTTCTTCTTCGAGTGCCTCTTGCTCCTCTTCTTTCTATGCCTCTTTTTCTCCCCCTTTTTGTCATCAATCATTTGAGAGAGCTGCTCCATGTTGAAATTAAGTTGTTCCATCAGGTAGGAGGTGTTGGCAACTTCAAACTTTAGTTCTTTCTGGCCTAGCTTAAGTTGTATTGAGAAGGTCTGCCTCATGTCATCAATCTTGTCAGAGAGGGCCTCGATCCGCTTCTCTGATTGCCTACGAATTTGTAGAGCTTCTGCCTTCTGATCTTGTATGGCCTTCTGATAGATGTTATCTCTCTCTTGGATTTTAAGAGAGACATCAGCCAAGATAGCTTGAAGCTTGTGCTCGAAAGAATCATCTCCTGCAGTTGTCTGCTTCTGTGTTCTTCAGTGAGCATAGATATCTTTTTGCTTAGATCATCAGAGCTCTTTTATAGTTCTTGCTCCAAAGTAATTTGATCCTTTTGTTGGGCAGCAGCTGGTTGAGTATCTGTTTGGACTCTACGATTTTCATCCTTAGACAGATTTTCAAAGGTCTGGAGAATCTGGATAATCGTTGAGTTCCAATCACTAGTTGAGGTTGAGGTTGAGGATAAGGGAATATCTGATAGAAGTGCTTGGGCATAAGGAGGCTTCTAGTTTTGGGCTAAAGCATCATCAGCAATGGAGTGACTAGATTCTACAGTCACCTTCTTAGTCATGTTCCTTCTCCCTTGAGAGTCCACTCTATGATCGTAGGGGGTGTAGAGATTTTTAGCATGACGATAGACCTTGAAGTGGGGCTGGTCTTTGATCAGTTTGGTGGCAAACTTCTTTATTCTTGGAAAGTTCTGAGCCACTAGTTCCATGCTTGGAAACTGCTTGTAACACCAACTGAAGTAGCTTTCATCTTTTTTAGTGTGGGCCTTGAGCCATGGCATCTACTGGAAGAACAATCTCATCAGTAGATCATCAGGGTTGTAAAGAATGGTTGAGCAATCTAGCTCCATATTGTTCCAGTTCTTGGCTAAGTCAAAAGTAGTCATTCTTACTACTCGAGTTCGCTTCATCTCCATAGTTTACCCATCTATCGTGGAGTGTCTCGATGGTTCATTAGGAACTTCTACCACTATTCTCCGATGAATCTTTTGCAGTGAGAGGAGGGTGGTAGAGTTCTAGTTCTTCTTGTTCCTGATCTTCAGAATTGGAGTCATTTTCTACTTCTTCTTTCTCAGAACCAGAACCATTTTTATCAGCTTCAGCAGAGAATCCTTCTTGCTTCATTTCATGACCAGAACCTCCTTCAGC
This sequence comes from Panax quinquefolius, assembly GCA_020205615.1. Taxonomy (NCBI): domain Eukaryota; kingdom Viridiplantae; phylum Streptophyta; class Magnoliopsida; order Apiales; family Araliaceae; genus Panax; species Panax quinquefolius. The sequence goes on from CM035162.1 coordinate 57,326,490, forward strand.
AAGGATTTCCACAGATTCTTCCTCTTCATTGCTGGTTTCATATGCAGCACTTTCTCCTGGGGATACAGACTCATCATCACTCAATTCAATGATGACATTTGATTGACCACTGTTCCGTTTGGAGGCAAACTTGGCTTGCAGTCTGTAGCTTTTCCTTCTTCTTGGAGGTTCAAGTTTGGGAGAATCAGACTCTTCTTCTTCTTCAGAATCAGACTCCTCTGGTTCAGCAGACACACTTCCTTGGGGTTCAGCACAGGCAGGGGCAGATCCTTCTTTCTTGGACTCATCACTTTCTGAGCCATCATGGAGGCTTTCTGGATTGGAGGGGGCAAGTTCTTCTTCTTCAGACACAGCATTACTTGACCTATCATCTTGGGTCATTGAGGCAGTTGCATTTGGGGATTGTGTTTGGTCATCTTGAATGTCTTCTTCATTCACAGAGGTCATGCTTTGAGGATTAGCCATGGGGCTTGAGCATTATTCTTTATCAGCAGATGTTGCAATCTCTTCCATCACATCAGCTTCATTTTCATTGTTGGATGTTGTTTGTGGAGACTGAGCCTTGATATCTGTTTCCTTTTCTTCTGCTGACTCTACGTCCCTCTCTTCAGTAGATGTACTATTTTGGGAAGCTGAGGCTAGTTTGTTTTCCACCTTAGCTTTCTTGCTGATTGGTCCTTGAAGCAACCTGCTGCTTCTCCTCTTTGTTGTTTCAGTATTTGGGACTTTTTCTTCTTTGTCCATGTTCAAGGAGGAGAGACTTCTTGATGGGGCCTTGGCTTTCTTCACATCACCAGCTCTCTTCACACTTTTTTATTTCTTTCTGGCTGGTGTGATTTCTGCAGGTGCAGAGTCATCAGACTCAGAGCTCTCTGCCTCTTCTATCTTCCTCTTCTTTGCAGAGGCCCTACTGCTGCTCCCAGCTGTCTGCCTTTTGTTCTCCTTAGGGTTCTTCTTCCAGTTTATAAATAATTGTGGAGACATCACTTTGTGCACATTCAAAGTTTCTCCCTCATCATCCTTGATTTTCCCTCTAGCTTCTTCTTCAAAAAAATACTCAATGACTACCATGAAACACCTTGGTCAGGGCTTTTCAAAGGTGAACTTCTCTTCTCAAATTTTTTCTACCCACTTGAGAGATCGATCGAACAAAATAGCTCCAAAGTCGATTTGTTTCTTCGTAACTATAGTCGACATTATTTTCAAGCTGTTGGTCAATCATCGATCACGTATGTGGTGTTCTTACACAATATGCACTTTCCAACTATTTCAGCAAGGAATTCATACTCTTCAGGAAACTCCTTCTTCTTCATGTCTTTAAAACTAGGGTTTCTTTGGTACCCCATAACCTCCTTTGTTTGTTCAGTATTGACATTATCAAGGTTCTTCAACCCTTGGTTAGGAAAACCTAGGCATTGATTGAGGTCATAATATTTTAACTTCAGAGACTGACCTTTAACCTTGGTAGTAAGGGTTTCCGAATTGATGGAGGCATTTGAGTAGAATTCTTTAACCAGATCGATGTAGACTCGAGTATTTGCCTCAAGGCATTCTAAGAATCCAGCTTTCTTCACAAGCTCGAGAATATCCCTGAACTTCTTTTCAGATTTCTCAAACGATTTGGTTCCAAGCTGAATGCCAGTGATTACTTGCCAGTTTTCCATTTTGAGTAGTTCGAAGAATGTGGGTATCTGATTTAGATATGTTTATAAGAGATGGCTGAGTGTGGTTTGGTAAGGCTCTGGAGGGTTAACTGATTTTGGCTCTTGAGAGGATTCTAGGGTTTGAAAATGGGAGGGAGAAAGGTTCGATAGCTTTTGGTAACTTTATGCAGATTTGAAATTGTCTTTAAGGCGCCTTCTAACTAACTCAGATAATCAAGTGATGTGTCAACCGTCCATTCGTTGCACATTGCCCAAAGAATGAGTCAGAACTCCCCATAACTTTTCAATTAGATGTTTCCTTTTAGAAGAGTAGTCGTTTAAACGACGTGGCTCTGACCGTTGACCTTTTGATTCGTAGAGTAGCATGATAAGTCAGCTGTGGACTCTACGATCCCCTTTGTTGACTCAACGATCAACTTTTAAGAGATGCTACAGTGGATGGCTTTGTCTTTTCTCCTTTCTTTGATGCATCATAGCTCAATCACTGATGTATTCGAACTTATCTCCTTAACTTGAATAGTTTAGCAAATATCTCATTTTCCAAGCTCCTTGTAAACTGGAGTACCCTTTGGTAGGACTACGATCGTCGAGTTGTATTCTACGATCGTTGAGGTAGCACCACGATCGTTGAGGTTGCACTACGATCGTTTAGTCCTCTTCAAACTCAACTCTACGATCGTTGACTGACTTGGTTCTTTTGAGATGAACTAGATCAAGCATTCCTTCTGGGATAAGGTAGCTCAGGAAGGGCCAACCTCTTAGAGTGAGCTAAGGATCAGGTTTGTCCCTGAGGCGCTTTCCAGATGAAGTGCTATGGCAATGATTTGCAATAACATCTCATTAGACCTTTTCTGGTGGGGAGGTCTTCTACCAACTTCTAGATAATCGCATTCTTTGAAATCGTGGTGTTCTTCTGCTCTTACACTACGATCATATGTTTGATCGTAGGCACTTCACGATTATGGATTGGATGGCTGAAGGGTTATCAGTAGTACGTTTTGAGACGTTCCTACTAACTATGGATCTTCATTTAGTTCATCAGCCACAAAGTTTTGGGACTCTGTAGTTGGTACATCTCTTCAAGGTTTATTAGTGCTGTTATTCCTTAACAGATCACTGCTCCCCCATTGTTAATGATGTCTTCTCAGATATATGTGATTCCTTCTCCTTCATGTTCATTTGAAGGTTGCCCAGCAATTCTCCTTCTGACTGGAATCATCATCATCGCTTAGTTTTTTCTTGTATCGTCGAGATGAGTATTTTCAGGATTGATCACTCTACGATCATTTGACAACACTACGAACATAGTCTCCGTTGGCAGTCCTGAGATTGAGAAGTTCTGCTTCTTAATGAACTCCTTTTGTCTTAAGCTCAATGATCTTCGTTGTGAGCTTCCTCGAGGATCCTTTTCATAAAGCACGCCTTTTCGATATGAGCATATAAAATCCTCTTTATCTTCTTCACATGGCATGCTCCTATATCTTGATTTGCAGCCATGTGAGCTCCATTCTGTTAGCTCAGAGGGTCTTCAAGGACAAAGCTTGGACATATAGGAACTTTATCGACTCATTTCGAATGGTCCTTAGCCTCTCGCCGGTTGAGTCTTCTTGAATGAAGTCTTTCGCTTCAGCATTCCTTAGTGTGGTTAGACTGACCAAGTACCTGCAGGTTTTAAATATATTTCTACTTTTGGTACCCATGATTGAATGGGTCCTGCTAGGTTAGTTGTCTAAACCCCTGTTCCTCTCATTTGGATAATCATCATATTTATCACCAACAGACATATTCATGCATGTAACTATCTTAAGATAATACATTTTGAGATGCATGATGGTGAGTGTGTGTAGGATATGACATTCAATAACACATTCTTTATCAGTGATGGCTTCATCATTTACTGGATTATGTTCACAGTGTTTAAGTGTTCATAGAGTGGGAATCAACTCTACGATTTATGAGTGTCTAGTTGATTTATGGAGGTGATCAGTTTCTACAAATCAGCACGATCCTCTTGTAGAACTGATCATACTCTGTGTGTTATTAAACACTAAGAACATAGGCTTGTACATACATACTAACCCACCAGCAATGATTACTTCTCATAAAGTTCATTTGGTCTGTGATACTCTTATGACCTATTTCAGATTTTCTTTAAGATGTCATCTTCAAGCCTAAAACTTGGGTTGGAGAGAAAGTTTGTAGTCATTTGAATTTTCCATCTTCGAGCTACTTTTCTCTTCACCTTTTTTAGGTAGATTATGACTTTTCGATGAATCATCATGTTTATAGTTCATAAGATAAATGATTGATGTATACAATTATAATGGTGAGGAATCGTACCTTTTTTTACCGATGGCCATTTAATACCATTTACCTTAGATATACCGAGTTCGTGTATTGATGTGCATAGCTTTTACTTTTGCTCCTTCACAACTTTTGTTGCTCTTGTTGGCCTTTAATCAATCGGTCGTGGTCTTGAAGATGTAGATCAAGAGAATCTCAACATTAAGGTCTTTGACATCTTTGAGCTTACAAAGATAGCACCTAATTCTTTGGTTGGTCACTTATAATTTTGAGAAGATCTTCTTTCTCCTCTCGATCAAGATTTCTTAGCATGTATGACCTCTTCATCTTTCGGTGGTGGATGCTTTATTCTTTGTCATGATGTCTCTTCGAGCTCTCACTCTCTAAATCGGTCTTCAGACTACAAGATCGATTGCGCAGCTAGGATTGGTCTTGTTGATATAACAATCGAGGATATGGACCAACTGAAAGCAGACTTTGTGTATATACATTTTTACCGTAAAAGACACAATATTTCCAACGTGTGAGCTCTTTTCAAGATATAACAAGTTACTTACTACTAAACTAAGTTTAGAACAATGTTAGTGCTCGGGATCGACTTCAAAGCGATTAGCTTTTGAATATAGTATGAGAACCTCGCTCGATACTAATTGTTAGTTCAGAGGCACAATAGATCTAGAAGGGGGTTGAATAGATCCTTTTTAATTCAAATATTTTTCTGGTTTATATTATATTGTTCATAATTAGCATATGACAAACATAAGAATCTTTTCGAGCACAGCGGAATAAGTAAAAGATCCCCTTCATTGATATATTCATAATCATACATACATTGTTCATAGAGTAAGTTTAGTTGTAAGTAGTTAAAACATGCATAGCAGTTATAGCAGTTATAGTACATAATGTAAATAACATAATATAAAAGACACAAGGGGTTTTAAGTGGTTCAGAGACTCAAGCTCCTAATCAACTCTTCTACTTTCAACTAGCAGGATTTCCACTAAGGAAGGGCAGCACCCTGAATCACAAAGATTCCTTCAAGGCCAGTAGCCTTGGGACTTCAGTTCACTAAGAACTCTTCAAGGCCAGCAACCTTGGGACTCCACTAGTTCCCTAGGAACTCTTCAAGCCCAACAGGCTTGGAACTTCATTTAGTCCCTCCGGACAATGACCCTTTAGCCCTTCTTTGTTTAGTCCCTCTGGACAAGGACCCCTCAGGCCTTGGCTTTGTTGAGTTGTTTGTTTGTTGTTGTTGAGTCGGTGCTTAAGTCGCTAAGATGTCTTTCATGCTCGAACATCTTTTATCCTTAGCAGACTTTGCTTGATCATCCTTGAAGAAGCAAGTTGAGTGTCATGATGATGCTCAACTTCTTAGGTTGCTCAACTACTCGGGATGACCCCTTTGTGAACCCGCTTCAAGATCCTTCTCCTTGGTACTTGATGGTCGCATACGATAGGCTTCCAAGACGATCGTAAGCTCTTTATTTAGTACTTAGAAGCTTTCTCATGCTTGACACCAAGATGGCATTTGTGATCTTCCTTCTTGTTACTTGATGCCTTCTCATGATGTACTTGCTAAGATTACTGTAGGCTCTTCTCTATTGTACTTAGAGTCTTCCCATGATGGACATCAAGATGATATAATGCTTTTCTTTCTCTCGGCAGTTCAAAACACTCTTCATGTAGTAGAACTCTCACTTCTACATAGTAGAACTCACACTTCTACTTTTTTCTTTTATCTGACTTCTGAGTGTTCTTGGTCGATCGTAGAGTGAGCCTTCGGACTCACTGTTTCACATGGTTTAGATCAGTCCACCTTCTCTCCAAACTCGACAACTCTAGCAACCTTTGATCTTTGAAGCTCTTCCTTATTTATACTCCTTCCCAATCCTTCCGTTGGAAAGTAGCCGTTGAAGGCTATTCAAATATCTTCACAGATCTCAAGTTGCTTGATGTAGACTGTTTGATGTGATTTGTCATACTTTTTCTGACGTTGCAGTCTACTGTTTTACCTACCCTGTCAGATGTATCACTTTAATGTCTTGGGCAGGTTTCAGACTTTATTACCTCTTTCTGATTTCTCGATCAGAGGTTGTCCTATTGCATCGATGCTCTCAAAAGGCACTTGTTCGAATATTACCCTTCAGATTGAACCTTTGTCAATGCTTCAGTCTTCAGTTATTCGGACTCTACGATTCTGATGCACGTCTTCAAGGACTTGATCGTAGTGTCTGGTTGAGTGTTGCTCATTGACTGGAAGGGTTAACACTACGATCTTGAAGAGTGTTGATTGGATCTTCAATGTAGAACACCTCTTCCTCAGATTGTGCGATGCTTCAATACTTCGCTTTGTTTCGATCGCTCTCGTGAGACCGATGGCCTAATTCCGCTTCTCCGTCCCCTTCTCAATATCAAGAAACTTGATTGCGGGCACGTTCAAACTTGCTTTCTCCTTGTGATCTCCCGCTCACTTATCATCAATGAACCGGCCTCGCACTTAATCACTTTAGCCTTGCTCTTCAGAGGGACGACCAATATCTCGATTCACCTTCCATCGCTTTTTTCTTTGTTTAGCAAACACTACGATCTTGGTTGCCTCCAAGATCGTTGTCTTCTGCTCACTTGATAGCTCATGCGATTAGTCGACTTTCCTTAGTCGACACCAAGTCTTCTTTGGATCTCATTGTGGAAGACTTCATTACGAATGGCCTTACAACTCAATCTTGATGTCGATTGTTGGTGCTTAGATCTTCGTTAGCTCAGATGCCATTTGTTGAGAGCTCTCGGTTTTCTTGGATGTAGCTTGCAAAGGCCAACCGAGGCTTCGTTCCTTTGGATATTCTGGGAGTGCTCATTTGTTGAGAACCGTATATGCTCTATGATTCATCCTTGGCATTATGAGCTCTTCTTCTTAGATCGTAGTTCTGCACTTTATGATTCAGCTTTGGCTTGTGCAAACACTACGATCCCGAGATCAGATCTTGACACTACGATTTCTGCCTTGCTTGTTGTCTTCATTTGATCTTGCTTGACTACGATCTCTACATGTAATCAATAGACTCTACGAACTCAGAGTGTGATCTACGATCCCGACTTGGCTTTGGCATGGCAGAGACTCTCCATGACTCGAGTGTAGTCTACGATATCTGTCTTGGCTCGGCAGATGGCCGGTCGGCTCAGAAGGCATTTGTCTTTTCAATTCTCATACACGACTTCCTCAAAGACACTACGATCCCGAGGAAGCTCTCCACTCGATACACTACGATCCTTCTTCGTTTCCCTGGCAGCTCATTTAACTCCGAGATCTACTATATTGATACTCCTATTACGCCTCGATAGCTCTCGAGTTAACCTCGACTCACTGGCGGACTCACGACTTCAGTGCAAAGGTTTCGACGATCGACTATTTTATCTATTACATCATAAGATCAACCTAACAAGCTTGATCTTTCTATATTTATAGTCCTTGTACATCATTTCTTTTTAAGGACTTTACAAAGCTATTTTGCTTATGTAGGATCAACCTAATATATTTGATCAATTCATTCTAAGTCTTTGTACATATATTTCTATTATCTATCAAAGGACTTTACAGCTTTTCTTAATGCAAGCATACTTGCATATTCATTCATATATATCATAATCAAATCATATATTAAATAGGAATATCATTCACATGTTTATTCCTGACAGTTTCATCTGAGCTTAGCTTTCTAAGATTCACTGTATAGACATTTCCTTCTCTTGTTCCGGTTAGCTTTACAGAAGATGTCTTCAAATATCTGACTTGACACTGATTGTTGAGGAATGTTACTTGATGACCCTTGTTGCAGAGTTGGCTAATGCTTAGAAGATTATGTTGTAGTCCTTCCACATAGGCCACTCTACTGAAGGACACTGCTCCATTTCCAGCTGAGTCATATCCTCTTGTCTTGCCAGAGCCATTGTCTCCAAAGATGACTGAGGGACCTTCCTTTTCTATGTAGTTAGACAAAAGGGTTTTGTTCCCAGTCATGTGCCTTGAGCATCCACTGTCCAGATACCAGGTCGTGATCGGGGAGCTCTTTTCTTGTGGTAACATCAAACCTTCATTTTGGTACCCGTATTTGCATGGGTCCTATTTTGTTAGTACCCTTGGGGACCCAAATCTCTTTGATCTTGGGTCTCACATGCATGGAATTATAATAGCACTTTGCAGCCTTGTGACCAATTTTGTAGCACACAAAACAATTAATATGATGCATGATTGTGTGTGAGAGAGAGAATTCATTCTCCATTTGGACTTTTGTGGTTCTTTAGTCATTCTCATGTTAACCTGATTTTCCTTCTTCCATATGTTCTTGGATTTCATGAATTGTGAGGAGTGTACCTTACCTCTACTGTACCTTCCCATTTGATTCGTAGAGTTGGTCTTACTTGACTCTATGATCATTCGAGGTTGGTGAGTAGAGGATGGGTTACTCTTTTCATTTCTGAAACCCAGACCAGTGTGAGATCCTTTACTCCTTGGAGTATGGATTGATTCAGTAGAATAGGGTTGGGCTAGTTCTTCCTTCTGTGAGGATTTCACAAATGTAATGCCTCTATTAAAACTTGAGGCATTACTAGTGCTAGTTTCCTTTAATTTTTCCACACATGGCTCTGAGGTGGATTCCCCAAAGCCTAAGCATGTTCTATCAAATGCACTTCTTTGACTAGAGAGCAGGGAGTCCATGGATGATGAGGATTTGTTCCATGTAGAGATAGTCTTTTCTAGTTCCTCAATTTTAGAGGTTAGATTGGACTCTCTTTGTGCACTGAGCTCATTGGTCTGTTTTAAGATCTTATTCTCAGCCTCAAGCTTAGAGAGAAAGTTAGTACTTAGAAGAGCTGTTTCTAGCTCTTCTTGAACTTTCTTTTCCTCCTCTTGAAGAAGTGGATAATCATTCGATAGAACTCTAAACCACTTCATGTATTGATGTAGATCAGTTGTTATGCCATGCAGTGCAGTTCTCAAATCATTAATGTCCACATCAGGTGAGTTGAAGTCAAATACCTCATCGATACTTACTTCATGTAAGTTGGAGTTAAATTTGTCCTTTGCATGTTTGGCCATTAGGCATAGATTAGCCATTTGAGGATCTTCATCATCTCCAGATTCGAGAGTTGAGTCATTGTCTGAATCACTCCACGATCCTCCAGCTACAAGGCCTTTGTCTCTCTTCTGAGGCCTTTTGTTGCCTTTGTATTCCTTCTTTGCATGTGATTTCTTCTATAGTTCTTCTCTGAGAGGTTTGTTGCAGTTGAAAATGAAATGGCCAGGCTTCTTGCAGTTGGCAATGAAATGACCAGGCTTCTTGCAGTTGTAGCATAGATCGTTCATTTGCTCCTGGCTGCTGTAATTGCTGACCTTCTTTGGCTTGCTGGTTTTGCCTTGACGCGTGAACCTTCTTAGTCTTTTTACCAGCATTGCAAAGTCCTCATCATCGTCTTCATCATAGTCAGAGTCAATTTCAGTGTTGACCTTTGAGGTACTTTCAGTTGCTTTGAGAGCAACATACTTATCCTTCTTTCTTCCTTCTGATTTGTTTCTGCTCGTTGAGTCAGCTCCAATTCGTATGTCAGAAGGTTGCCATATAACTGTTGGACAGTCATCTCATGGAGATTCTTTGACTCTCTGATAACAGTGGTTTTGGCATCCCATCTGCTTGGTAAGGCTCTCATGAACTTTATGATTAGATCTTTGTTTGGATAGATCTTTCCATATGCTCGTAGAGAGTTGAGTAGAACGTTGAATCTCTCGTAAGTGGCAGTGACGTTCTCTCCTTGAACGTGTGCGAACATTTCATATTGTTGTGTTAGGAGAGATTGTTTGTTTTCTCTTACTTCTTCCGTTCCTTCATGCATGATGAGTAGTGCTTCCCAAACCTCCTTTGTTGTTTTGCTGTTGACCACATTTTCAAATAGATCATCTTCTAATGATTGAAACAAAATGTGCTTAGCCTTATTGTCGAGTTGGATGACTCTCTTCTCGTTCGTCATGTCCACTCTATTGACTTTGATTTGTATTATGTTTGGATCGTCTGTAGTTGGTGCAAGCTTTGTTGGAACATAGGGCCCATTCTGAACAGTCTCAAATAGATCTTCATCTATTGAGTCCATGTATGCTTGCATCCTAACTTTCCAGTTTGCAAATTTATCTTTGTTGCACATTGGTGGCTTGTTGCCTCCTCCAGTCCTTGATTCGCTTGGTAAGTGTGCCATTGGATCTACTTAAGCTTTGTAGGCTATATAATAGAACCTGTTCTGATACCAAATGTTAGTTTCTGGAGGCACAATAGTTATCTAGAAGGGGGGGTGAATAGATATTTAAAAATCTTTTCGTTTTACTTTGTTAGAGTGATGATGATTAAAACACAGTGGAATTAATATGTGTTTTAATCTCCCTTAAGATAGTGAGTTAATGAGACTGAGGCAGATATAGCAGTTATAGCAAATATAGCAGTTATAGCAAGAATGTAATAGACACAGTCGTTTTAAGTGGTTCAGAGCACTTAAAGCTCCTAGTCCACTCTTCTACTCCTCGAGTAGGAAATCCACTAAGGATATCTTTTACACTTTCTGAATCACACAGATTTCTTCTAGACCAGCAGTCTAGGAACTTCTTAGTTCACTCTTGAACTCTTCAAGTCCAGCAGACTTGGTACTTTACATTTCACTTGAACTCCTCGAGTCCTTCTGACTTGGAACTCTTACTTCAGTTGATTGGTAGTTGTTGAGTTCTTGATGGTTGCTACTCGATTCTTTGTTAATATAACTTGTTTGAAAGAACTGAGTAGCTGAGCAAGCTTTTCTTTTTCTCAGATCGTAGAGTTGAGCGTTGAGAGTTCTTTTTCGTTCTTGTTCAATGCTTGCTTAATTCTATCATCTGCATATCTTTTGCATATATGTGATCTTGAAATCTATCTGTTTGATCCATCCGTTGAAGCATTAAATGCGTTTGACATTTCTGTACTTTGATGGAGACTTTTCTGCACATCTTCTGAATTGCATTCTGGCCCACTGACACAGCAGACTGCTTTCTCACCTAACACCTGAAAATGTGTTTTTCTCTTACCAATGGTATTTTCCTTAGCTTCTTCAATATGCTTCTTTGTTGCATACTAAGGATATCTTTTGTACCGTTGGAATTGGTGAGGACTTCATCGTTTGAAACCCATTCCACATTTGTTGGAGATATATCTTCAAACAAAAAGGTAGGGCTCGATGCTTCTGACACATGGCAGATGATACTCTACGATCTAGATCGTGGTGTTTTGTTACCTTGGTGCTTGGTCTGATTCTATCAAATAAGAGCAGTACGATTTCTCTTAAGGACTTGCACACTACGATCTTCACTTGCTTGCTTTGCAAGCTCTACGTTTTCGAGAGCACACTACGATCTCTGAGTTGGCTCGGCAAACGTTGGGACCACTCTACGATTTCAGAAGAGGCCCTTAAGGCAGGCACACTACGATCCTCGAAGCTCTACGTTCTACCTTGGCTTCTGTAATCTTGATCAACTTGATACACTACGATCTCTTCGAAGCCTATCTATTACATCTCAAGATCAACCTAACAAGTTTGATCTTCTTTTCTATACATTCATTTCCAGAATGATATACATTAAGAACTTAGATCAACCTAACAAATTTGATCTATCACTAAGTCCTTATACAAATATTCCTTGAAGGACTTTCCAAAAAATCATGAACATTTGTATTTAAACATCAAATTAAAATATACACTCTCCCAACAAATAAGATATTGATTCAGGTATTATATGAAGGTTCTCGACCTTGGGGAAATAGTGTGTAATGTTTAATGTATAAATAATTTATGTTTATATCTTCCGCAATAGTTATAGAATTGATTGTACCAGATCCGTGATGATTTGGGACCCGAATCTGGGGCCCTCACAACGTGCACTCCGACCAATGCGCAGTCTGATTGAACCTTCATAACTTGCAATCCGGGAATCCGATGGACGCGTGTCATACCTTTCCGAAAAGCTCTTTTTGAGAGCTACGCAATGACATGGGGGCTTGACCTTTTTCGAATTCGAGATGATGGGTCCATGACCAGATCTTCAAGTCTTCGTAGTCAGTCCGTTAAGTTGTCTGGCACAATTTTCACTCGGGATTGTTGTGATGGTTCTATTTGACATTATTCATAGTAGTTTGATCAGTTTTGATGTTGAGTTGACAAACTTACCCTTTTACCCTTCAGAGTTGGTTTCTGGGCTTGACGCAGCTGTTCAGGGTTATCTCCGGGGTTTGACTTTTGTTAACTCTGTCTTTCCTCATGGTGATCTCCGAGGACTGATTTGATATCCCGCAGGGCTGCCTCTAGGGTTTGATTATTATGGTAGTTTCTCGAGACTATCTCTAAGGTGTAAAAAATACACTTTTGTCCTCTTGCGTAGTTGGTAACAGAAAAATAAAATTTTAAATGTCTGCATATACATATGAACCATTTTCGATGCACATCGCATATTCCTTGTGTTTATTTATTTTTGCTTCCTTAAACCTCGGTTCATCCAAAGATTCAATTAATGCTTCATTTTTATTGTTTTGATTTGTAAATTTGTAGTATGTGTGCGTTACTGATACCATGCTTGTAAGTTCAATATGAAATTCTATGCATTTTATTACAATTAATGGTACAATGCTTGTAATATCAATAGTAAATTCTATGCATTTTATTACAATTATAGTCTATTCGTCAAAAATTATAAAGAGATTATGGAAAAAGTCAAATTCAATTGTCAATTGTTCAAAATATGATATTTTAGTTTTGAAAATGATAAATTATACTTTTAAAATTCAACTTTGTCAACTAAAATGGGACGGGTAGTACTTGTTAATCTGGGAGATTGCACATCAGGAGCATTTTTTAACAAAACTTGACAAGAAAATTAATTGGGCAATAGAAGCCACGAGATTAAGGAAACAATGTCTATGATTTCAAACTAGCACATATTTGGCACTCTCCGGGCAAAGCTGTTCATGCCAGCAATTTCTAGAAAGACAACTATAAGACAAATTTGTAACTCATATCTAGCATATCAAAGCAGTAGTCAAAATTAACTCTGGTGAGCAGAGTTCCTCCTGTATCTAGGACTGTTCATCAGTAATAAATTGGCATTACCGAATATACTCAAAATTTGGTACGATACGGTACCGATTAGACTGATATCCCAAACCAATTAGCCGGTCCAGTACCAGTCCGATACCGACACGATACCGATTTTACTAATTCGAGTCTAATCATCTACTACCCTTTGTCCCAACTTAACTGTAGTTATTTCCAAGTGGCCCATAGTTCAATTAGAGAATTTAAATTAATGCTAAAGTTCACCATAAACTCAATTGTTCACCTTTTAAAACAGTCTTTGTTACCCAGCCAAGTTAAGAAGATATTATACTCCACAACACTCTTAAGACCTCATAATAAGCCCATTTCACTTTATTATTATAAACCACAAGCCTCTTAGCTTCAGTCCACTCAACCCTAGCTCTCACTTTATCTCAACTGCTGAGAGAAACACAGAATAACTGTGTTTGAGAGAGTCAATCGATCTGCCATGACGATAAGGTTCAAGTAGAATAGGAAGAAGAGAGGCCACATGAGCGCCGGTCCCAACCGTATCGGCAAGCAATAGAAGCAACCCGGAGATCGCAAAAATGCTGGAGGAATGCACCACCACCACCTGATCTTATTCGACAAGTACCATCCCCGGGTTACTAATGGATGGTGAACGTCTGAGCGTCTGAGCGAGACTGTGAGAGATGAAGGGAGATGAAGATTGAAGGGACTAGTGTGCGTCTGAGTATGAGGGTTTGTAATTTGGGAGATTTGGGAGATATTGAAGAGAGCGTCTGAGTAGATGAAAATTTGGTCTATTATTAGTTTATTACAATTAGAATTAGGGTCTATTATTATTGCTATAGAAATGAACCGGTATAACCGGACCGATACTGTATATACCAAATAAGTCAAACATATTGGTATTGGTCCCGAATAACCGGTTAAAAATACCAAATCTGAACCGGTTTCACTTTGTCTCGAACCGGCCGATTCGAACTAGTTTGGTACGGCCAAATATGGAAAAACCTAAAAATGCCCCCTGCCCCCCCCCTCCTCTACCTGTATCATTTAGCAACAGTAGAAGTTTTGGCAAGAATATTTAACTAAGAAAAAGAACTGATGCTCAAGACAAAAAATTGTCTACTAGATGCATTTCAACAAGTTGCATATTAAGAATACCAAGCCAACAAATATTGATAGCTTAAATTGTCATAGCTGCTGCTGCAATCATTAATTCTGAAATTATGATCGATGCAGCAATCAATCATTATGATTGAAATTAACCATGGAAAGCTTATCGAAATTCATGAACTGAAACATCTTTGGAAGAAATTTTGTTATCATATGTCAATCCATACCATGTAATTATGTGATCAAGCTGTAGACTGAGCTTGCAAATTTTTGAGAAATTTACATCCCTTTGCCAGGCATGATTGCATCCTTTCACCAACGTTTTGATAAAAAGTTCATAGTTCTCTTTCTCATGCGAGTGAAAACAATTACCACACAAGCTAAGATCCATGGAGGGAAGCTACCACCTGTGAAGTTGAACTTTTGCACCCATTGTGGAGTCTCCTTCATAACCAATACTATCAAAAGGGTTATAAGTGCTACCCCTACCAATATCTTTGTAATTGGTTTGATAAAGGAGTCCTGAAATCGTAGAATATGAAATGAAAAATCAATACAGGTAATGTATTATCTATTGCCCAAGACTTATCACACCCCTAAAAAAGCATCACTGGGAAAAAGTCATGTACATTTACGCTGAACAAGCACTTTTGGTGTAAATTTGTTTAGGAAACCGATTCCTGAAACAAATTTACAACGAATACTGTAGTAGAAGCTTTAAAGAAATAAACGAAATACAGAGATCATAAGAGACATGAAAGAAGTTCAAACAGATGAACTGCACACATACTATTCAGAATTTAATAGGCTAGAAAGCCAAATTCTCAAAATTAGTGTATCAAGGATCAAGCATATTTGCTTGGGTATCCACAACTAAATTTGCATCAACAAGAGCAAATTTACAAATTCATTTATAATTTTATCACATAACTTGCATTGTTGCTTGTTAAACTAAGAAAAAAGTAATCTGAAATCTACCTTCCCAACCACCCAGACCTTGGAGAGCCCCTGCCTAGAGGGGGAGGACAGGAAAGGAAAAAGAAACAAGTTCTTAAACAGAATTCCATATAGGAAATAAATATTACAGGCTCGCAAGTTAACAAGCACCTTATCAAGAAGAAGTTCATTCTCTTACATAGAATAAGTTTTTTGTTTTGAAAATATTATTATAATTCTGTTAGGATTATAATGATTACACTGTGTAGTGTTCAATGAGTCCAAAGTCCTCCCGTTAGAAACAGAGAGTCAAAACAGGTTCCGTGTCCCAACGAAGGTTGGCCCTCAGAAAGATTCAAGACAAGCTTGTCCAATTTAGAGTTGGACCAATACAAAAAGCTTTTGAAGCACATGCAATACAGTTCACAAAGAAGAAGAAGAAGAAGAAGAGGATCTGGTGAGAAGTTTAAGTCAACAATGATGGTCAAGGCTACTGGACCGGTCCTTTCGGGTTGTTCGCTGGACTAATCTACTTTGTTTTAATTAAAAGATCTATATAGTTATAAAAGATTTTTATCTCTAAACAATAATAAAAATAATTAACCAATAATCTTTTAACCCGCATGACCTAGCCTTAATTATAAATTTTACTGATATATCCACGGAGAATTAGATTTAAATCATAACTCAGCAAGCTTGATAAATGTTATTTCCGTAGTAGTTGTAGGAGAAACCCTTCAACCTATTACTGAATATTGAGATTTTC
This sequence comes from Panax quinquefolius, assembly GCA_020205615.1. Classification (NCBI taxonomy): domain Eukaryota; kingdom Viridiplantae; phylum Streptophyta; class Magnoliopsida; order Apiales; family Araliaceae; genus Panax; species Panax quinquefolius. The sequence goes on from CM035162.1 coordinate 57,342,399, forward strand.
TTCTTTTTTTGCTAACCCATACAAAGGTTGAGCTAGAATATTTGTCTCACGTGTACATTTGTCTCTTTTGGTATACAAAAAATGTAAAAGAGAAGAGGGAGGAGGGAGGGGGAAGACAAAGAAGTGGAATTTCTTCTCTTGCTCTTCCTTTCAAAAGCCAAATTATTTTTGAGTTGTTAATCATAGCCACATATCAATCCCTTAGACCCCAAAGTCTTGGCCTACCAAGCCCAAATCTATCTTATTACATAATAACATAACCCCTACATTTCACAAGTTTAGAAGGACTTCAAGATACTTGCAACCAAAATTCACACTACAAAATTTAAGCAACCAAGAACTTTTGAGATCAAGTTAATTCTTAAAATAGTTGCAACTGACCAGAAAGCTTAGCTTAGACCCTTTCTTGTACTCCCTAAACCTCAAATCCAGAAGACTTATTCACCTACCAAAAACTGCTCTGAACATAATCAGAAAACTTTTCACAAAATTTTCCCTATTTCATACTGTGTTACTCGGACTCGCCTGTTTCTGATGGAGTACCCGTGTAGACACGATCCGACACGGGTACGGGTGCGGGATTTGTGTCGGGTGCAACACTTTCAATCCGGATACAGCTCTGAGAAAATCGCGCAATCTAGATCGCGATAAGCCATCGGAAACATCAAAACAATGAAAGAAGAAGAAGAAGACTAAAGATATCTGCTAAAGACGCCGCCGTCACATGCAAAAGCCTTTGTTGTCGTGATGTTCTGGATCTAAGACAGTCGCGATGTTTTGGATCTGCGATGTTTTGATTTGGCAAAACTCTAAGTCGCCATGTTCTAATGGTCTGGATCTAAATCTAAAGTGACGATGTTCTGATTTGGGAAATAAAACACTGATATTATTAGTTAGGCAAAATTTCATTAAAATCCCCCATAGTTTGGTAATCTATTAATTTCAACCCTTAAGTTTTGTACTTTATAAATTTTAACCTGTTTTTGTATTTGTCTTTTAGGTAGGTCCCTAAAATTATTTTAATTAAAAAAAAATACAAGCATTACAAGTTTTTTTGAGGTTAAATTATTTCATTTTGTCATATTATATTATGATAAATGCATGTCTATATGAATTTGGACAGTATAAACATTATTGTTAAAAAATCATAACATACTGTATCCCCACACTCGTGTCCGAATTCGGATCCATATCTGCTTATCCTCTATTTTTTGACTTCACGTGTCTGACACCTAAATTCGTACCCGCACCCGAGAAAACACAAATTTCATATACTTTAAAACAAGTTCCACCATAGTAGTTCAAGTAGCAGGAAATCTGGAATTGTGACTTGTTTATTTCAACTTCTACCCATGTGAACCCTAAATGGCAAAACATAGAGTCAATGAAGACCATTAACTTTATTATCAAAATTTACTATTTAACCGATATATAGTGAACATGGTGTCTGGGTTGAAGAAACCAGTTTTTAACAATTTAGATTTCTTTTTTCTAATCGGAAGTATAATTGCATGGGCTAATCCATGTGCTCAAGGGTCACCTATCTATAAACATGTACAAGTTAGCCACAAGGAACATAACAAGACTCTCATAATGATCCAGGGTAAGCCTACTCCGACCCCAAAAAATTAGAAAATGAAAATAAAGATTGCATTTTGAACAAGGAGGCATTCTACCAAGCTAATGGTAACTCTACACTAAGAGTATGTTTGGAATTGCTACTTCTGCTTATAATCAGTTTTAAAAAATCAGTCCGTAACTGGTAAAGAAAAAACACTTATCTTTTTGAACAATGAGTGCAGGAAATTGTTGGTATTAAACCGCATAAATCATAATCCTTGTGCAGATTGACATTGTAGTGCAAATGGTTGACACTCTCCACATCCTATTACATGTGAGGCAACAATTGACATTCACTTTCATTCCTCCTCTAAGATTATCCTGTTTGTGATATCAGCCAAGCAGCTCCAATCAAAGGTGGTTTTGCTTACATTTCCAAGAGATAGTTTACAAAGTTGTCTTACGGTTTTACCATTGCATATATCAACAAAGTTAACTGAAACTAAATCTCTCTATTCAAAGGTTGTCTGTTATAGTGCTTGACACTTAACAGTTGACAATATAATTGGTAAAGTTCTTGAGAAAACAAAGAGCTAGGATAGGTGAGAATATCTCAAATGTTTTTTTATGATATTCTCAACAGTCTACATGTGACGCGTGAGGGTGCCCAACTTTACTACCAATAAAGAAAAGTCAAATTCATTCTACATTTAGTTCATTGAAAAGTCTGGCAAAATATTATAGAAACATATCCAGTTATGATACTCTAACAACAATGAAGTAACCATCTGTAGTCTATTTGTGGTTATAAAAAGAATTTCCTGCTTTCATTGTTACCAACAACAAAAATGAAGCAAAGCAAAAAAAACAAAATGATCCACATGGATATGAGTGGAGTATATGTTTCAACAGTTAAACTTATATATTACATGTTCTCATTAAGTTTTTCCCCCTATGGGTAATCTTCATGTTAACATGGGTTCAGTTCATGTGAGTGTCCGCTACAACTTATACATTACATGTTAATTGTCATATTCCTTCCAGTCACCACTAAATGAACAAAGTTTAATCCAGACCAATATTGAATGCTAATAAAAGACCAGAAGCTTTTACTCTTTTTATCCATTAAAAATAATATGCTTCAAAGTTCTAAAAACTCTTACCTAAAACACACGTAACCCAAAAAAAAGGACAAAAAGAAAGGAGAGAGAGAGAGAGAGAGAGAGAGAGAGAGAGAAAAGAAAAGATACCAAACTCTTTTTCCAAATTTTCTACTTGAATTTCTTGGAAAAGGGATTCTAGTCACAACTTCAATATCAATATAAATCTACCAGCGAACCCACCAAAAGCTTATTAATCTTTCCCAACCTTGCATCTTAATAATCTTTTACTTTTCAGCACAAAAACAGAATATTTAAATTACCACAATCATATATACAAGCAATGCTTCACAAAATTGTATTGAACCATAGAATCCAGTTCTGATATAATAAAGAACCAATAATATCAGCATTCTGATCTCAATATGCGGAACAGACACCAGTCAATGTATCTATTCCATCTTGAAATGATTTTCTTTTTCTAATGGCATATATACATAATAATAGCAAAACTTCAATTGATAAAGGAAAACACAATTAGAGAAACTCAACCTAAACAACCAGTCCACCACTCTATCTTCCTAATAATTTTTTTTCCTTCTTTTATCAATGAAATAATTATAATAACAATAATAATTAGGGTAAAATGCAATTTACCACCTATTGTTTAAGTGATATAGCATGTCACCACCCATAGTGGAAAAACCTCCAAATTACCACTTATGGTTGCGCTTTCATTGCATACCACCTGTTCAATTTTCTGTCATACACCGTTAAAAAAGATGGCTAATATTGTTTTGCCATTTACCATATTATTAGATTATATTTTAAAGTTTTGACCTTCTTGGATTAGGCAACTGGGTGAGTAATTTATTTCATATTGAGCCAGGTAAATTTAAGATCCAATAAAACAAATTAACTAATTCGGAAGACATAAGCATAATAAGCCAAATTAAATCGAGAACATCAACGTTAAATAATAAATTACTAAGACTGAGTGCCTTGGATTCAAGTCAAAAAAAATCTACCTGATACAACTTTTCATGTTACAGTGATATTGTACTAATTGTTCTTATTTTAATAATGGGATCTGTTAGAGAGAATTCACTTACGAAGGAACTTCCTGTGATGGCCTTTTAATAGTAAAGCAAAACTCACCTATTCACAATCCTAATGATGTTTTAACTAAGGTAAGCATGCATCATTCATAAACTTAGATTATAGCAAAAGGAAAGTACTCATATAAATGATGATGGTCTATATATAAACATTCTACTTTTATATTTCCTTTCTCTTTTGGGCTTAAATAAGATCTTACAAATCAATCTTATCTTTTATGTGTATATGCAGTATAGAGTCTATGATAATTTCACGGCTATGACTAGGAATTTTTTATTTTTTTTGTATCTTCCCCCTTATGTTTATTTTTATTTTTATCATATATATATAGAGAGAGAGAATCAGGATCAGGTCCGGACTCCCGGACCTGACCAAAATCCGGACCAAATTTTTATTATTTTTTTTGCTTTTTTTTTTAAACAACTAAAAAAAAGTTTAATATTTTATGGAACTTAATTTTTATATGTATCCAAATCATACCCAAAACACTGTATTATATAAAAGTTCAAGTTCCAAAAAATATTAAACTTTTTTTTTTAGTTGTTTAAAAAAAATGCAAAAAAAAAAAGGTCCGTATTTTTATAAAGTCCGGGATCCCAGACTGGATCCGGACTCTCTATATATATATATACCGGCTATCTCCAGCAAACCATAGGGAGCGAACTAAAAACGAACCGGCTATAGCAACGGTTTTTTCCCTCTTCCTATAGCATAGAAAATCGGCTTTCTATTATATAGCGACAAAATAAATAAATCGCTATAATGGGTTCATTTTGGTTCACTCCTATGATTTCTTGAATGAATTTAACCGTATATATATATATATATATATATATATATATATATATATATATATATATATATATATGGGGTTTCCATCCTGACAATCCCTTTTTGGCTTGTTGTAATTTTATTTATTTTTTGCTCCAGCCGCTACAACAACAAGCAAAAAAAGAGATTGATCCACAGCAACCGGTTATTGTGGATAGAATCCATATATATATATATATATATATATATATATATATATAGCTTGTATTATATGGAGATGAAAAAATATGAATTTGAAGGGTGTCTTTTACTATTCCCTCTATTCCAAAAAACTTGTTTCATTTGTCAAAGTCTTTTCTATCATAAAAAAAGTAATCTTTTCATTGATAGCCATCTTAAATGCCACAATATGGAACGAAAATACATTCTTAATGTTTTATATGTTACAAATTATTGTAATTTTATATTTTTCTCCTTGTGACCTACATTGTATGTGTGTGAGCATAACATTAGTTATATTTTTAAACACTAATATATATTATAACATTACTATTTTGTTTACCTTTAATAAATTTTTTAACCTTAAATATTGATGATGTAGATGAGATTGTTATTATATAATTTTTTGGTGTTTCATTATTCTTTAAAATTTCATTTGTCCTTTTATTATTTAATTTCAAGTGGTTGAGTTTCTTTAAATTATTGGTTAATTTAAATTAGTTATTTTAATTTGGTTTAATTATTGTGTAGTTGGTGATAAATTAGAAGGAAGAAACCAAACATAATTAAATTTACTTTTTTTAAGTTGTATATGAGCTAAAGAGGGTAGTTTACAACTTTGGATATGAAATATAGCACTTGGATAGCTTAGTCACTCTCTTTTGGGTGAGTGTAGCCCACTCCGTCATCTTGGATGCAAAAGAGGTAACGTGCAATTTTTTGTAAACCACAAGAGGTGACTTGCAAAATCCCCTAAGGCCAAACTACAGGTGGTAAATTACATGTTACCCTAATAATTAATATATGGGGAAAGAAATTAAAAGTATGCCTACCAATCTTGACTACAAAGCTAAAAATAACATTTTTTAAGTTCTCTTTCAAATTCAATCGTATAAATGATAAGATCAACAATAATATAAGGGGTCTGTCAAGTATAAGGCAATTCTATGAACTGAAACCCCTTGAATTATGTATTAAAATTTTAGTATAATTCAATGGCATAGATTTTCTAATTTTCTTAAGTTGAAGTAAGAGGGTCTTACATTATAAAAGTTGCTAGAAAAATGACAATGTGGTGGGAACCAGGTACGGTTAGAACAAAGGTAGAAGAATTGGAGGAGATTGAGAGAGGAAACAAAGATAATTAAATAAAAATGTTTCTCAATAAAATTATATTAATCAATGAATGAATACTACACATGATTACAACAATTTTATAGGACTAACTAGATACCCTAAACTTAATGATCAAGTAATTCCTAAATAATATAACTAGATAAGCAAATAAAATCTCTACTAATTATCTACTAAACTTAACAAATAAATTAAATAAAACTATTCTAGAATAATCTACTCAGTACTCACCCAATCTGTCTTAATCTCTGTTTGCTCGACGTAATCGATCGATCGATCGTTTGGGTCTGTCTTAATCTCTGTTTGCTCGACGTAATCGATCGATTAATCATTTGGGTCTGTCTTAATCTCTGTTTTCCTCTTTTCGTTTCTCCCTCTCCTCTGATGATTGAGAAACTGAAGTTCCGAAGTGAGCGATCGATTAGGTTCAATCGATCTTTAGGTTATTTTTACCCAGTTAAGCTTCGGGTCGGACCAAACCAGGTCCAACAAGTCGACCGCTTACCAATATAGTCGTCCAAGTCGCTCGGCAATCGTCCAAGTCGTCTGAGTCAGCGTCTGAGCGATCGACTATCTGATCTCCCACCAAGTCGTCCTGCTGCCTTGGAATTCTTTACCGACTTGACGCCTAGTCGTCGCCTACTTGATAAGCATGGGTGTGACTATGATCGAGTGCTAGTCGAGACGAAGCGAGAAGTCGATCTGATCTATACAGGATATCCGCCAACCTATCTGAGAATAGACAAAGAAGATTAAGCATGTGTCAGACCATTGATGATATGTAAACGGGAGATCACAAAAAGAAAGAGAACTGAGCATGACCAATCAGATGAGTCTTGAAGTTCAGGAGGGCCAGAGCATTTAAACAAGTTATCAGTGTCTATTACAAGTCAAAGGCAAGCAGAAGTGTTGGAGCACTGCAAGAGTGAAGAAAGAAAGGCTCTGCATTGCAAATCCAAAGAACTCTCAGAATCGTAGTGTTGTCTCAATCAGTCAACGAGCAATATTCAAAAGACTGACTACGATCAAGTTCAAGGTCATCTACTTCAAAATCGTACAGTTCGGTCATCTAAGTATTGAAGCCTTGGCAACGTCTCAATACAAAGACTGACATTCGAACGTTGTTGATTGAAAGTATCGATGCAGAAGGTCAACTCCTGATATTCTGATCAAGGAGTCAGAAAGAAGAAATAAAAGTGACTACCAGCCTGGCACGTTAAAGTGACATCTCTGATGTGGTAGGTGAAATAGTAGGCTGCAGTGTTAGAAAAGTGAAGAAGGGGCAATCATGTCATATCAGCAGTCTGCACCAAATAACTCGAGATATGCGAATCAATTCAAATAGCTTCTAACGGCTATAATCCAACGGGAGGCTTATGAAAGGTTATTTAACAGCTGAAGCTTGAAAGAAGAAGTCGTTGGTTTTGACAAGTTGTTGACTCTACGAGTTCTACAGAGCAAAACAGAATGTCTCAGTGACAGTGAGACTACGAAAGTAGAAGTGAAGCAAGATAAGAGAAGAGCTTTAATAGAAAAAGGCTTCACTCAACAACGATGAGAATGTCATTAAGAATGTCAGCTAAGCTGAGAGCCGAGAAGACCAAGAAGATAGTATTCAGAAGATTGGCAGATCAGAGAGAAGATTCAAAAAGTCACTCTACGAATCACCATGAACCACGAAGAGCTAAAGAAGAACAGATACATAACCAAATCTGTACACAAGCCAACCAAGGTTCAGGGGATGCTAAATGTCAGACGGAGTCTACCAAAAGTGCAAAGACTTAGCAAACCTCAAGTGGTGAAGGTGTGCAAGCTGAGATCAGATCAGTTGCACCAAAGAAGATGAAACAAACTGCTAAGTACTCAAAGAGATCGAACTTCATGAATAACTTAGCAGTCCGTCCAATGGTGATCCAGTCTCGATGCAGAATCCAAAGAGGATCACAACAAGCTGCTAAGTATCAAGGATGAACAAGCTTAAAGTCATCTTAGCAACTCAACACCAACAACAACAACAACAACAAGAAGTCAGGGCCTGAGGGGTCCTTGTCCTAGGGACTAAACTGAGTTCCAAGGCTGCTGACCTTGAAAAGTTCTTAGTGAACTGAAGTTCCAAGTCAGCTGAACTTGAAGAGTTCTTAGTGAACTAAAGTTCTAAGGCTGCTGGCCTTGAAGGAATCTTAGTGATTCAAAGATGTAAATACTTCCTTAGTGGAATCCCTGCTTGTTGAAGCAGAAGAGTGGATTAAGAGTTTGAGTCTCTGAACCACTTAAAATCCCTTATGTCTTTTACATACGGTCATTTACATTATGAATTTAACTGCTATAACTGCTATGAATATGATAACTACTTACATCTAAACTAACTCTAGAAAAATGCTCAACAAAATATCTATGAAGGGGAACCTTAACTTATTCCGTTGTGTTTGAAATAATTCTTAAGTTTGTCATCTGCTAATTACTTAGCGAAGAAAACTAAGATTACAATGTTTTTATATGACTAAATAAATACCTAAACTTAATGATCAAATAATTCCTAAATAATTTAAATAAATAAGGAAATAATACTAAACTTAACAAATAAATTAAATAAAGCTATTCTAGAATAATCTAGTTGTTGGACTATTTATTAGAATTCCTATTCCCACCAAAAATAATATTAATTCAACCAAGTTAGGCGGGTCCTTTGGGCTTGTCCTACATCACAATGTCTTCTAATTTGTTGATGTTCTTATAATCTAAACAGTTGAATTTAAAAGACAAATCTTTAAAAAATATCGTTTATAGAGTGCTTCCAGGCACTCTACGTCATGTCTTAGATTCCCTTTCACCTAATAATAAATGATTAAACAAATATATAGCCTCAACTTAAACCAGTTCAGTAGTGTTCAATGATAACATCACAATATTAATGTCTCTATACATATTATAAAGGTTTTGCAATAAACATGTCTCTTTCCAATTACAACTACACATTATAAAGACTAATTTAACTCAGAAAACTGACAAATGTTTCAATCACACCAGATTATGCATATACATATCATATACTAGTCCCATTAATTTGCACACCAGACTCCTTTTGTGGAACAAAGGGAGTACGCAATTTAGCAAGATAAAATAATTACTAAATTCAACTCATTAAAGAGCTCAAGCAGGAAAAGAAAACACATCTATCAAATTAAAATTCTCTTACTACATGTAAATGTCTTAATATACCTTGGGCTCTCCGTCAATGAAAATTACGGATCCATCAGTGTAGGGAAGCAAGGATCGGCCATTTTTAGGATTAAACCGAATCGGAACCCCGCGGCCGGACCGGGAATTGTAGGCGTAGATGGATTTGAATCCATACTTTTCATGAATGTCTATAACTTCAAGTTGATCTTGGTCCCAACCACCGAGGCTCGACTTGAAGACGTCGATTGGACCATGGCCGCGTCGGAATAGGTGCACCTCGACTTCAGGTACCTTGGTTCGCACCGTCCGAGCCTTAGGGTTGGACGTCGGAGACGATATCAACGGCGCCAACTCGTCGGAGTTGTCGCTTGTGGATGTGGGAGATGTGGTTTCTTCGATCTCTCCGGATAGATTCTCTCTCCATGGTAATTAATTCTTTAGGCCGGAGAGCAGTCGAGGTAATGGGCTGGGCTGACTCTCCTACTTGTTAAGTTTCGGCTTGTACTCAGACTCGTTTTCACTCGTTTTTTTAACTAAAAAAAATATTGAATTGCGTCCTCCTAAAATTCGAAATTCTAAGTATAAATAAAATAAATTAATGTAAAATTATTTTAAATATTTATTTATTCCATTTATGCATATCTGTTATAAAACTTTAACAAAGTATAGAAAAATACTCTTATAATTGCTGCATAAATTTAGAGAGAATAAATCAGAGAAAAAGAGAGAGAAACCTTCAGAGAAGTTCTCTATTATTTCTGTGACGCCCCCAAATCCGGGTATCTTCCAACCCGACAGATGGTGTTATACGGTGCTACAGTTCACATAAACATTCAATTGAAATGTCTCAAAAGAACGGATATGTCTTATACAAATAAAAGGAATATTTACATTCCTCAGGTTCTTTACAACCAATACATTTGTCTTTGTCATAATATCAAATATTATTCTTACAAAACCTATACTATTACATATGTAATCTACGGGTTCGCCTTTGCATTCCCTTTTTCCTTGCCGGATCCATCTGTCTGTTCGGTCTTAGCTGTATTCATATGATTCAAGCAAGAATGAGCCTAACTAGCTCAGCAAGTACAACAAATCTAGGAAAATAGCATACTTGAAACATAGGAAGAGTATATCTTCAATAACTAAACAATAGCTATGAAGTACTATCGACAATTCAAAATAGCACTTCTTTTCATTCAAAACGTTTTACAACAACAATATTCAGTAAAACATCAATTTCGGTTCAAGACCGTAAACATATCATAAGTACTTTGAAAAGGACGTCCCGACACTAAGTCTGTAAGTCCGGCATAACTTACGAGCACGTCTAGGTGATTAGCCTATAGTACTCTATGTTGATCAACATTACATTCATTAAACGTGTATACGTTTAAGTTGTGGCAACCTCACGTGTCTGTTGTTTAACGACAAAACAATTTAGCATACTCAGTCTACTTTTGAAAACAACAACAATATTAGTTTGGTAAATCCTTATCATCACTTGATAGAATAACATAGCATACGTCTAGCTGAAAGAATTGGCTTTGACTTCCTCAAACATTAACTCATGTGAAGAATACATGAATCACAAAGACTTGTCCCAATCGAACTGGAACAAGGGTTAGAGTACTTGTCTTTAGCGTCTGGTACTGTTTATAACACGTGCACTTTAGGTCCTTAAGTCTCTACAGTAGATGATAACACCACATAGAACATTAGGTCATGAATGATCATACGTGGTTCCTAAAGAATCTTACCCTTTTTCTCAATCTAAATACGTATTAGATTTGTTATTATTGGTTCCGGCTTTACGTTATGTCATTCTTATGTTCATAAGTAACTGTCTTAACTTAACCCTAAGTGTTCATACTTAAGGCTTAATTATGTCTTAACCATGTTTCATTAAGATCCTTGATTAAGTGTTCATTCATTACTATTCATGTTCAACATGTAAACCTTTTTCTTTATCTAGGTTATGAAATTTGGTGGCTATGGCCTGATATAACTCTTGGTACCATATGCATGCGCCACCTCTTATTGCTCGAAAAACCCGGACTGGTATTGGCATGAGTCTCTTTTTATAAGTGTCGTACATACATATTTTGAGTTTCAGGGTGAGGCTCCCTTTGATGGCTATGGTACGGCTAAATGGCATGGAGTCGCGCCGCGGCGCGGACTCTGTGCCACAGAAATGTTTGATAGATTTTTCAAAAGATAAGATTCTCGGACTCGTAACTTCTTCGTTATAAGTCAGAATTGGCTCGTTCAAGAGCCTACGGTTCACAAATTATGTACTCTATGCGTTCATGCAAGAATTTTATCTATTTTACTTCGTTTGCTAGAATTTCACCTATTAGTCCATTTTAACGAAAACGATAAATGTTCGTGAACGTTCAACGCTCGTTTCTTCGTTCTAAGTCAGAATTCGGCCATTTTCGAGTCCGCAACTCTATAATGCCAAATATGACTCGTCTCCATCGAAAACCAACATTTACGACTTCAAACACAAAATACAACTTCCATTCCGAGAATTTCACGAATTCGAAGATTATCATTCAATCGTGTGAATTCCGGCGAAACCTCATTACTAATCATTCTAGGTGGATTTTAATCAACATATAGACATTTCAAGTTACTTAATACACCAACTTATTATCAAAGTAGGTTTTAACTTATTCTCGCAAGTCAATGACTTATTTAACTTATGAACTCCAATGCTCATGCTTATGACTTATTATGAACTTAAGTCCAATAATCAATGTTCTCATACCATAATGAACATACTAACATCATATGACAAACATATGACAAGTTTTGTACAAGTTTATCAACTTATTTAGGTTCAAGTTGTTTATCCATCTTATTTGGCTTAAGTCCATTGCTTATCCACTTCCCTTATGTTCTTAGCATCTAAGTTCATTAGATTACACTTCTCTTATCAACCTACCATGATAGAGATAGAAGAGACAAGATCAATTATCTTTGAAGATTACTTCTCTTGCTTTGGAAACCTATAAATGATAAGTCAAGCTCAAAGTGCTTATTTACTCTAACAATTAAGTTGTTTTGTGAGAGAGTTTGTTGGATGAAAACTAATCAACCAAATAATGAATGGTGAGCTTTCTATTTATAAACTTCCTAAAGTGAGGGTAGAAGGGTCTTTAATGCATCCCACCTCCTTAAGTCACCTCCTTACTATTCATAACTTCAAGCCTAAGTATTCTTGCTCCCTACATCTTATACTTGACCACCACACTTAATGTTTGCCCATCAAGTCTACCCACATCTCACTTGGATTACCCCATGGATCATAGCAAATTCATTGGGCTTACTTAATTAATCTAGCTAATTTCTTATTGGGCTTATACTACAATAGTTTGGACTCATGAAATATCAAACACTTGGGCTTGAGTATCACTTACTAATTGGACTTCTACCATTAAGCTAATAATCCTACATGTCCATTACCTTTAATTAAACAACTTAACATAAATACCTCACGTATAATTCTCGTATGCTAGTTCGTATACTAATTCATAATATACGTTATTTCATTCTCCATACACAATAGTATAATACGTTGTATTATACTCACGTTCATTACCTCGTATAATGCATACGCGTCATACGATTACAACTTTCTTTCCTTAACGCTTAATAAACCTAACGTTCCCAAATTAAGTCCGCATGCGAAATATTACGTTTTCCATACTTAGATTATTATTACATAATCCATCTCGTTTTGATATTATAACGTTACGTATTTCTCGAAAGTTCAAAAATAACTCCCGAGCGTTAAACGGTGAATAGTGTTTTTCGTAAACTTTCTCGGAAAACTTTTATTTTTGTCTTGGAAATTCAAACACTTTAATTCATTCACGTGGTTCAAATACTACGATGTTCCAACGTTTCTAGGTTATAGAACGACATACATCTTATTAACACATAAAATGACAAATAAGATTATTTTATTCATTATTTAATTCTTTCAAATATTTTACAAAGGATCCGAATTTCTCGGTTTTTACATCCTTCCCCCCTTATAAAGATTATGTCCCTAGAATCTCGCCCTACCTTACTCAAACAAAAGAGGGTAATCCTTCTTTATCTTCTCTTCCAATTCCCACGTTGCTTCCTCGACATCGTGGTTCTTCCATAATACCTTTATCGACGATATTACCTTGTTTCGCAGAACTTGCTCTTTTCTATCGATGATTTGAATCGGCATCTCTTCATATGTTAAATCCTTCTCGATTTGAATAGGCTCAAATTCTATCACGTGCTTGTAATCCGGTTTGTAAAGACGTAACACTGAAACGTGAAATACGTTATGTATTCGCTCTAGGTCTAAAGGTAACGCTACCCTATAAGCTACCTCACCTACCCGTTCTAATACCTTAAAAGGTCCTATAAACCTTGGGCTTAGTTTTCCCTTCTTTCCAAAGCGTATCTTTCCTTTCCAGGGAGATACCTTTAGAAATACGCACGAGCCTACCTCAAACTCCCTATTCTCTCGATGTTAGTCTGCGTATTTCTTTTGTCTATCTTGAGCTGCTACGAGACGCATTCGAATCAACTTCACCACTTCCGCTGTTTGTTGCACCAATTCTGGTCCTAGCATTCGGCGTTCTCCCACTTCATCACAATACAATGGTGTTCTGCATTTTCTTCTATACAACGCTTCGTACGTCAGCATACCTATGCTTGTATGATAACTGTTGTTATACGCAAATTCTACTAATGGTAGATGATCATCCCAACTACCCTTGAAATCCATGACGCAAGATCTCAACATATCTTCTAACGTCTGAATTGTCCTCTCGCTCTGCCCATCGGTTTGTGGATGATATGTCGTACTCAACTTCAACTGCGTCCCCAGCTGCTCTTGAAGACTTCTCCAAAAGTTTGATGTGAATCGTGGGTCACGATCTGACACAATCGAAACTGGTGCTCCATGTTTGGAAATAATTTCCTTAACATAAATTTTCGCTAATTGATCTAGGTTATACTTGACCCGAATTGGCAAATAGTGAGCCGACTTTGTCAACCGGTCCACTATTACCCAAATCGCATCATACCCTTTCTGAGTAGTCGGAAGTCCCACCACAAAATCCATCGTGATATACTCCCATTTCCACTCCGGAATCTCTAATGACTGTAACAAGCTACTTGGTCGTTGATGTTCGGCTTTAACTCTTTGACAAGTCAAGCACTTATTCACATACTCGGCTATTTCTCTCTTCATATTCGGCCACCAAAAACTCTATCGAAGGTCTTGATACATCTTAGTGTTACCGGGATGAATCGAGTACCTCAAACTGTGAGCCTCTTGTAATACTTGCTCCTTTAATTCCGTCTCATTCGGAACCCAAATTCTTCCTTAAAATCTTAATAATCCCTCATTATCAAGACTAAACCTAATATCTTTTTCGGTGGTTAACCGCTCCTTCATCTGGTCACACTCAACAGTTTTGAGTTGCACCTCCTTGACTCTCTCTACGATGGTAGATTGTATCTCCATCGCAAAAAGTCTATGTTCCGTCTCACTTGGCAACTTCACCTCCAACTCCATCCTAACCATCTCTGTTATTAACTCAGTTTGAGCCGTTAACATAGACAACTTCTCCCGACCCTTTCTACTCAAGGCGTCGGCCACAACATTGGCTTTTTCATGGTGATACAGGATTTCACAGTCGTAATCCTTTATCAACTCCAGCCATCTCCTCTGTCTCATATTCAACTCCTTCTGTGTGAAGATATATTTTAGACTCTTATGGTCCGTGTATATATCACACTTTTCCCCATAAAGATAATTTCGCCATATCTTTAAGGCAAACACCACTGCGGCTAGTTCCAGATCATGAGTAGGGTAAACTTTCTCATAATCCTTCAACTACCTAGATGCATACGCAATGACCTGGCCATACTGCATGAGCATGCAACCCAGTCTTTTATGCGAAGCATCACTATAAACTACGAAATTTCCTGTGTCATCGGGTAATGACAAAACAGGCGCTTTACCCAACCTCTTCTTCAGTTCTTGAAAACTGTCTTCGCATTTCTCAGTCCATACGTACTTCACCGTCTTCCTCGTTAAGTTAGTCAATGGAGTAGCTATCTTTAAAAAATCCTGAATAAATCTCCGATAGTAACCCGCTAACCTTAGGAAACTCCGCACCTCGGTTGGTGTTTTTGGTTATTCCCAATCCATCACGACTTCCACCTTTGCTGGATCTACTGAAACCCCTCGTGGTCAATGACATGACCTAAAAATTGTACCCTCTCTAACTAGAATTCACACTTAGTGAACTTCATATATAATTTTTCCTTTCTTAGTGTCTCCAACACTATTCTCAAGTGTTCAGCATGATCTTCTGGTGTTTTAGAATAGACTAGAATATCATCGATAAACACCACGACGAACTTGTCCAAATATTGTTTGAACACTCTGTTCATCATGTCGATAAATGCAGCAGGTGCATTAGTCAACCCAAATGACATCACGAGAAACTCGAAATGACCATATCGAGTTATGAATGATGTCTTTGGCACATCTTCATTTCTAACCTTCAGTTGATGATACCTCGTCCTTAAATCTATTTTGGAAAAATATTTTGCCCCTTTCAACTGATCAAAAAGATCATCGATCTTGGGAAACTGATACTTATTCTTTATTGTTAACTTGTTCAACTCTCGATAGTCGATACAAAGTCTTAACGATCCATCCTTCTTCTTGACAGACAATACCGGTGCTCCCCACGGCGAAACACTCGGTTGTATGTACTTCCTGTCTAACAGTTCTTGTAACTGCACCATCAACTCCTTCATCTCCACTGGCACCATACGATATGCTGCCCTGGAAACTGGTGCCGCTCCTGGCATAATGTCTATTACGAACTCGGTCTCCTATCCCGTTAAGACCCAAGAACTCACTCCTAGGAAATACATCCATGAACTCACTCACTATAGGTATTTGTTCCATGGTCGCTCCCACTCTCTGGGTATCAACCACATGACACAAATAACCTACACACCCTTTTCTTAATAATTTCTTAGTTTGTGTTATGGTAAGACAACACGAACGTCCTGGCGATTTATTCCCATAAAATATTATATGAGATTGAATTGATGTTTTAATATTTACGCATTTCTTTTGACAATCTATAATTTCCCCATGATTTATAAACCAATCCATTCCGAGAATTACGTCGAATTCTCCTAACTTTATCGGTATCAGATCTACCGATAATTTACAACCTCGAATGTCTATGCAACAACTCCTATGAATATCTTTAACAGAAATTATCTCTTCGTTTGCTACCTTAATATTTAAAGGTATAGGCAATTTTTTGGGAAGTAATCTTAATCGTCTAGAAAAATCACATGCGATAAACGAACAAGTAGCACCTGAGTGAAACAACACGTATGCATTTAAGTCGTTGATCAGAATAATACCTGTGACTACGTCCCCCGAGGCCATTACATCTTAGACGGTCATATTAAAGGTACGGGCCATCGGCCTACCCGGCTGCGCTGGACCCCCAATAGTTAACTTACCACTATTAGTGCCCCTATTCCCGTCTGTCCCCTTCTTTGGGCAGTTCTTTGCCATGTGGTCAGTTGACCCATATACAAAGCATCCATGGTTCTTCTTCGGGCTTGGACAGTTTGGCGCAATATGCCCCTCCTGTCCTCCGTTATAACACACGACCTTACTGTTAGGTTTGTAATATTCATGGACGCAATCAAATTGCAAAAAAGTGCGGAAGCGTGGTAAAATCAGAGTTTAAAATTTACAAACTATATACCCGGATCACCCTTTATGCATAATTATTAATTAAACGAAAAGATAAAGAATAAATCATACCCTTGAAGATCGAGCTTCCTCAGGTACAAGTTCACCTCCAAATCCTTTCGCGTTCAATCTTGAATCCACCGGGTTTGGTTCCTTCCTTTGATCAACGTTAGCCACCCAAATGTTTGGCCTCTAGAGGTGATCCACCAAAGAAGAAGAAAATTCAAGAAGATGGGTGTTTATGGCTCAAACCCTAGTTTTTCCTATCTCTATAGAAAAAGAGTACTCTCCAACAAATTGGAATTATTACGTTGTAAAAGTCAACAACCCATCCCACCCATAATAAGACTCCTCTTATTTATAGATGTGGGCAACCCACCTTAACAATTAAGGAATTGGGTTTTAATTAATTAATTCTTTTAATTAATTAAGCTCCCTAATCTTATTAGGGATAATTAATTAAACTCCTTTAACTAATTTTCCTTCCTAATCCAATTAGGAATAAATGAGAGTACTTATATTAAATTAATTCCTAAACTCTTTTAGAAATTAAAATAATAATAATTGTAATAATATTAATAAGACTCCTCTTATTAATTTATATTTAATATTTCTAAAATATTAAATAATAAATATTAAGCTATTTAATTTATTCTATCACCATAGATTAAATTAAATATACTTAACATATTATTACGATTATGCCATTAACTTCTTAAATAATTATTCTTCCTTTTATGGTGTGACCCTTTAGGTTCTCCATATTAAAGCTAGGTTGTGAATAAATCAATTAGAACAATTTTAATCTTATTTAAATAAATAAATTAAACAATTAATTTATTTAAATAATATTTATTCTACAATAGGGATAAGCCTCCTAGCGATCAAGCGACTTTCCGGATAATATAGATTTCAACATTAATCATTAAAGAACCTTTGAGTAAATAGTTACCTGCAAGACAATTCAATCCTTCCACCATACAATGTCCCAATTAAATATAAGACATGGAATTTCTTTGTCAAGTCTTATTTTATTTAATTATATGTATTTCGACTCTTAAATGCACAACTCAAATAATGCAAATTAGAAACTCCTTTCTAATTTCATTCTCGCTTTGCCAAGGACTCTTTGGGTTGTCATTTATCGAATCACATAGGACATTTCTCTTCTTTTATTAGAAGTGGTAGATTCTTTATTGATCATACATTATCTCCATGTACAACTTATTATACCCAAGCATACCCTTTGATATACCCTAAGGGTCTTAAGGAATAAGTCAAAGTATAACTCATCATACACAAGATACTATGATGATCTCAAGTCCAAGGATTACCAGACTACTATCACTTCTGAGAATTCCTATCGATGCAAATAAAACTCCATTAGGTATTCCTTAGCGAGCCACGCGTTCAAATTGAACTTATTCTCTAATAAGCACCTACATACTTGCTTTAGTGTCTCCACACAAATGATCATGAGATCAATCATCCTCATCCAATGAGCAAGCAAGCGTATGTACCAATCTATCCGGATTCACTAATCCCCAATTTAGTAATCCAATGATTGGGAACTATTTTAGTTTTAAGCTTTCTAAGAATTTAGATCTCATTAGAATGATCATCATCATTATTCTAAAAGCATTGCTTAAAACTATGGGTTTATCACATATTATAAAACAGCACCATGTAGATAATTAAAAGCCTTTAATAAATTAATACTTTTTATTAATAAATGAATAAGATTGTTACAAAGTATATGCTTTATCATCAAACATGATTGGCTTGTGTGCATACTACTTTCAATCTCCCACTTGCACTAAAGCCAATCGTCATGGTATCTTATACTCTTCTTCTCTAAGTGACGATTATCCTGCTGTTGGATAAGCTTTAGTTAATGGATATGTAATGTTGTTCTTGAGAGTCCACCATCTCTATTGTGATTTCCCATCTTTCAATGATTCTTATAATCAAATGAAAGTGCCACAACACATGTTTAGATCCAAGATGAGACTTAGGAACTATTCCTAGTTCTGTAATGAACTTTTAATCCAAACAATCAACTTGCGACTTCATTTATAGCTATATACTTTGTCTTTATCACTAAACCAAAGAACTTTTTGTTGTTTGGAACCTTTCAATTCAACTGCGCACCTTTGTTCAAGGTAACACTTTACCTTAAAGTGGATTTTCGATCGTCTTGAGTGCATGCGAAAACTTGAGTCAGTAAAGCCCTCTAGTTTTAATTCGGACCCACCATGTATGCTCACATCCTTAGTGCTTGGGTTAAGAACTTTAAGATGTTTTCTTTGTCTTCTGGTTGATCTTCTCCAATATGACCGATCAACATCGGTCTCGTATATTTCATTGCATACATGATTGTCACTCATGCGATCTCTCTTCTTTGGAGTCTATGGGGACTATTAAGAGAGATGCACTCCATAGCTCATCGACATGAGACATCTCTTGAGTTTGCCATGCTAAGCGACTTTAGCATCAAATGAATATATCGTTCCTTGGGTTAAGTTGAGCATCCTTTTAAATCTATCTATATAGATTTGCATCCCCAATAATGATACTCTTCCCAAATCATTCATGGAGGATTTTTTAAACAACTTTATCTTTCTTGATTGTAGCATTGGTATGTAATTCCTCATCCGTAGTATATCAACATATAATACTAGAAATTTCACGGCGCTCATCGACCCTTTTATACACACTAGAACTCTTACCTCATCGTATGTAACTCTGGATCATCATCTTCTATGATCGCACATCTCATCATCATCATCCATGATGAATCCATACCTCCTAGATATCTTGGTACTATTCGATTTACGATTTAGGTTGTGGTATAATAGGTCTATCTACTGAGTTCCTCTTATTTGACTTATAGTGTTTTGTGGTTCTTGAACTCTTCAAGATCTATTATCCTCCCACTAGCCCCTTCAATGATAAACACCTTTATCTTAGAAGGCGGCGTGTTTTACAACAAACACCTTTTTGCTAAGTAGAATTATAGAACATATACCTAAACTTACTTTAGGATGTCCCACAAATCGACACTTGTCAAATCTTGTCCCAAGCTTATCCTTGAAACCTTTTTCACATAAGTTGGACAACCCCTTATCTTAACATACTTAAGATTAGGAATCCTCCGCCCATCCATAACTTTTATGGAGTCTCAAATAGGATTTTGAGGTTACCATTTTCGTAGAATGTCGACCATTTCTAGGACATTATCCGGAAGGATATTGGAATGTCGGTAAAATCATTATGGATCGCACCATGTCCAACAAGGTACGATTTTTCATTCGAGATACATCAATCAATTATTGCGTGTCGGGATGTGTCCATTATGAGAAAACCATTTGAGATGATCTAGAAACTTATTGCACAAGTATTTATTCCTTGATCTAATCAAAGAATCTAAATACATTGCCAATTTGTTTCACTTCAATTCTTTGAACCTTTCAAATAATTCACATTTGTATTCAACAAATACACACATTCAACTCTTTGAATGATCATCTCCTTTTCTTATACTAATTTGTTCAATATGTAAAATTATTTTCATGTAAGTCAAGTATACAAAATTTATTAAGTAATATTCGGTTCTATACAAAACATTATCATTATAAATAGAACAAAAATTGTTCTTAATTATAATACCAAAATTTTATTGTCAATGATAAAATAGAAATAATGTTTCTAACAAGAATTGGAATACAATAACAACTTATTGACTTAATAGATTTGCTTCGTAGGCATTGCTAAACTATAAGTTTCTATGGCTAATATGGCAACCTTTGCTACATTTTCCATACATAGGATTACTTATATTTGTTTAGCTTTCTACTTCTGCTTGGTCCCTTCATAAATCTATATTTATGATAACCAAAGTCGGTATCCAATACCCAAGTAGAACCTTGACTTAAAGAAAAATTTATTTCAATCATGAACAAATTTGTATTTATAACCGAAACTTCACTAAGCTTCTTTGGCTAGCCTCTGCAAGACGTTTCTGTGATTTCTTTCCAGTGTCCAGGCTTATTGCATTGGAAGCAAACTCCTTTGCTATCCTTATCAGTTTTGTTCTTATTATCCTTTGTTTATGCCTTTCTATTTACCTTCTTTGAATCGTTCTTCTTTTCAGAAGATCCTTTGGCCCCTACCAAGAAGACTTGATCTTTCTTGGTTGGAAAGTGACTCTCAACATTTTTCAACATGATAAGCAAATCGGTGAGGCGATATCTAGCTTGTTCATATGAAAAATTCACAACAATTGTGAAAGGAGTTAGGGAGTGAGTGCAAGATCAAATCTTGGCTCAACTATCCATCCATGACAAAACTTGTTGTCCTAATTGATCAATCAAATTGATTATGTTAAGAACTTTTTTTATGCGTATTTATAGTGCCATTGGCCATTCTAGATCGGAAGAGCTCCTTAGATATGTCGATATCTATCGGTCCTACTTTCTTTCTCACCATCAACTACTTGGCGTGCGGGGAGTATAGTAGAAGTATCCATAGTTTTTGGTGTATTTGAAGCTTGTTACTCATGGATACGAGCATGATGCATTGAGCCAACTGTGCATCATCTTGCCACTTTCTAAAAGTAGCAATGTCTTCTTCAGAGGTATTGTCTGCAACCATTGCAGGGATAGGCGTATTAAGGACATAAGATAGCTTTTCAGCTATGAGAACTATTCTCAAATTCCTTAACCAATCCGTTTAATTCGGTCTGATTAATTTAGCATCTAATATGCTTCGCAGTGATAGTAATTTTAGACATTGTAAAATTCTGTAAATGAATTTGTAATTAACAACATTTTTAACATACATTCTTTTATTAATTACCAAAATAATTTAGGTCTTGTTTTAAATTGGTATCTCCCACTATTTTCTTCAAACTATATTACCCTCACTTATATAGTTCGGCAAAAATCGATTAAAGATTTGCTAGTGAGAATAAGGATCCCATTTCAAATGTATATAGCCTTGTGGTGACACAACAAACTATATATAAATAAATAGGTAGACAACTTTTGTCAATTACATCAACTATCTGACTCCTTGTATTTTGCCTCTTAGATTATTTTTGATCAAGTGGTGGCACATCCGAATCAAAATTATCCAAGTTAAGTCCGACCTAGCACTCCGTATATTCAAAAAGAAAAATATCATCCTTGTGGTGACACAACAAAACAATATTGTTCAATTTTCTTTATAAGCATCAAATGTGATAAATTAACATCTTAAATACTTAATACTTGCCTTGTGGTGACACAACAAACTCATATTAAATATTTAATACTCTATTAATTTTATCATGCTAGAAGGCGACGTTCGATATTCCAAATATCTTTGAACGCTTAAGACTTAATATAAGAAAATTGAGGGGTTTGTTATTAATTTGTCTCATCTTGTTTATCGCGCATGCACATATATATATAAAATACGCGTCATATTAATGAACATGCGAAGCATGTTTGCATAATATATAATATATATAGTATAAGCATGCACATATAGAATACTATATTCTACCCGAATTGATTATGGACTTTTATTCTAGTTTGGTTCACTAGAGCCATCAAGTGAACCAAAAGGTCAAACCCTAGGGTGCAAGAAATAATATTTAAATATAACTATTACATTTAAACCCGGGCTCTATTACAAACGGGTCTTCACGCGCTCCTTGCTCCTTTGATCTCTAATTTTCTAAAATTAATTCTAACTATTCCTATTACAATACTATTTAAAATAAATAGAAACCTTGATCGTGATCGAGGGAAGTACATAGGAGGGAATAGAATTTACATTAAGAAAAATTAGAGAAGGCGAGTCTGTGCAGACCCCATTTATTAAAAAAACCCATACATTCATGCATCCAACTAAAATAAAATCCAATCACATTGGTCAATAGTCCATAATCAATCCCATTTATTATAATACACATCACCATATGCATCAATAAATAACATTCATCTCATGAATAATAAACATTTAATATATATATTGATATCATTTAATGGGCAAATTTAGTTAGTATAAAATCTAATTTTGAATTAAAATAAACTCCTTTATTTTAATCCAAATTTAAATCAAAATAAAACTATTTTATTTTAATTTATCTAATTTTGAATAAAATAAACTATTTTATTTTAATCAAAATTTTAATCAAAATAAACTCCTTTATTTTAATTAATTATGGAATCCAATTCCATGTAATAAAAAAAAATTGATTAAAATAAACTCTTTTATTTTAATTAATTATGGAATCAATTCCATGTTAAAAAAAAAAACTTTTATTAAAGGAAACACGGATATTCTTTCCTATTCACAAATAAACTCCTTTATTTTGAATAATATGAAATCTTATTTCATATCTAAATAAACTCCTTTATTTAAGGAAATTAGGATTCTCTTTCCTATTCAGAAATAAACTCCTTTATTTTAGGAAAAATAAAATCCAATTTCAACTCCAATTAGTTATTATGGAATCCAATTCCAACTCTAATTAGTTAGCATGAAATTCTAATTTTAAAATTAAAATAAACCTTTTTATTTTAAAATTAAAATAAACTTTTTATTTAAAATTAAAATAAACCTTTTATTTTAATTATAAAATTATTGAGAATATATATATATATATATATATAACTATATATATATATATATATATATATATATATATATATATATATATATATATAATAGTATGTATTCTGTTGCTCCAAAAAAAACGTGGCCTTGATTTTTTTTTTTTTTTTTTTTTTTTTTCGTGCAATAGCTGCCAATCATGGCAGGTTCTCCTTTTTTTTTATTAGTTTTTAAACTATAGCCATGTTGCTTTCCCTTGATTGCCGTGCGTCATGCTTTCAAAATAAATTACCGAATTTGTATATGCTTCCTTGAAATCCGTGCATGACATCAAAAAAAAAATTCCTGTTTACT
This sequence comes from Panax quinquefolius, assembly GCA_020205615.1. Classification (NCBI taxonomy): domain Eukaryota; kingdom Viridiplantae; phylum Streptophyta; class Magnoliopsida; order Apiales; family Araliaceae; genus Panax; species Panax quinquefolius. The sequence continues at coordinate 57,366,240 of CM035162.1, forward strand.
CATGAAACAAGTCATTCACGTGGCCAAACCAATATCATGATTCCTTTAAAAATTACATAAAAGATGTTAACATCTTAAAAAGAAAAACATGTATGCGGTTTTTTTTTAAAAAATTAGCTCCATTTTTTTTTTTTAAATAAATTTTATCTGATAAAATTATGCCCAATTAAATTGTTCTAAACACATATCAATATATAAATTAAATTTAAACAATTAATAATTTGCATAAAAGTTTGGCTCGATGCCCTTTATTAGGTTTGTAATATTCATGTGGCCTTGCAATCAAATTGCAAAAAAGTGCGAAGCGTGGTAAAATCGAGTTTAAAATTTACAAACCATATACCCGGATCACCCTTTATGCATAATTATTAATTAAGCGAAAAGATAAAGAATAAATCATACCCTTGAAGATCGAGCTTCCTCGGTACAAGTTCACCTCCAAATCCTTTCGCGTTCGATCTTGAATCCATGCGGATTTGGTTCCTTCCTTTGATCGGCGTTAGCCACCCAAATGTTTGGCCTCAGGGGTGATCCACCGAGGAAGAAGAAAATTCAAGAAGATGGGTGTTTATGGCTCAAACCCTAGTTTTTCCTATCTCTATAGAAAAAGGTACTCTCCAACAAATTGGAATTATTACGTTGTAAAAAGTCAACAACCCATCCCACCCATAATAAGACTCCTCTTATTTATAGATGTGGGCAACCCACCTTAACAATTAAGGAATTGGGTTTTAATTAATTAATTCTTTTAATTAATTAAGCTCCCTAATCTTATTAGGGATAATTAATTAAACTCCTTTAACTAATTTTCCTTCCTAATCCAATTAGGAATAAATGAAGTACTTATATTAAATTAATTCCTAAACTCTTTTAGAAATTAAAATAATAATAATTGTAATAATATTAATAAGACTCCTCTTATTAATTTATATTTAATATTTCTAAAATATTAAATAATAAATATTAAGCTATTTAATTTATTCTATCACCATAGATTAAATTAAATATATAATATATTATTACGATTATGCCATTAACTTCTTAAATAATTATTCTTCCTTTTATGGTGTGACCCTTTAGGTTCTCCATATTAAACCGGTTGTGAATAAATCAATTAGAACAATTCTAATCTTATTTAAATAAATAAATTAAACAATTAATTTATTTAAATAATATTTATTCTAAAATAGGATAAGCCTCCTAGCGATCAAGCGACTTTCCAGGATAATATAGATTTCAACATTAATCATTAAAGAACCTTTGAGTAAAAATAGTTACCGTACAATTCAATCCTTCCACCATCTGATGTCCCAATTAAATATAAGACATGGAATTCTTGTCAAGTCTTATTTTATTTAATTATATGTATTTCGACTCTTAAATGCACAACTCCAAATAATGCAAATTAGAAACTCCTTTCTAATTTCATTCTGCCTTGGCCAAGGACTACTGGGTTGTCATTTATCGAATCACATAGGACATTTCTCTTCTTTTATTAGAAGTGGTAGATTCTTTATTGATCATACATTATCTCCATGTACAACTTATTATACCCAAGCATACCCTTTGATATACCCTAAGGGTCTTAAGGAATAAGTCAAAGTATAACTCATCATACACAAGATACTATGATGATCTCAAGTCCAAGGATTACTTGTACTACTATCACTACAGGAATTCCTATTGACGGGCAAATAAAACTCCATTAGGTATTCCTTAGCGAGCCACGTTCGATTGAACTTATTCTCTAATAAGCACCTACATACTTGCTTTAGTGTCTCCACACAAATGATCGTGAGATCAATCATCCTCATCCGATGAAGCAAGCAACGTATGTACCAATCTATCAGGATTCACTAATCCCCAATTTAGTAATCCAATGATTGGGAACTATTTTAGTTTTAAGCTTTCTAAGAATTTAGATCTCATTAGAATGATCATCATCATTATTCTAAAAGCATTGCTTAAAACTATGGGTTTATCACATATTATATAAAAAGCGACACCATGTAGATAATTAAAAGACTTTAATAAATTAATACTTTTATTAATAAATGAATAAGATTGTTACAAAGTATATGCTTTATCATCAAACATGATTGGCTTGTGTGCATACTACTTTCAATCTCCCACTTGCACTAAAGCCAATAAATCGTCGTGGTATCTTATACTCTTCTTCTCAAGTGAGCGATTATCCTGCATTGGATAAGCTTTAGTTAATGGATATGTAATGTTGTTCTTGAGAGTCCACCATCTCTATAGTGATTTCCCATCTTTCAATGATTCTTATAATCAAATGAAAGTGCCACAACACATGTTTAGATCCAAGATGAGACTTAGGAACTATTCCTAGTTACGTAATGAACTTTTAATCCAAACAATCAACTTGCGGCTTCATTTATAGCTATATACTTTGTCTTTATCACTAAACCGGCAACTTTTTCTTTGTTTGGAACCTTTCAATTCTTTGCACCCTTTGTTCAAGGTAACACTTTACCTTAAAGTGGATTTTCGATCGTCTTAGTGCATGCGAAAAACTTGAGTGCGTAAAGCCCTCTAGTTTTAATTCGGACCCACCATGTATGCTCACATCCTTAGTGCTTGGGTTAAGAACTTTAAGATGTTTTTCTTTGTCTTACGTTGATCTTCTCCGAATATGACCGATCAACATCAGGTCTCGTATATTTCATTGCATACATGATTGTCACTCATGCGATCTCTCTTCTTTGGAGTCTATGGGGACTATTAAGAGAGATGCACTCCATAGCTCATCGACATGAGACATCTCTTGGAGTTTGCCATGCTAAACGACTTTAGCATCAAATGAATATACGTTCCTTGGGTTAAGTTGAGCATCCTTTTAAATCTATCTATATAGATTTGCATCCCCAATAATGATACTCTTCCCAAATCATTCATGGAGGATTTTTTTAGACAACTTTATCTTTACTGATTGTAGCATTGGTATGTAATTCCTCATCCGTAGTATATCAACATATAATACTAGAAATTTCACGGCGCTCCCACTGACCCTTTTATACACACTAGAACTCTTACCTCATCGTATGTAACTCTGGATCATCATCTTCTATGATGCGTACCTCATCATCATCATCCATGATGAATCCATACCTCCTAGGTATCTTGATACTATTCGATTTACTGATTAGGTTATGGTATAATAGGTCTATCTCTGAGTTCCTCTTATTTGACTTATAGTGTTTTGTGGTTCTTGAACTCTTCAAGATCTATTATCCTCCCACTAGCCCCTTCAATGATAAACACCTTTATCTTAGAAGGCGTGTTTACAACAAACACCTTTTGCTAAGTAGAATTATAGAACATATACCCTAAACTTACTTTAGGATGTCCCATAAATCGACACTTGTCAAATCTTGTCCCAAGCTTATCCTTGAAACCTTTTTCACATAAGTTGGACAACCCTTATCTTAACATACTTAAGATTAGGAATCCTCCCCATCCATAACTTTTATGGAGTCTTGGGGTAGGATTTTGAGGTTACCATTTTTCGTAGATGTCGCAGCCATTTCTAGGACATTATCCCGGAAGGATCTTTGGAATGTCGGTAAAATCATTATGGATCGCACCATGTCCAACAAGGTACGATTTTTCATTCGAGATACATCAATCAATTATTGCGTGTCGGGATGTGTCCATTATGAGAAAACCATTTGAGATGATCTAGAAACTTATTGCACAAGTATTTATTCCTTGATCTAATCAAAGAATCTAAATACATTGCCAATTTGTTTCACTTACGAATTCTTTGAACCTTTCAAATAATTCACACTTGTATTCAAACAAATACACACATTCAACTCTTTGAATGATCATCTCCTTTTCTTATACTAATTTGTTTAATATGTAAAATTATTTTCATGTAAGTCAAGTATACAAAATTTATTAAGTAATATTCGATTCTATACAAAACATTATCATTATAAATAGAACAACAATTGTTCTTAATTATAATACCAAAAATTTTATTGTCCAACAATAAAATAGAAATAATGTTTCTAACAAGAATTGGAATACAATAACAACTTATTGACTTAATAGATTTGCCCGTAGGCATTGCTAAACTATAAGTTTCTATGGCTAATATGGCAACCTTTGCTACATTTCCCGCACATAGGATTACTTATATTTGTTTAGCTTTCTACTTCTGCTTGGTCCCTTCATAAATCTATATTTATGATAACCAAAGTCGGTATCCAATACCCAAGTAGAACCTTGACTTAAAGAAAAATTTATTTCAATCATGAACAAATTTGTATTTATAACCGAAACTTCACTAAGCTTCTTTGGCTAGCCTCTGCAAGACGTTTCTCGCAGTTTCTTTCCAGTGTCCAGGCTTATTGCATTGGAAGCAAACTCCTTTGCTATCCTTATCAGTTTTGTTCTTATTATCCTTTGTTTATGCCTTTCTATTTACCTTCTTTGAATCGTTCTTCTTTTCAGAAGATCCTTTGGCCCCTACCAGTAAGACTTGATCTTTCTTGGTTGGAAAGTGACTCTCAACATTTTTCAACATGATAAGCAAATCAGCGAGGCTGATATCTAGCTTGTTCATATGAAAAATTCACAACAATTGTGAAAGGAGTCCGGGAGTGAGTGCAAGATCAAATCTTGGCTCAACTATCCATCCATGACAAAACTTGTTGTCCTAATTGATCAATCAAATTGATTATGTTAAGAACTTTTTGTCTGTACTATAGTGCCATTGGCCATTCTAGATCGGAAGAGCTCCTTAGATGTCGATATCTATCGATCCTACTTTCCTCACCATCAACTACTTGACGTGTGGGAGTATAGTAGAAGTATCCATAGTTTGGTGTGATTTGAAGCTTGTTACTCATGGATCTGAGCATGATGCATCGAGCCAATGTGCATCATCTTGCCACTTTCTAAAAGTAGCAATGTCTTCTTGAGGTATTATGCGCAACCATTGCGAGGATAGGCGTATTAAGGACATAAGATAGCTTTTTGATTTATGAGAACTATTCTCAAATTCCTTAACCAATCCGTTTAATTGATTACGATTAATTTAGCATCTAATATGCTTCGCTTGATGATAGTAATTTTAGACATTGTAAAATTCTGTAAATGAATTTGTAATTAACAACATTTTTAACATACATTCTTTTATTAATTACCAAAATAATTTAGGTCTTGTTTTAAATTGGTATCTCCCACTATTTTCTTCAAACTATATTACCCTCACTTATATAGTTCGGGCAAAATCGATTAAAGATTTGCTAGTGAGAATAAGGATCCCATTTCAAATGTATATAGCCTTGTGGTGACACAACAAACTATATATAAATAAATAGGTAGACAACTTTTGTCAATTACATCAACTATGCAACTCCTTGTATTTTGCCTCTTAGATTATTTTGATCAAGTGGTGGCACATCCGAATCAAAATTATCCAAGTTAAGTCCGACCTAGCACTCCATATATTCAAAAAGAAAAATATCATCCTTGTGGTGACACAACAAAACAATATTGTTCAATTTTCTTTATAAGCATCAAATGTGATAAATTAACATCTTAAATACTTAATACTTGCCTTGTGGTGACACAACAAACTCATATTAAATATTTAATACTCTATTAATTTTTTATCATGCTAGAAGGCGACGTTCGATATTCCAAATATCTTTGAACGCTTAGGACTTAATATAAGAAAATTGAGGGGTTTGTTATTAATTTGTCTCATCTTGTTTATCGCGCATGCACATATATATATAAAATACGCGTTATATTAATGAACATGCGAAGCATGTTTGCATAATATATAATATATATAGTATAAGCATGCACATATAGAATACTATATTCTACCCGAATTGATTATGGACTTTTATTCTAGTTTGGTTCACTAGAGCCACCAAGTGAACCAAAAGGTCAAACCCTAGGGTGCAAGAAATAATATTTAAATATAACTATTACATTTAAACCTAGGGCTCTATTACAAAGCAGGTCTTCACGCTGCTCCTTGCTCCTTTGATCTCTAATTTTCTAAAATTAATTCTAACTATTCTATTACAATACTATTTAAAATAAATAGAAACCTTGATCGTGATCGAGGGAAGTACATAGGAGGGAATAGAATTTACATTAAGAAAAATTAGAGAAGGCAATCTGTGAGACCCCATTTATTAAAACCCATACATTCATGCATCCAACTAAAATAAAATCCAATCACATTGGTCGATAGTCCATAATCAATCCCATTTATTATAATACACATCACCATATGCATCGATAAATAACATTCATCTCATGAATAATAAACATTTAATATATATATTGATATCATTTAATGGGCAAATTTAGTTAGTATAAAATCTAATTTTGAATTAAAATAAACTCCTTTATTTTAATCCAAATTTAAATCAAAATAAAACTATTTTATTTTAATTTATCTAATTTTGAATAAAATAAACTATTTTATTTTAATCAAAATTTTAATCAAAATAAACTCCTTTATTTTAATTAATTATGGAATCCAATTCCATGTAATAAAAAAAAAATTGATTAAAATAAACTCTTTTATTTTAATTAATTATGGAATCCAATTCCATGTTAAAAAAACTTTTATTAAAGGAAACACGGATATTCTTTCCTATTCACAAATAAACTCCTTTATTTTGAATAATATGAAATCTTATTTCATATCTAAATAAACTCCTTTATTTAAGGAAATTAGGATTCTCTTTCCTATTCGAAATAAACTCCTTTATTTTAGGAAAATAAAATCCAATTTCAACTCCAATTAGTTATTATGGAATCCAATTCCAACTCTAATTAGTTAGCATGAAATTCTAATTTTAAAATTAAAATAAACCTTTTATTTTAAAATTAAAATAAACTTTTATTTAAAATTAAAATAAACCTTTTATTTTAATTATAAAATTATTGATAATAATATATATATATATATATATATATATATATATATATATATATATATATATAATAACCGTATGTATTCTGTTGCTCCAAAAAACGTGGCCTTGATTTCTTTCTTTTTTTTTTTTTTTTTTAGATGCAATAGCCGCTTGATCATGGCGAGGTTCTTTTTTTTTTTATTAGTTTTTAAACTATAGCCATGTTGCTTTCCCTTGATTGCCGTGCGTCATGCTTTCAAAATAAATTACCGGATTTGTATATGCTTCCTTGAAATCCGTGCATGACATCAAAAAAAAAAAATTCCTGTTAACTCATGAAACAAGTCATTCACGTGGCCAAACCAATATCATGATTCCTTTAAAAAATTCCGTGCAGCATGTTAACATTTTAAAGAAAAGCATGTGCACGGTTTTTTAAAAAAAATTGGCTCCATTTTTTTTTTTTTTTAAAATAAATTTTATACAATAAAATTATGCCCAATTAAATTGTTCTAAACACATATCAATATATAAATTAAATTTAAACAATTAATAATTTGCATAAAAGTTTGGCTCTGATGCCACTGTTAGGTTTGTAATATTCATGGACGCAATCAAATTGCAAAAAAGTGCGGAAGCGTGGTAAAATCAGAGTTTAAAATTTACAAACCATATACCCGGATCACCCTTTATGCATAATTATTAATTAAACGAAAAGATAAAGAATAAATCATACCCTTGAAGATCGAGCTTCCTCAGGTACAAGTTCACCTCCAAATCCTTTCGCGTTCAATCTTGAATCCACCGGGTTTGGTTCCTTCCTTTGATCGGCGTTAGCCACCCAAATGTTTGGCCTACAGAGGTGATCCACCGAGGAAGAAGAAAATTGAAGAAGATGGTGTTTATGGCTCAAAACCCTAGTTTTTCCTATCTCTATAGAAAAAGGGTACTCTCCAACAAATTGAAATTATTACGTTGTAAAAGTCAACAACCCATCCCACCCATAATAAGACTCCTCTTATTTATAGATGTGGGCAACCCACCTTAACAATTAAGGAATTGGGTTTTAATTAATTAATTCTTTTAATTAATTAAGCTCCCTAATCTTATTAGGGATAATTAATTAAACTCCTTTAACTAATTTTCCTTCCTAATCCAATTAGGAATAAATGAGAGTACTTATATTAAATTAATTCCTAAACTCTTTTAGAAATTAAAATAATAATAATTGTAATAATATTAATAAGACTCCTCTTATTAATTTATATTTAATATTTCTAAAATATTAAATAATAAATATTAAGCTATTTAATTTATTCTATCACCATAGATTAAATTAAATATACTTACTATATTATTACGATTATGCCATTAACTTCTTAAATAATTATTCTTCCTTTTTTATGGTGTGACCCTTTAGGTTCTCCATATTAATAGGTTGTGAATAAATCAATTAGAACAATTCTAATCTTATTTAAATAAATAAATTAAACAATTAATTTATTTAAATAATATTTATTCTAAAATAGGGATAAGCCTCCTAGCGATCAGCGACTTTCCGGATAATATAGATTTCAACATTAATCATTAAAGAACCTTTGAGTAAATAGTTCTAGTTAATTCAATCCTTCCACCATACTGATGTCCCAATTAAATATAAGACATGGAATTCTTTGTCAAGTCTTATTTTATTTAATTATATGTATTTCGACTCTTAAATGCACAACTCAAATAATGCAAATTAGAAACTCCTTTCTAATTTCATTACCTTGCCAAGGACTCTTTGGGTTGTCATTTATCGAATCACATAGGACATTTCTCTTCTTTTATTAGAAGTGGTAGATTCTTTATTGATCATACATTATCTCCATATACAACTTATTATACCCAAGCATACCCTTTGATATACCCTAAGGGTCTTAAGGAATAAGTCAAAGTATAACTCATCATACACAAGATACTATGATGATCTCAAGTCCAAGGATTACTTTCTTACTACTATCACTCTGAGAATTCTATTGGTGAAGCAAATAAAACTCCATTAGGTATTCCTTAGCGAGCCACGTCAAATTGAACTTATTCTCTAATAAGCACCTACATACTTGCTTTAGTGTCTCCACACAAATGATCATGAGATCAATCATCCTCATCCGATGAGCAAGCAGCGTATGTACCAATCTATCCGGATTCACTAATCCCCAATTTAGTAATCAATGATTGGGAACTATTTTAGTTTTAAGCTTTCTAAGAATTTAGATCTCATTAGAATGATCATCATCATTATTCTAAAAGCATTGCTTAAAACTATGGGTTTATCACATATTATAAAACTTGACACCATGTAGATAATTAAAAGCCTTTAATAAATTAATACTTTTTTATTAATAAATGAATAAGATTGTTACAAAGTATATGCTTTATCATCAAACATGATTGGCTTGTGTGCATACTACTTTCACTTACCTTTAAGACAGACTCCTAAATGAGTCTTTCCACAGGTTTTGCAGGCCTCCATCCTCCTCTTCGGGTCTCCTTGTTTCACTTCGGTATTCCCAGAGCTAACTACCTTCCTCTTATAACCTTCGCCACTCTCGCTGGCACCCTCGTTCTTTACTCCCCCATCCACCTTCCCCTTGATTTTTTTATCCTTGTGGTATTGGCTCAACGCCTCGCTACCACCTTCGGCAATTATTGCCTTCTCTAAAACGATTCCAAAGGAAGTACTTTGTGTTAGGTTTGTAATATTCAAGAATGCAATCAAATTGCAAAAATAAGCGGAAACGTGTAAAAATCAGAGTTTAAAATTTTACAAAGCATATACCCGGATCACCCTTTATGCACAATTATTAATTAAACGAAAAAGATAACGAATAAGAATCATACCCTTGAAGATCGAGCTTCCTCAGGTACAAGTTCACCTCCAATCCTTTTCGCGTTCAACTTGAATCCACCGGGTTTGGTTCCTTCCTTTGATCAACGTTAGCCATCCAAGTATTTGGCCTCTAGAGGTGATCCACCAAGGAAGAAGAAATTTTCAAGAAGATGGGTGGTTGGCTAAACCCTAGTTTTTCTATCTCAATAGAAAAGGAGCGTACTCTCCAACCATTGGAAATATCACGTAGTATTGATATCTGATATAAGACTCCTCTTATAAAGATATCAAGTAACCCTATCAAAAATAAGATATTATTTAATTAAACCCTTTTTAATTAAATGGGCTCCCTAATCTTATTAGGAATAATTAATTAAACTCCTTTAATTAATTTTCCCTCCTAATCCTATTAGGAATAAATGAGAGTACTTATATTAAATTAATTCCTAAACTCTTTTAGAAATTAAAATAATAATAATTGTAATAATATTAATAAGACTCCTCTTATTAATTTATATTTAATATTTCTAAAATATTAAATAATAAATATTAAGCTATTTAATTTATTCTATCACCATAGATTAAATTAAATATACTTAACTATATTATTATGATTATGCCATTAACTTCTTAAATCATTATTCTTCCTTTTATGGTGTGACCCTTTAGGTTCTCCATATTAAATAGGTTGTGAATAAATCAATTAGAACAATTCTAATCTTATTTAAATAAATAAATTAAACAATTAATTTATTTAAATAAATAATATTTATTCTACAATGAGGATAAGCCTCCCTAGCGATCAGCGACTTTCCAGATAATATAGACTTCAACATTAATCATTAAAGAACCTTTGAGTAAATAGAATTCTAAAATGCAATTCAATCCTTCCACCATCTGATGTCCCAATTAAATATAAGGCATGGAATTCTTCATCAAGTCTTATTTTATTTAATTATATGTATTTCGATCCTTAAATGCACAACTCCAAATAATGCAAATTAGAAACTCCTTTCTAATTTCATTACGCCTTGCCAAGGACTCTTTGGGTTGTCATTTATCGAATCACATAGGACATTTTTTCTTCTTTTAAATAAGTGGTAGATTTTTTATTGATCATACATTATCTCCATGTACAACTTATTATACCCAAGCATACCCTTTGATATACCCTAAGGGTCTTAAGGAATAAGTCAAAGTATAACTCATCATACACAAGATACTATGATGATCTCAAGTCCAAGGATTACTTGTACTACTATCACTACAGGAATTCTATTGACAGGGCAAGTAAAACTCCATTAGGTATTCCTTAGCGAGCCACGTTCAGTGAACTTATTCTCTAATAAGCACCTACATACTTGCTTTAGTGTCTCCACACAAATGATCATGAGATCAATCATCCTCATCCAATGAGCAAGCAACGTATGTACCAATCTATCCGGATTCACTAATCCCCAATTTAGTAATCCAACGATTGGGAACTATTTTAGTTTTAAGCTTTCAAAGAATTTAGATCTCATTAGAATGATCATCATCATTATTCTAAAAGCATTACTTAAAACTATGGGTTTATCACATATTATAAAACAGCATCATGTAGATAATTAAAAGCCTTTAATAAATTAATACTTTTTATTAATAAATGAATAAGATTGTTACAAAGTATATGCTTTATCATCAAACATGATTGACTTGTGTGCATATTACTTTCACTTTGGAATACAGAGATATGGTTATAGAGCCATGGTTTCAAGCCCTGATCGAACCGTCGTGCCTTCTTAACCTCAGTATCCACTTGGTGTGGAGCGAACCTTACCAGTTCATTAAACTTGGCGGCGTACTGGGGAACCGTCATGTCCCCTTGTTTTAAATCTAAAAACCGCATCTCCATCCTTCCCTGCATGCTCGTGGGAAAGTAGTTCTCGTAAAATATTTCCTTGAACCTCACCCACGTTATAACATCTATTCTGGCCCTAGCCTGATTGGCCTCCCACCAAAAGTTGGCCTCTCCCTTCATCATGTAGGTTGCAAAGGCAACCTTCTGAGCCTCGTCGACATTTGCTATCACAAATGCCTTCTCGATTTCCTTCACCCACGTTTGGGCTTTGATAGGGTCCGTAGTTCCTTTGAACTCCGACGGACCCACACTCTTAAAGTCCTTAAATATAGAAACTCGTACTACACTAGGATTTACGGTGATGTTAGCCCCAGTTCTATTAAATGATGCGTTTAATAGATTTACGAACTCCTGTATGGGGTTAACCGGACCTCCCTCCGGTTGGTTTGTGTTCGCACCCTGATTACTTGGTACTCTTCTTGGCGGAATTTTGCTGTTACAATAAACATATATTTCGTTATTATTCATTTCCTGTCAGTTAGTTATTATTCAATGTTAAACAATAACTTAAACATTCATTACTCAACATTTTTCGAAAAAGACTTATATTGATTCATTGTAGTATAATACTACATCGGTTACATAACACAGCCTAAGCTGAATACATTACTTTCCCGCCATTGCTTTCCAAAAATTAGGATTTACAAAAGACTACCCTTGATTATACAAAAGAGGGTTTTACGTCGCTACTAGATACAAAAATATGTACATATCTAACTACTCTAGCCACTACTAGATTACATTTGCCTTAAGGCATTCTCAAAATCCGCTTTGGCAAGACCGTCGATAATATCACGGCTGATAGTATGCCGCGTCTGCCCTGCTTCGACGGGATAACCGGCTACCTGCAGTTGGAAATCCTCATGAGAACTCTTATTGATATAGGACATTCTCCCTATCTTCTACTTCTTGGTCTTTAGCTCCCCCTGAGCTCAAAGACCTCCTGTTTTAGCTCATTGACCTTGTCCTTAGTCAAAACCATTTCATCATGATCCTGCTCCCACATGGACTCCACGTCCGTCTTATCTTCTATAACAGCTTGGAGCTCTGCCTTCAACTCCTTAACCTCCTGACAGTAGTGGATGTTTCTATCCAGCACTGACATGAACAGTGACATCATTGACTCCCCTGGAGTCATCTCTACTGCTATTGCTACGGGGTTGAAGGACACTACCTCCACTTCTTCTTCCAACATGCAGTCAACACATACATGAGGTCTAGGCTCTCTTAGTCTCCAGACTCAACCACCAATATCTCGGGATCTGCTCCTATGGGGCTCGGTATAATCTCTACCTGATTAACCAATCCTTCACTGACTACCTACACATCTCTATTTTCTCTTGACATCTACAACAACACAAAAGTTTGATTAGTACACGTTAATAGAATAATAAAAACACATAACATATATAATGCATTTTTATATGGTTATCTTCCATCTTTAATTCTTTGACTTTTCTTAAGGTTATGACTTAAGATTTTATTTCCCCCCACTAAAGTTTTATAACCTAATGCTTTGATACCAACCTGTGACGCCCCCAAATCCGGGTATCTTCTAACCCGACAGATGGTGCTACATGGTGCTACAGTTCACATAAACATTCAATTGAAATGCCTCAAAAGAACGGATATGTCTTATATAAATAAAAAGAATATTTACATTTCCCATGTTCTTTACAACCAATACATTTGTCTTTGTCATAATATCAAATATTATTCTTATAAAACCTATACTATTACATATATAATCTACGGGTTCTCCTTTGCCTTCCCTTTTTCCTTGCCGGATCCATCTGTCCATTCGGTCTTAGCTGTATTCATATGGTTCAAGCAAGAATGAGCCTAACTAGCTCAACAAGTACAACAATTCTAGGAAAATAGAATACTTGAAACATAGGAAGAGTATATCTTCAATAACTGAACAATAGCTATGAAGTACTATCGACAATTCAAAATAGCATTTCTTTTCATTCAAAACGTTTTACAACAACAATATTTAGTAAAACATCAATTCCGGTTCAAGACCGTAAACATATCATAAGTACTTTGAAAAGGACGTCCGGCAATAAGTCCGTAAGTCCGGCATAACTTACGAGCACGTCTAGGTGATCAGCCTATAGTACTCTATGTTGATCAACACTACATTCATTAAACGTGTATACGTTTAAGTTGTGGCAACCTCACGTGCCTGTCGTTTGACAACAAAACAATTTAGCATACTCAGTCTACTTTTGAAAACCACAACAATATTAGTTTGGTAAATCCTTATCAACACTTGATAGAATAACATAACATACGTCTAGCCGAAAGAATTGGCTTTGACTTCCTCAAAAATTAACTAATGTGAAGAATACATGAATCACAAAGACTTATCCCGATCGAACCGGAACAAGGGTTAGAGTACTTCCCTTTAGTGTCTGGTACTATTTATAACACGTGCACTTTAGGTCCTTAAGTCTCTACAGTAGATGATAACATCACATAGAACATTAGGTCATGAATGATCATACATGGTTCCTAAAGAATATTACCCTTCTTCTCAATCTTAATACGTATTAGATTTGTTATTATTGGTTCCGGCTTTATGTTATGTCATTCTTATGTTCATAAGTAACTATCTTAACTTAACCCTAAGTGTTCATACTTAAGGCTTAATTATGTCTTAACCATGTTTCATTAAGATCCTTGATTAAGTGTTCATTCATTACCATTCATATTCAACATCTAAACCTTTTTCTTTATCTAGGTCGTGAGGCTGGCGTTGCAGCGCTGGATATAACTCTTGGATGCACTGGCTTGCATTTCCTCTTATTGCTCAAAAGCTTGGGACTCGTGATTGTGCCATGAGTCACTTTGTTAAGTGTCGTACTCATGAGCTTGAGTTTTGCGGTGAGGCTCGAGGTTCTTTTGGCCTGCTATGCCCGGCTAAATGGCTTTGAGTCGTGGCACAATGCGGACTCTGTGCCTGCACGTAAATGTTTGATAGATTTTTCAAAAGATGAGATTTCCGGACTCTTAACTTCTTCGTTATAAGTCATAATTGGCTCGTTTAAGAGCCTACGGTTCACAAATTACGTACTCTATGCGTTCATGCAAGAATTTTATCTATTTTAAAATTATTGTAAATTTATTTAATATTACTTAATATTTTTTATAATTTTTTTTACTTTATTCAGCTGCTCATTCAGCCATTCAGCTCAAAAAATCTGACTTAGCCATTCAGCTCATCTATCTTATCAATTCAGCTATTCAGACCAAAATAAATGAACTGACCGATACAACCATTCAGATTCAGCTCTAAACAAACACCCCCTTAGAGTCTTCCCATGATGGACATCAAGTTGACTTGACGCTCTTCTTTCTCTCGGCAGTTCAGAACACTCTTCATGTAGTAGAACTCTAACTTCTACATTGTAGAACTCTCACTTCTACTTCTCTCTTTTTCTATCTCTAAGTGTTCTTGGTGGATCGTAGAGTGAGCCTTCGGACTCACTTTCTCATATGGTTTAGAACAGTCCATCGTTACTCCAAAACTCGGTAACTCTAGCAACCCTCGATCTTTGAAGCTCTTGCTGATTTATACTCCTTCCCAATCATTCCGTTGGAAAGTAGCCATTGAAGGCTATTCAAATATCTTCATAGATGTCGAGTTGACAGAGGTAGACTGCTGATGTGACAAGTCATACTTTCTATGACACTGTAGTCTACTATTTCACCTACCCCGTCAGAGATGTCACTTTAATGTCTTGGGCAGGTTGAAGACTTTATTTCCTCCTTCTAATTTCTCGATCAGAGGTTGTCCTTTTGCATCGATGCTCTCAATAAGCACTTGTCTGAATATTATCCTTCAGATTGAACCGTTGCCAATGCTTCTGTCTTCAGCTATTCGAACTCTACGATTTTGATGCATGTCTTGAGGACACGATCGTAGTGTCGTGTTGGTAGTAGAGACAACACTACGATCTTGAAGAGTGTTGATTGGATCTTCAATGTAGAACACCTCTTCCTTCTTTTGTGTAGTGCTTCAACACTTCTAATTGCCTCAACAGCTCTCAGAGACTGATGACTTGACTTCTTTGTTCTGGCCCCTTCTGAATAACAAGACACTTCAGATTTATGGCGTGTCCAGCTCGCTTTCTCCTTGTGATCTCCCTTTCACTTATCATCAATGGACTGACCCAATACTTAATCACTTTAGCCTTGTTCTTCAGAAGCTGTCCAGTGTCTCTGTATGCACTTCATCAGTTCTTTCTTTGTTTAGAAAACACTAAGATCCTGGTTGCTTCCAAGATCACCGTCTTTTGTCTATTTGACAGCTACTGCACTTGCTGACTTTCTTTAGTCAGTTACTGAAGTCTTCTTCTGATCTCTTTGTGGAAGACTTTATCCTGAATGGCTTCACAACTCAATCTGGATGCTGATTGGGTTGGTGCTTAGATCTTCTGTTAGCTTGCATTCCATTCATTGAGTGCTCTCTGGTTTCCTTTATGATGGGATGTATCTTTGTAGTGCCAACCAGAGGCTTCATTCCTTTGGATATTCTGGGAGTGCTCATTTGTTGAGAATCGTATTTGCTCTACGATTCTTCCAGGGCATTGTGAGCACAACGGTTGAGGTCTTAGTTCTGCACTCTACGATTGACTTTGGTTGTGCGAGACACCTACGACTCCGAGATCAGATCTTGACACTCTACAATTTCTGCCTTGTGCTTGTTATCTTCATCTGATCTTGCTCGACTACGATCTCTATATGTAATCAATAGACTCTACGACTCAGAGTGTAGTCTACGATCCCTGACTTGGCTTCGGCATCAGTAGACTCTACGACTCCAAGTGTAGTCTACGTTTTTGACTTGGCTTCCACAGATGTTCGGTTGGCTCGTAAGCAGGCTGTCTCTACGATTCTGAACATGACTTCCTCAGCAGACTTCAGCTAAGAGGAAGTTTTACTCGACACACTACGATCCTTCCTCGTCTCTCCAGACAGTCTACGAACTCTGAGATCTACTATCTTGCAGACTATGACTCTGCCTCGACAGCTCTCGAGTTCTTCTTAACTCTCCTGGCAGACTATAATTTTTGGTGCAGTGCTCGACGATCAGACATGCCTATCTATTACATCATAAGATCAACCTAACATGCTTGATCTTTCTATATTTATAGTCCTAGTACATCATTTCTTTTTAAGGACTTTACAAAGCGATTTTGCTTATGTAGGATCAACCTAACATATTTGATCAATTCATTCTAAGTCCTTGTACACATGTTTCTATTATTTATCAAAGAACCTTACAGTTTTTCATAATGCAAGCATACTTGCATATTCATTCATATATATCATAATCAAATCATATATAAATAGGAATAACATTCACATGCTTATTCTTGACAATCTCCCCCTATTTGATTATGACAAAAATAATAAGTGCATATGCATGTTATGAATGAATCTTATATACAATGAGTAGCTGTATTTCTAAAACAGATAATCATGAATGTCATTTATAATTATGTGGAATTTAATATACTGACATTTTACATCCTGGATCCAGAACATACCTAACTAGTTAGAGATGTACCTCTTTTGGCTGCATGTATGTTTCCAGGATTCTGTTTATCAACTATTCATCTGTTTGGCCTTCTTGCTCCTGCTCCCCTTGGGATGATGACTTTCCTACTTTGCTTTGCTCCCCCTCAGATGTATGCTTCTTTTCTCCTTCTAGCTCCCCCTCAGCTTTGGCATACATAGGCTCATCATTCCTTGGCTCCCCCTCGGATGATGACTCTACCTCTTCTTCTTCTTTAACTTCTTCTCTCCTTACCTTCTGCTCTTCTTGCCCTTCTTTGAATGCCTCTTGTTTTGCCTCTTTCTATGCCTCTTTTTCTCCCCCTTTTTGTCATTAATCATTTGAGAGAGCTGCTCCATGTTGGACATAAACTGCTCCATCAGGTAGGAGGAGTTAGCAACTTCAAACTTGAGTTCCTGTTGACCTAGCTAAAGTTGCACTGAGAAGGACTGCTTTATATTATCAATCTTGTCAGAGAGGGCTTGAATCTACTCTTCACTGGCCTTCTTCGCTTGTAGTGCATCTGCCTTCTGATCATTCATGACCTTCAAATAGATGTTATCTCTCTCTTTGAGTTTGAGAGATACATCAGCCATAGTAGCTTGAATTCTGTTCTGAAATGAATTATCTCCTGCTGTTGTCAGCTTCTTTGACTCTTCAGTGAATAGAGATATTTTCTCAATCAGTTCATCAGAATTTTTCATTAGCTCCTTCTCCACAGATATTTGATCATCTAGTTGGGCAGTCTCCTGTTGAGTATCAGATTGGGCTCTACGATCCTCTTCCTTGGACAGATTTTTGAAGGTGTTGAAAATCTAAAGAATCGTTGAGTTCCAATCATTGGTTGAGGATGAAGGAATGTTTGTCAATAGTGCTTGAGCAGATGGAGGTTTCTTGTATTGAACTTGAACACCATCAGTAGTAGAGTGAACAGACTCTACGATCATCTCCTTGGTCACGATCCTTCTTACTTAAGAGTCCACTCTACGATCGTAGGGGATATAGTGGTTGCCAGCATGTCTGTAGATCTTATAGTGAGGCTGGTTTGTGATCATCATTGTAGCAAAACTCTTCACCCTTGGAAAGTTTTGTGCCACCAGCTCCATGCTTGGAAAATGAGAGTAGCACCAGCTGAAGTAACTTCCATCTCTTTCAGTATGGGGTTTTAGCCATGGCATCCATTGGAAGAACCAGATCATTAGCAAATCATCAGGATTATAGAGGATAGTCTTGCAGTCCAGCTCCATGTTGTTCTAGTTTTTAACTACATCGAAGGTAGTCATCCTTACCACCTTGAGTTGTTTATCTCCAAAGTTCACCCATCTTTCTGGTGGTGTTTCTGGTGGTTCATTCGAGACTTCTACCACTATTCTCCTGGTGAATTTTACTGGAGAGAGGACAAGATAGAATTCTGGTTCCTCTGATTCCTGATTTTCAGAATTGGAATCATTCTCCATTTCTTCTCTCTCAGAGCCTGAACCATCTTGATCATTTCCAATAGTGAATCCTTCTTGCTGCATTTCATTTCTAGAACCTTCTTCAACAAGATCTTCCTCTGATTCATCTTCTTCACCATCGGTTCCATCTTTAGCACTTTCATCCTTTGATACAAACTCATCATCACTTAGTTCAATGATAGCACTGGAGTGATCACTTCTCTTTTTAGAGGCAAATTTGGCTTGCAGTCTGTAGCTCTTCCTTCTTGTTGGAAGTTCAGCTACAGGAGTTTCAAAATTTTCTTCCTCTTCAGACTCTGAAGCCTTTGGATCATCAGACGAACTTCTTTGAGGTTCAGTACTGATAGGGGCAGTCCCTTCTTCTTTGGACTCATCACCCTTTGAGCCGTCATGGGGGCTTTCAGGATTGGAATGGGCACGTTCTTCTTCTTTTGAAACAACATCATTTGACCCATCATCTGGGCTTGTTATGGCATTTGCATTTGGGGATGGAGTTGGGTCATCTTGAATCTCTTCTTCATCAGCAGATGCTGCATTTTTATCCATTAATCCAGCTTCATCTTCATTGCTGGATTTGGCTTGTGGGGACTCAGCCTTGAGAATATCAGTTGCCTTTTCTTCTTCTGATTCTACGTCCTTCTCTTCATCAGATGTACTATCTTGGGAAGCTGGGGCTGGCCTGTTTTATATGAAACCCCAGATTTTATGAATAAAGAATTAATTTTCTCGAAATAATTTTTTATATTATGGTGTGAATTTGAGATAATGTTATAGTTGTGGGTAATATTTATAAATTTTTCAAAGTATGCAAGTTGTTGTTAGGTTTGTAATATTCATAACGCAATCAAATTGCATAAAAAGTGCGAAAGCGTGTAAAAACAGAGTTTAAAAAATTTACAAACCATATACCCGGATCATCCTTTATGCATAATTATTAATTAAACGAAAAGATAAAGAATAAATCATACCCTTGAAGATCGAGCTTCCTCAGGTACAAGTTCACCTCCAATCCTTTTCGCGTTCAACTTGAATCCACCGGGTTTGGTTCCTTCCTTTGATCAACGTTAGCCACCCAAGCGTTTGGCCTCTAGAGGTGATCCACCAAGGAAGAAGAAAATTCAAGAAGAAGGGTTGTTGGCTAAACCCTAGTTTTTCTATCTCTATAGAAAAATGTACTCTCCCAACAATTGGAATTATTACGTATGTTGAAAAATCAACAACCCATACCCACCCATAATAAGACTCCTCTTATTAATAGATGTGGGCAACCCACCTTAACAATTAAGGAATTGGGTTTTATTTAATTAATTAAATTCTTTTAATTAATTAAGCTCCCTAATCCTATTAGGGATAATTAATTAAACTCCTTTAACTAATTTTCTCTCCTAATCCTATTAGGAATAAATGAGAGTACTTATATTAAATTAATTCCTAAACTCTTTTAGAAATTAAAATAATAATAATTGTAATAATATTAATAAGACTCCTCTTATTAATTTATATTTAATATTTCTAAAATATTAAATAATAAATATTAAGCTATTTAATTTATTCTATCACCATAGATTAAATTAAATATACTTAAATATATTATTACGATTATGCCATTAACTTCTTAAATAATTATTCTTCCTTTTATGGTGTGACCCTTTAGGTTCTCCATATTAAACAGGTTGTGAATAAATCAATTAGAACAATTCTAATCTTATTTAAATAAATAAATTAAATAATTAATTTATTTAAATAAATAATATTTATTCTACAATAGGATAAGCCTCCCTAGCGATCAACGACTTTCCGGATAATATAGATTTCAACATTAATCATAAAAGAACCTTTGAGTAAATAGTTAAATGCAATTCAATCCTTCCACCATCTGATGTCCCAATTAAATATAAGGCATGGAATTATCACAAGTCTTATTTTATTTAATTATATGTATTTCGATCCTTAAATGCACAACTCAAATAATGCAAATTAGAAACTCCTTTCTAATTTCATTCGCCTTTGGCCAAGGACTCTTGGGTTGTCATTTATCGAATCACATAAGACATTTCTCTTCTTTTATTAGAAGTGGTAGATTCTTTATTGATCATACATTATCTCCCGTATACAACTTATTATACCCAAGCATACCCTTTGATATACCCTAAGGGTCTTAAGGAATAAGTCAAAGTATAACTCATCATACACAAGATACTATGATGATCTCAAGTCCAAGGATCACTTGTCTACTATCACTACTGAGAATTCCTATTGACAGCAAATAAAACTCCATTAGGTATTCCTTAGCGAGCCACGTTCAATTGAACTTATTCTCTAATAAGCACCTACATACTTGCTTTAGTGTCTCCACACAAATGATCATGAGATCAATCATCCTCATCCAATGAGCAAGCAACGTATGTACTAATCTATCCGGATTCACTAATCCCCAATTAAGTAATCCAATGATTGGGAACTTTTTTAGTTTTAAGCTTTCTAAGAATTTAGATCTCATTAGAATGATCATCATCATTATTCTAAAAGCATTGCTTAAAACTATAGGTTTATCACATATTATAAAACAGCATCATGTAGATAATTAAAAGCCTTTAATAAATTAATACTTTTTATTAATAAATGAATAAGATTGTTACAAAGTATATGCTTTGTCATCAAACATGATTGGCTTGTGTGCATACTACTTTCAGTTGTCATATTATATTCGATTGGTCGGAGAATATTCGTTTTAAACAGGAAATATTCGTACGACGGCACAATCATTGGTGGACCCCACAACGAAATTATTGTCGGATTGAGAAATCGACAAAAATATTTTATTGAAAATAACGGCGGAAGTTTTACCGTTAATACTGTTGAACTACTCGGTAGTAAAAGTACAGTAATAAGCGTTGTTGCATAGTAGCACACGGTATTGATTATTGATATTTATGTGAGAAGTCACTCAGTTTTGTTCAATTATTGCTACAATAGTTGCTGCATAGTATTTCATATTATCAGATTCAATTATTGTTGATTCAGAAGTTTTGTTTTATTCACGTAATAAAATAGAATCATCTTTTTATATAAAACAGAATACTTTATTAAAGTTATTCTATAAATAGAATATATTATATTCTATTATGCATAGTGTTTTGCATAGTAAAATCTTTTTATATAAAATGAATACTTTATTAAAGTTATTCTATAAATAGAATATATTATATTTTATTATGCATAGTGTTTTGCATAGTGCGCATAGTGTTTGCACATTAAAAATCTTTTTATATAAATAGAATATATTATATTTTTTTTAAAAGATTTTTCTTTAAATATGGACCGTCAGATTAAAGTAAATCAATATGGACCGTTCATGGATTAGTTACTATGCATTCCATTTTCCTATAAATAGAAGCTCATTCCTTCATTATTTTCTTACGAATTCACTGAAACTCTAGAGAGAGAAACTATAGATAGAAAGAAGAAAATTGTTCTGCTACTTCACTACTTCTATATCCAGTACTCTTCTTTCTAAGGTAGGGAATATTATTTGTTGTACTCGTAAGGGATATTATTCTTTTGTATTCAAGAAGAGAACTTCTGTTATTCCATTTCTTTATTGTTTCATTGGAATAACTTTGATACGTGAGCTACCCTATACTTGGTGACATTCTTCTATTATTCTGTCTTTATTATTACGTCGAAATATCATGTATACATATATCTGTGGGACTGGTTCCATCATTTATTATTCCGCATTTATTATTACTGTTGGAACATCCATGATTGTGAATTTCACCTCTCACCGGTTCCGTTATTATTATTACATTGGAATAACCGCTACATGGCAATCCGCATGCATGGTGATATCTTTTGTTATTCCATTCGGTATTATACTCAGTTGATTAAAATTTTGACTTCTATCTTGCATGAAATTAGTGGAATATCCTTGATATTTTGCGCTTCATCCAAAGATTTTCATGGAAATATTCTTACGAGCATTCTTGAATTTTATTCTACAAAGAAGTATCACGTTGACAATTTGGACGTTATTGGTTCTGGATAAATTAATTCTTGAACTTGTTTAATTGAATTCTTATATCATTGTCATCATCCTCATGTTTATGTTATGTTGAAAGTCAATCGTGGTGCAGTAGTGCATAGATGGACTTGGTATGATTATGACCGAGGATTATTCGGTATAATCATGACCGTAATGTTTTAAATGATGTGAAAATTAAAAGTCCTCATTAGCCCATAGTGCATTGATGGACAGTTTTTGGTATGATTATGGCTATGGATTCTCTTCTGCCAAGGGAGCAAAGATGAATTATTTTATGGCATGATCAGGACCGTTGATGAAAACACGATTATCTTTGGCCCGTAGTGCATGGATAATTGTGGTCGTGATACTAAAGAATATCCTTGGCACCAGTAGTGCGGGGATGATTTAATGATGTGGATTATTTATTGGTAGAGTCTCAAATTTATAAAAGTGATGAGAAACTTTTTAAATCATAAAAGATAGTAGATTCTATTCTTTACTTGACTCTATTAATGGATTGCTTGTTCCACTGCAGTTAAACTTGATGTCTATTGTATTTTATCAGTTTAACATTGTTGGAGGCTAATGATAATTTATTACGCATTATCTTAGTCATAATATTTCTTCTTTGGGCTAGTTAAGCTCACCCTTTCTTTTCACCGTTCTCTTCAGAAATGAGAATATAATTTGGGGACAGTCGGGGAGCGGAGTGATGGTCCAGAGGATAACATTAGTAGTCCTCACTATTCTATGAAATAGTGTGATAATAATTGTAATGAGGACTCCTTTTGAGTTTGTATAATCTCTAGTAGAAAATATTTGTATTCAAACTCACAGTTTATGTTTTGTCGTATTGTACACGACAGTTGTATTAGTAAGTTGTATTTGAATTCTGTACCATGTATCTGGTGACCCAAGATGGGTGATGTATACCTAATTTTGGGGGCGTCACATTTTCCACCTTAGCTTTCTTTCTTAATGGCTCTTGAAGCAACCTGTTGCTTCTTCGCTTTGTGGTTTTAGCAGTCATGACTTTTTCTTCTTCATCATTGTCTTTGGAGGAGAGACTTCTTGGTAAGGCCTTGGTTTTCTTCACACCTCTGGATCTCTTCTTGGCTGGTGTGGTTGCTGCTGGTACAGAGTCATCAGACTCAGAGCTTTCTACCTCTTCTGTCTTTCTCTTCTTTATAGAGGTCTTGCTACTGCTCCCAGTTGTCATCCTTTTATTCTCATTTGCTTATTCCGTATCGATATCATCAAAGCTCTTCAGTCCTTGGTCAGGAACGCCTAAGCATTGATTGAAGTCAGAAGATCTCAGCCTTAGAGACTGACCTTTGATCTTGGTAGAGAGGGTTCCGGAGTTTTTGGATGCATATGAGTAGAATTCCTTGATCAGTTCAGTATATACTCGAGTGCTAGCCTCAAGACATTCTGAGAATACAGCTTTCTTCACAAGTTCGAGAATGTCTCTGAACTTCTTTTCGGATTTTTCAAATGACTTGGTTCCAAGTTGAATGCCAGTGATTACTCGCCAGTTTTCCATTTGAGTAGTTCAGGGAATATGGGTATTTGATTTAAAGTGGTTTTTGAGATGACTGATTGGGATTTGGGGAAGACTCTGGAAGGTTAATTGATTTTGGCTTTTGAGAGGATTCTAGGGTTTGAAAAATGGGAGGGAGAAAGGTTCGATGGTTTTTGATAACTGTTTATAGATTTCGAATTTGTCTTAATGACAGTTCCTTCTAACTCTACATAATCAGTGAGGTGTTAACCAGCCATTGGTTGCACGAAGTTCAGTAATGAGCTGTAACTCCCCATAACTTTTCAGTTAGATATTTCCTTTAGGAGAGTAGACGTTTAGTTGACGTGGATTGACCAATGACCTTTTGGTTCGTAGAGTAGCATGGTAAGGCAGCTATGGACTCTACGTTTTCCTCTGTTAACTCAACGATAAACTATTATGAGATATTGCAGTGGGTGGTTTTGACATTAATTCTCATTCTGAAACTGCATAGCTTGACCGCTGATATATCCGAACTTATCTCCTCATAATCTGAATGGTTGAGCAATTGTTCTGTTTCTCAAGCTCCTCGTGAATTGGAGTATACTCTGGTAGGACTGAGATCGTCGAGTCTTCTTCTACTATCGCTGAGGTTGCACTACGATCGTGGAGTTCTCTTCAACTTCGACTCTACGATCGTTGACAGACTTGGTCCTTGAGATGAAATTTACTAAGCATTCCTTCTGGGTTAAGGTAGCTCAGGAAAGGTCAACCTCTTAGAGTGAGCTAAGGGTCAGGTTTGTCCCTGAGGCGCTTTTCAGATGAAATACTTTAGAAGTGATTTGCACTGATATCTCATTTGACCTTTTTTGGTGGGGAGGTCCTCTACCAACTTTAGACAATTGCACTTGCTGTAATCGTGGTGTCCTCCTGTTCTTACACTTCGATCGGATGTTTGTTCGCAGGCACTCCATGATGTTGGGTTGGGTGGCTGATAGGTTATCAGTAGTATGTTTTGAGATGTTTCTACTGACTATGGATCTTCATTTGGTTCATCAGCCATAAAGTTTTGGGACTTTGTAGCTGGTACACTGCTTCATAGTATATCTCAGTATTGTTGTTCCTAAACAGATCACTGTTCCCCCATAGTTGATGCTGTCTTCCCAGATATATGTGATTCCCTTTACTTTAGGTTCATTTGAAGGCAGCCTCGCATATCTCCTTCTGTCTAGAATCACAATTATCACTTAGATCTCCTTGTATCGTAGGCATGGATACTTTCAGGTCTGATCACTCTACGATCTTTTGACAGCACTACGAACGTAGTCTTCTTTGACAGTCTTGTGCGTGTGAAGTTCTGCTTCGTAATGAGTTCCTTTTGACTGATGCTCGATGATCCTCTGATGTGAGCTTTTTCTGAGGATTCTTCTCATATAGTATGCTTTGCCTGATTTAAGCATATAAGACCCTTTTCATCTTTGATTTCATGGCCTGCTTCCATATACAGATTAGCAGCCATGTGAGCTTCATTCAGGTTAGCTCAGCGGGTCTTCAAGGATAGTCTTGGACATATAGGAATTTTATCAGAATCATTTCTTAATAGTCCTTAGCCTTCTGCTGGTTGAGTCTTCTTTATTCAAGTCTTCGCTTGACATTCCTTAGTATGGGTCGAGACGGACCAAGTACTGCAGAGTTAAATACATTTCTATTTTTGGTACCCATAATTAAATGGGTCCTGCTAGGTTAGTTTTCTAAACCCATGTTCCTCATATTTGGATAATCATCACATTTATCACCAACAGTCGTATTCATGCATGCAACTAGTTTTAGTTAATACATTTTGAGATGCATGATTGTGAGTGTGGTAAGTTTCGTCATTTTAAAAACACACTCTTTTTCTTTGATGGTTCCATCATTTGCAGGGTTATGTTCACAAGGTTTAAGTGTTCACAGAGTGAGAATCAACTCTACGATTTAGATGTATCTGGCTGATTCATGGAGGTGATCAGTTTCTATCAATCATCAAGATACTCTTGTAGAACTGATCATTCTCTGTGTGTTGTCAAACATTTAGAACATAGGTTTGTACATACATACCAACCCACTAACAAAGATTACTTCACATAAAATTAATTTAACTTGTGATGCTCTTATGACCCATTTCAGATTTCCTTCAGAATGTCATCTTCAACCTAAAATTTGGATGGAGAGAAAGTTTATAAGCATTTGAGTTTCCAACCTCAGGGTACTTTCTCGCTTCACCTTTTTAGGTAGATTATGACTTCTTGACAGAATACTGTTATAGTTCATAAGGAGGTACATTCATGATGTACACATTTATAATAGTGAGGAACCATACCTTTTTACTGTCGATTTCTTAACAGTCATTTATCTTTAATATACTGAGTTTAGGCATTGATGTGCATAGCTTCACATTTGCTCCTGACAGCTTATTGCTCTTGTTGACCTTTAATCAATCAGTCATGGCCTTGAAGATGCAGGCTTGGAGAATCTCAGCATCTTTAGTTCTTTGACATCCTTCAGTTCACAAAGTTTGCACCCAGCTGTTAGTTGGCCAGACACATGTTTGAGAAGATCTTCTTTCTTCTCTGGATAAATATTTCTTAGCATGTATGGCCTTTTCATCTTTCAGGCTGGTGGATGCTTGACTCTTTGTTGTTGATGTCTCTCGGGCTATCTCGTCTGGTCTTCAGACTACAAGATTGACTGCAGGCAAGGATTGGTCTTGTTGATATAATACTTGAGAATATGGACCAATCTGAGCAGCTTCAGGTGTATATACACATTTACCTGTACACAATATTTCCAACGTGTGAGCTTATCTGCATATAACAAGTGACTTACTACTAAACTAAGTTTAGAATAATGCTTGTGCTTGGGATCAGACTCAAAGCGATTAGCTTTTGAATATAGCATGAGAACCTGCTCTGATACCTATTGTTAGTTCCCAGTAGGCACAATAGTTCTAGAAGGGGGGGGGGGGGTTGAATAGATCCTTTTAATTTCAAATACTTTTCTCTTTTATTTTGTATTGCTATTAAATTAGCACATGACAAACAAAAGAATCTTTTCAAGCACAACGGAATAAGTAAAAGATCCCCTTCATTGATTTATTCATAATCATAGATACATTGTTCATAGAGTTAGTTCGGTTGTAAGCAGTTAGATCATACATAGCAGTTATAGCAGTTAATAGACATAATATAAATGACTTAATGTAAGAGACATAAGGGGTTTTAAGTGGTTCAGAGACTCAAGCTCCTAATCTACTCTTCTGCTTTCAACTAGCAGGATTTCCACTAAGGAAGGGCAGCACCCTGAATCACTAAGATTCCTTCAAGACCAGCAGCCTTGGGACTCCAGTTCACTAAGAACTCTTCAAGGCCAGCAGCCTTGGAACGTCTCTAGTCCCCTAGGAACTCTTCAAGACTAGCAGGCTTGGAACTTCATTTAGTCCCTTCGAACAAGGACCCCTCAGGCCCTGGCTTCTTGTTGAGTTGTTTGTTTGTTTGTTGGAGTTGGTGCCGAGCTGCTAAGATGTCTTTAAGCTTGGAACATCTTCTGTACTTAGCAGCTTGGCGTGATTATCCTTGAAGTGCAGTTGAGTGTTGTATGATGCTCAGCTTCTTTAGTTACTCAACCTCCTCTGATGATCCCTTGATGAACTGCCTTGAAGATCATTCTTCTTGATACGTGATGGCTGCACATGATTGGTTTCTAAGATGACTGTAAGCTCCTCTGCTAGGTACTTAGAAACTTTCTCATGCTTGCCACCATGATGGCGTTTGTGATCTCCCTTCTTGATACTTGATGCCTTCTCATGATGGACTTGTTAAGATGACTGTAAGCTCTTCTCTATGGTACTTAGAGTCTTCCCATAAAGGACATCAAGTTGACTTGACTCTCTTCTTTCTCTCGGCAGTTCAGAACACTCTTCATGTAGTAGAACTCTCACTTCTATATTGTAGAACTCACACTTCTACTTCTTTCTTTTTCTATCTCTAAGTGTTCTTAGTGGATCGTAGAGTGAGCCTTCGGACTCACTTTCTCACATGGTTTAGAACAGTCCACCGTTACTCCAAAACTCGGCAACTCTAACAACCCTCGATCTTTGAAGCTCTTGCTGATTTATACTCCTTCCCAATCCTTCCGTTGGAAAGTAGCTGTTGAAGGCTATTCAAATATCTTCATAGATCTCGAGTTGACAGAGGTAGACTGCTGATGTGATAAGTCATACTTTCTCTGACACTGTAGTCTACTATTTAACCTACCCCATTAGAGATGTCACTTTAATGTCTTGTGCAGATTGAAGACTTTATTTCTGCCTTCTGATTTCTCAATCAGAGGTTGTCCTTTTGCATTGATGCTCTCAATAAGCACTTGTCCGAATATTACCCTTGATTGAGCGGGTTGCCAATGCTTTGGTCTTTCACTATTCAAACTCTACGATTCTGATGCATATCTTCAAGGACCTGATCGTAGTGTCATATTGACTGGTAGAGACAGCACCACGATCTTGAAGAGTGTTGATTGGATCTTCAATGTAGAACACCACTTCCTTCTTTTCTGCAGTGCTTCAACACTTCTGTTTGCCTCAACAGCTCTCAGAGACTGATGACTTTACTTCTTTGTTCTGGCCCCTTCTGAATAGCAAGACACTTCAGATTTGTGGCATGTCCAACTCGCTTTCTCCTTGTGATCTCCCGTTCACTTATCATCAATGGACTGACCCAATGCTTAATCACTTTAGCCTTGTTCTTTAGAAGCTGTCTAGTGTCTTTGTATACACTTCATCAATTCTTTCTTTGTTTAGAAAACACTAAGATCCTGGTTGCTTCCAAGATCATTGTCTTACATCTATTTGATGACTCATCGCACTTGGTCGACTTTCCTAGATCGATTCATGAAGTCTTCTTCTGATCTCTTTGTGGAAGACTTTATCCTGAATGGCTTCACAACTCAATCTGGATGCTGATTGGGTTGGTGCTTAGATCTTCTATTAGCTTGCATTCCATTCATTGAGTGCTCTCTGGTTTCCTTTATGATGGGATGTATCTTTGTAGTGCCAACCAGAGGCTTCATTCCTTTGGATATTCTGGGAGTGCTCATTTGTTGAGAATCGTATTTGCTCTGCGATTCTTCCAGGGCATTGTGAGCACAACGGTTGAGGTCTTAGTTCTGCACTCTACGATTCAGCTTTGGCTGTGCAGACACTACGACTCTGAGATCAGATCTTGACACTCTACGATTTCTGCCTTGAGCTTATTGTCTTCATCTGATCTTGCTCGACTACGATCTCTGCATGTAATCAATAGACTCTACGGCTCAAAGTGTAGTCTACGATCCTTGACTTGGCTTCGGCATCAGTAGACTCTACGACTCCGAGTGTAGTCTACGTTTCTGACTTGGCTTCGACAGATGTTCGGTCGGCTCGTAGGCAGGCTGTCTCTACGTTTCTGAACATGACTTCCTCAGCAGACTTCGGCTAAGAGGAAGTTCTACTCGACACACTACGATCCTTCCTAATCTCTCCAAGCAGTCTACGAACTCCGAGATCTACTATCTTGTAGACTATGACTCTGCCTTGACAGCTCTCGAGTTCTTCTTAACTCTCCTGGCAGACTACGATTTCTGGTGCAGTGCTCGACGATCAGACATGCCTATCTATTACATCATAAGATCAACCTAACATGCTTGATCTTTCTATATTTATAGTCCTTGCACATCATTTCTTTTTAAGGACTTTACAAAGCTGTTTTGCTTATGTAGGATCAACCTAACATATTTGATCAATTCATTCTAAGTCCTTGTACACATGTTTCTATTATCTATCAAAGGACTTTATAGCTTTTCTTAATGCAAGCATACTTGCATATTCATTCATATATATCATAATCAAATTATATATAAATAGGAATAACATTCACATGCTTATTCCTGACAATCTCCTTGCCTTGACAAGCCCTTAACCGTTTATATATATACACATTAGGCTGCAGTTAACAACCCCAACTGCTAGGTCATTCAGAACTAATAGGAAACCAGCATTTTGAATCAGTAACTGTCTGCCAGCTGCCCACTAGCAGATGTGTGCACCCCATGATGTGCAACTGCTCATCAACTGCCCATAAACTGCCCACTAGCAGATGTGTGCGCCCCATGATGTGCAATTGCTCATCAATCGCCCACTAGCAGGTGTGTGCGCCCCCATGATGTGCAACTGGCCGGAGACATGCCAATCATGTGCATGGAGGTTAATCACAAGAATCGCCCACAACTGTCTGCTGTCGATTCGGCCTTGCTCCGATCATCCGATCTTAATCGCTTACGAGTGTCAGCCCACCTTTTGATGTCCTCACCCACCAGTGTGTCAGGCCACATTGTTTGATGTCTCAACCCACGAAGTTGCCAAATCATGTTGCCACAAGTTGCTTTCTATTTGGCCCACAAATTTCCAACTAGCCCAACACTTGCCCAAGGTGTTGTCCAACTTTGTTGTGCACATCCAACCCATGCGTTTGTCCACATCCATTTGCCTTGTTGCATGCTGGGCTCCGCCCATTCCATGCCTTGACATGCTAGGCGCACACCTATATCATGCCCAACCGATGCCACACTCAGCAACGTTCTTGCCCAGTCATGCTCCGCTCATGACAAAGTCTTTGATTCAATCCAAACAACCAAATCCGATGTTAGACATTGTTGTAAGGGAGGCCTAACAATGTCCCAATGTACAACACGCCTCACCCATGGCACCTACCCATGGTCCCGGGTGACCTTCACGGAGCACCCCCTATAATAGCACTTATGAAAGTTTTCAAAGTGCCAGCACTAGACATCAGTGTTGCTTGAGGAGTCATAATGGCTCCTGGCCAGCCAAACTAACCCAGCGTGCGCATCGCCGCACACACTGACCTTAGTTGGCATGTCCCACGCCCAACTAAGAATGATTTGAGTGTTCACCTGCCTTGCCCACATTTTAGCCGAGTGTCAAGGCCAACCTTGGCATGCTGTTTGTCCATCCCGCACGCCAAGTCCGTGTCAACCCACTAAGGGGATAACAAACCACCCCCACCAGAAGAGCCTGACGTCCTCATCAGAGGGTGTGCCCAATATTCAACAATATGTTTCTCAAATTGCCACAAAGTCACATCTCTTTCCCAACTCGCGTCTACCCCACTTTCACCTTTCCAATGCACAAGATAATCTGTTCTACGATTTTTCTTGCTCTGGCCTTCAGTCCTATGGGCCAAAATCTTCTCAACATCCTTATCAAACTGCTTTTTGATCACTGGCGGAGCCCTCTTGGCTTGCTTTCTGCCAGCATCAAGCAATTCCTGCTGGAATGGCTTCAGGTAACTCACATGGAACGTAGGATGTACCTTCAATCTATCTGGAAGCTTCAGCTATAAGCCACAGCCCCAACTTTCTTTAGCACTTTGAATGGGCCTTCATACTTTGGAACCAATCCTCTATGCACAGTTTTACTACTAACCTTCTTCCAAATTTGTGGTGTCAGCTTCAGCAACACCATATCTCCCACTTTAAATTCGAGCGGCCTTGATGTGCATCCACATACTTTTTCATCCTTCTCACTACCTTGCTCAGGCTGTCTCATGCCTCCTCTAGCAATTTTGTTCTAGCCCTTGCAAATCGATAGGCAGTAGGACAATTACCTCCTATACGCTGCACCGCCACATCATTTGGAGTCCTTGGCTAAAAACACATGCTCAGCTCGAAGGGACTCATACCCATTGCAGAAGATTGATGCAAATTATAACAAAACTGTGATGGTTCAAGAAACTCCAGCCAGTTCTTTTGACTTGCACTAACATTGTGACACCCCCAAATTCAGACCACCCTTGTCCCAAATTTGGTTGTCATGTACTAACTCTAATAATAAATTAACATCTCACATAACAGAATAATATAATAAATTACATTGTCATAATATAATTATTCTCGTCCCAAGGGTTCGTAACTTAAACATCTCTTATATATCTTAATCATAATCAAACATATTTAGATATAACTAGTACATATCACTTCTTATGTCATTACAGGAATATAACAATCTCCAGTAAACATAAACTATTCAGTAGCCTTGCGATTGCCCTTATCAATGCCTGAGGGGCCGCCTTGCTCTGCCTTAACTGAAATGTTTTTAGGGAAGCAAGAATGAGCAACAAATTTGCCAAACAAGTAATATAGCAAAAATGGAAATCAATATGTTTTAGATTTCTCAAGGGTATATCAATAAAGATAGTTCAAGAAAGCAAGAAGTATCGACGATTGTCAATAATAATCACTATGAACAATAATATTCAATGATTAAATCAATTCAATATTTCAAAGTAATGAATATTGAGCAGTCACTGAGGACTATGAACTTCTCCTAGAATTAACAGTAAAAGACTGATAATTCTACAAAACGAGTACAACAATGATCAGCCTAAAGTACCCTATATCAATGCATTACATTTAATCTTTCGCAAATGTGCACGTCGGTTTCCCAACAATATATAATTCCCCTACCAAGAGGGTTGTTCAACTCAGTTATAAGAGTCCGCACCAAGTCATTTTGGTTTGGATAGCTTTTGATCAATTATCAATAGTCTAGCCGAATCAATGGCTTAGACAGTTTCTTTCACAATATATATATGAAAAATTATCGTTTGAATCAAAGTTTGAAATTTCAATACGAAGTATTATTTCCTCAAAGTTCTACTTGTACGATCAATAATTGCACAAGTTCAAATAATGCTCAATAAAGACTAAGGTTTGAGTACTTGCCTCAAGCGTAGTTTACCAAAGTAAAGCTTAATATCGATCCAATGCACTATGACATCCTATTCATGTATAATAACATTAGTTATATAAATTCAACATATACAACTATTATCTTAATTTACCATGATACACAAGTATAACTCGTCAATACTAAACATATAGTGTTAGTTTCCTCTTAGTCGCATCCTTCTATACGTATATCATCTCATAACACGAAAATTAGTTTCCTAATACACTATGTTACCATAGCTTGCCTTCATACTTTGATTCAAGGGTATAGTTATAATATTCTTCTATTATAATACTTATTCACACATGTATACTATACTTGATGAGTGTTACTGATTAAAGTAACCATATAGGCATGCATCAGTTCTAAATTTATTAACAGAACTCAGACCTCACTTCAAAGCGGAGCGATCACGCTAGGTTTATACTGAGGAGTGGCGCGGCCGCGCTGCTCCTGGTGCAAACCAAGACATGGATGCTCCTGCAGAAAACCAGTGTACACATGTCTTGCTCATAAACATGCAAAACACATATGTCAGTGTGTGGATAACTAAGTTTGACCCTACATTCTATCTTTGACATAGGCCATTATCCATTCTCATTAAATCAAGACTTTAAGGGTTCAATTCACCAATTCTCTTACGTTTAGCCGTTAATCATATGATTCACAACTATACATGCTTATGTTAGTTACATCATGTATTTCAAGTATGAAATCATCACTTCGACTTATTGAATTCCATGCTCAACTATTTCACAATACATATGACTAGCTAGCATGCTTATCAATCATGTCTACATGCATGACACACTTAACCATGATATTAAATCCTAGAATACTTGTAATGTAGTTATTGACAACTAATCTCAAGGTTTCCTTTTAAAACTTCATATTAAGCTACCTACCATGCAAAGCCACTTTACCTACCATACATCATACTCTCATATATACATGTTAGACATCATGAGCATACTCACAAGTTCTCAACTCAAAGTATATATATATATATATATATATATTTTATCAAGTTCATTTTCAAAAATTTAAGTCTTTTTTAGTAAAACTCATTTAGGTATGCAAGATAAGTCCACATCATCTAAATCATGCTTTCATACTCATTTGTACACATACTCAAGTTATTTACATAAGCTAGAAAGATGAGAATTTAAAGGCATATTATTCATCATGCTTTGTTTTGCAAAACTCCAAATTTTCCTTTAGAAGATCCTTTAAAACCAAGTTAGCAAAACTTATTGTAATGACCCCAAAATTCATACAATTTAATTCTCAACTTTCGTCGTTAATAACACATCTACCTTCTGATTTTACATCATTATTCGATGTTAAACTTTATAAAATGCGGAATAATTTAAAATTTTATTTCCCTGAATCAAAACCTTTATCAACTACATGTCTTTGAATCAATCTTATTTTATGATTCGATTTATCACTGTTATCATATAAAATTTTACATTTCAATCCGATAACCTTTACATATCAGTTAACTCTAACTCTAGCTTTACAACTCAATATAAAACTATACATCATAAACCATTTAATACATCTCATGAGTCTTAATCATGTTTTAAGAAAATAACAACTTTAACTAAAATATACATCTTCATATAATATTTCTGAACCACTTCATTCAAGTAGCACATAGTGACATCTTCGATCTATAATCTGCAAAAATGGTTATTTGCAAGGTTGAGCTCGACAGCCCAGCAAAATCTAACAGTTTTCATGCATCACGCAGCATATAATAACATGCATCAACATATAACGCATAAACATTGTACTAACATAACATACATGTTACCGTTCATATAACAAATATAAAGATTGAGTTCCTTACTCATTCAACATGCTTTATTCAATTAACGTAGTCATAGATTGACTTTAATGTTTCATACTTTCAACATATATATAACACATCATGATATTTGCAATAAAGATTTAAAACAGTTAATCACTAAGTTCACATAGCAAATAGGAACTGAAAGACTTGCCTGGTTCGTAGATTACCAATTACCGAAAATAGCTTAAATGCTTTGCGTACATCCTACAACAGTTCAAAGGTTCATATTCACATGCATTAGTTACACATATAATGAAACCACAATGACTCTTAGTAACTTGCGTCTCTTTGAAACTTATCTCATAACTTCAGGTGTTTACTCCTCTTCGTATGACACTAATCATTACATAATCCCATTTTGTGTTTCTTTATACTCCTTTCAAAACTGACACTTAACGTTCATTAAAGTCGTCATAGATTCCATTACCACATATTAGATGTATTACACTTGTTAACAACAACTAGGTTATATAACCTCCTCCTTATATCTCATTACACTTCTCTTACAATTGACAATTAAGTCTACTAACGCGTATTTACATCCTTTTAAACATATACTAGATTAACTAATCAAGTTAACATTCAAATCATTCTTTCAACTTATATCTCACCATAAACCAACATAAACCTTATCATTTATATTCAACTTTTAAAAACATCACATTTAGTTTCATTTCATAACTTATTTAAATAATTACTTAAAATCTTCCTATTTTATATTACATCTCATTACAATCTGTTATTATAGTCCACATTATGTTTTAACATCATTAACATGCTTGCCAAACTAGATTAAGTCCACTAATCATGACCTTTAAATAAGCAGACTTCACTATCTCGGACTGAGGGGTATGTATGTACAAGACTTATACTTAAGCACTGGGACAAGGCAGAATCGAGCCAAGATTTTCGGCCTTGGCACCAGGCAATAAATGGTATCTTTGGTCTACGTAACCGTAAATGCAAAACAACGGTGTTAGTTTTTAAGCTAACTAACATTTAATTTCACCAACAAAACAGTGAAATTAATATATAAAATTGATATAAAACTAACACAAACACATTTCCTCACATTTACAACCAATTAGCACAATTTAACATCAACTAAAACTAACTTAATTTCTCAAAATTCATATTTTTAAACTAAAACTTCATTTTTGAGTTTCTTCACAAAAATGAACACTGTGAATTCGATTCATGTCCGAATTACTTCGTTCAAATTACGTTATGTTCATTTCTTAATAAACTAGCATAAACAAAACTCAATTCACAGTTTAACATACCAATTGACCACTAAAATTGGTACTTTCTAAGCCATATCATATGAGTATAAACACTGTTATTTATTTCTTCTTCTTACAAACCAATTTTCACGAATTTGATCATCAAATAATACTCACACATGATTATTAACAGATTGTAAACCATGCATACATGTATATATATCAACCCAACTTGATTTCCAAATCATATAGGATAAACACTATCAAAACTAAGAGTTAACATTGAGAATAGATTATACCTTGATTTAGCAAACCATTCTTTTCCTCTTGACAATCTTAGAGAGTTTTCTCAAGTTCTCAACCTCAATTTTCCTTTGTGTTTCCTTCTTCCTTCTTTAAATTCTCTGAACTTAGCCTTTAGGAATTATGCGCAACATATAACCTGACTCCCCTCTCTCTCACGTATACATCAGTTTAAAAAAACCAATAGGCGTCAGTTAAGATAAGCCAAAGGCCACAGGGCCTTGTTTGGCTAACCACAATTCTCCTCTACTAGTTTATTCCTATATTATTTATATTATATAATTACTTTGTGTCACACTCTAGTTAATTAATTAACTTTAGCTTAACAACTTATAATAATAATAAAAACCTTATTATCATTATACTTATAATTAATAAATAATTATATATCTAATTTAATTAATAAATTAGAAACATCACTTTATTTAATTTATTTATTTTCTTTAATATTAAACAACTCATTTAATTTAATTAATTCATTAAATTAAATATTCAAAGAATAAAATTTACCTTTGCTTTAACTTAATTACCATACACATGTAACTAAATTATTATACCACAATTTCATAAATTATTTATTTTTCTCAATAAATAACTTATTTAAAAATATTTATTTAATTCAATAAATATTTAAACTTTGTTATAAAATTCATTTAACTTCTTCAATAGTTAACTTAACTATTAAACCCCACTTTCTCAATATATGAATATATATCTCTTCACACTAGATCACATATTTCAAAAAATATATAAATATATATATACTCAAACTCAAATATATATATAAGAAATTTAATTATTAAAACATTTAATAACTTATAAAAATTCGGGTTGTCACATCCTTCTGACCTTATAAGGATTCCGTCATCGAAATCACCGAAACCCTACCTTATTAAGGTTTTCACAAAATCTCTTTCACAATTATCGTTGAATAACTTCAACATGTTAACTTAGCAAAAAGTTTTACATATAACTATACTTCATTCATTTCTTCAACAACTTTTAGGTTTTTATTACATAACCTTCAATTAAACACAGTCATATATCAAATATTATATATTCTTTAACCCATTCTATTTCCTTATCTAAGGATCATTATCATAAACACACCCTTTCTTCTAAGAATTTCGTCCTCAAAATTTTGACTTATTAATATTCGTTCGTTTCATTTATCAAAATAAATTTTATGTTAATATCTATTTATTCATTAGGTTCTACAACCAAGTTCTTTCTTTAAAGATCTTTCTAAGAGCATCACCTTCCTCACCTCTTCCTCTTCTAAGAGTTTCACATTTATCTTCTTTCTGAAATTTCAATTCTTTCTTGAAATTATTATGTTTTGCTTAATTTTTTTAATCCTTTCCACTTTCACGTTTCAGAATAATAAGAATCTTCCACAATTACTCAATAATTGGGAAGCGAAATGAATAACAGGAATTTAAAAGATTCCAAATCATACTGAGGGGTCATAAGACCTTGAACTACATCCCTAGGTTATCAAGTATCTCGACTTGAACCTTTAACAGTCATAAGACTATACAGACCTTGAACTCTTCCCTAGGTTTAACAGTGCATCACCACCATAAACCATCTTTAACAGAATGTTTAGCAATCACACAGACTGAAAACACTCTCTACAAGTACTCTAGGTGATCAGCCTATCGTACCCCTACGTCGTGCACAACGTATTTCCTCTTAACTTCGTAACGACTATAAGCATTACTTTCTAAACCATTGTCTTCGATAGCATGTCCCCTTTTACAGGGTTATTCACCTCAGCTTTTCAACATCTGAATCCGCACCAAAATAATTTGGTTTAGCATAACTTTTCAATAAAGGCTTGAATTTCATGTACATCTTTCAATAATCGTCTAGCTGAATCAAATAGCATAGACTTCTTCAACAATTCGAACATCAATCGAAATATACATATACACCCCTATATATATATATTCTCATATCTTAAAGAAATCTCAAAAATCATTTTATGACGTCATGATACCGCACTGTATTTACAGTCCGTTTGAGGATTCCGTCATTTTGTGACTTTGTCATACTACATCATACCATAGTGGGCTGACGATCCTTAGATCACATCCAACACTAAGAAATTCTGCATTGATAACTCCATCATTTTTATCATCTTTGCACCAGGTTCCATGATGCATTAATGATATAAATTCATTTTGATATTTTTCAAATCATTTTTCGTCTAGCCGAAACAATTAGCATAGACTATTCTTTAAACAGTTCAAAAATCTTTGAAAATCAGTTTTAGTGATATCATATCTCAACAGGTAACGATGTGTCAGTGTCCCGAAGTCCACACATACACATTTGTCACCATGCGTTGAGAGTAAAAATTCATTTTCAAAAGGCACATAGTGCGGATTTAGCTTGATGTCAAAAATTTTGAAGTCTAGCATAGCTAGAAGATTTGGAAAAACTTATGTCTCCACTTTCTATACTGA
Organism: Panax quinquefolius; assembly: GCA_020205615.1. Taxonomy (NCBI): domain Eukaryota; kingdom Viridiplantae; phylum Streptophyta; class Magnoliopsida; order Apiales; family Araliaceae; genus Panax; species Panax quinquefolius. The sequence goes on from CM035162.1 coordinate 57,405,156, forward strand.
TCCATTGCTTAATAGGTCTATCTATTCCTATCATCCTCAATACTCCATTCATACTTAATTATACCCCAGTTCATCAAACTTACCGTACATTTGAAGTTCAGGAGTTGCCACAATAATATGAGTTTAAGAACTTATCCTAGTCAGACCATAGGCGTCCATTCGCTGAGGGGTTCAAAACATACCATTTTATTGTGAGTCAAGAACTTACCATATGCATTAGTTTTAAGAACTGAACCTAATTTTAATAATATCTGACTAATCTTAATAGTTTCTAACTTCCAAATATACACATGAGAAAAGAATCACCTTTTCACCACATATACATTGATAGCGCGACACCGACATTCCAATGATTATCAATGTGATAAACCAAGTGCAAGCACAAAACTTTTGCCCATACAAAGGTTTGTACAACTCAGCCATCATATGAGTCCTCAATTGAAATCCCACCTAACTCTATCTTACTCTTAACTTGCTCTTTGCTCGATACGAATTCCTCATATCACATCAACTATAACTCCTCGTGAGTTATCTAATACTATTTCATAGTACATCATCTTCATAGCATCAAGCTATAATTATTCAAACATTACAGACCATCTTTCTTTTATAACTTAAACAGATCACGTCGTGATCTTATTCTATAATCATCTCCCTTAAAATTCTATTCTTAACTCGTGATCGTTTTTTTTACGATCCCCTTTCTTTCCTTTCATTACGACATTATTCGTTATCTTGGCTATTGGAGTTAGGGAACTCCCATTTCTTATCTTTATATCTTTTCAAAACTCTTCTTTGAATTTGCTTGTTTATATAATAATTCTGCCTTTAAGAATTTCTAACTTCATTTATATCATTCAACATTTCATTCAAGTTCTGTATTTTTATCATACGTATCCATTTTCTAGACTTGGTACACATCGAGTCTCTACCAGTTTCATTATGGTACGCTGAGTGGTTTCCCACAACCAACCAACAAACTAGGTTCCGAGTTGCTAGTTCGTATATACATCCGCTCTATGAAGGAATCGTTTAGCCCAGATACCATACATCAACTACTAAAGAGTACAACTGTACCATACTTAACTATAACTGTGACGCCCCCAAAATAGGTCCATTCCATCCAACCCATTATGAGTCGCCAAATACATGGTACAGAAATAACTACAACTTTATTATTACAACATATAAACTGTGAGTTTAAATACAGATATTGCCATCTAGACAACATCCACACGCAAATAAATCCCCATCATAATTATTGATACATTATTTTATAAAAATGGTGAGGACTACTAAACAACTCTCTCTAGAACCTTCATTCCATACCTTGACTAGTACTCGCTACATTCTCGCCTCCTGAGAAGAAAAATGGAACAAAAAGGAAAAGGGTGAGCTCAACTAGCCCAGTAAAGAATATTATGACTAAGATAATATACAACAAATTATCGTTAGTCTTCAACAGGGAAAAATCCAATAGACAACCAATTTTAAATCAACAACTGCAGTGGAAACAACAATTCATTAGAAGAGTTAAGTAGAGAATTCAAACTACTATCTTCTATATATGAATTTAAAAGTTCATCGTCGATATTTTATCCCTGTAACATCAATCAATATATATTTGGAATCAAATATTCATCTTTGCACTCTGAGCCAAAGATATTCATCATTAAGTCATGTTCATCTAAACACTGTTCATCTTTTTTGCACTACAGGGCCAAAGATATTAATCGATCGGTCATGTTCATCTCAACACTGTTCATCTTTGCACTACTACTGGCCAAAGATATTCATCAAGAAATCATTCATCTTTGCACTACTGGGCCAAAGATATTCAATAATATCATCATTTAGGACCGAGGATGATGAAAAATATTTTAAAGAAAAGCGAATCCAAATTGAAACAAAAGAGCAAATATTAAGGATTCGTATTTTAAACAATCCAAGTTCAAAAATACTTCATAAGTAATCGGGAGCGAGTAAAATTCAAGAATGATCAAAACATGGATACAATCAAAGCTAGTATCCATAATAGATATTTTAGACGAAAAAGAAGAAATTTCATATTTGATTGAATAGTGCCGTGATTCGTGAATAGTGCCGATATCGTGAATAGTCTTAGATTCGTGAATAGTCAGATATCGTGAATAGTGCTTAAGTATTAGTGAATAGTAACTCAGACACCAAAAGATAGAAATTTCACAAAAAAAACATCTTCACGCTTCATGAATAGTACTCGTGAATAGTAACTTCGTGAATAGTAACTCATGAATAGTAACTCGTGAATAGTAACTCATGAATAGTAACCCCGACATGAAAAAGTTCCAAATTTGATAAAATTTCCAACCAATATTTCGGCATAATGATATTGAAGAAATAATATCATTTTCGAATAAAATAACATCCCTTACCTCGAAGACAAAGATTTCTAGTTGAAACACCGGATATAGGCTATGACTTGAACTTGCACCGTATAACAATACTCAAAGTATACTCAAAATACTCACAAGAATACGCTCGATAATATAAAGAGAGAAAACTTCAGTTTCTGGTGTGATTTTCAATTCTAACCTAAGCACCTATTTATAGAAATTGCTTAGAACACCAAAGCGAAAATTGAATATAATATTAATATAATTATATAAATTTTCCTTAGCCCACCTTTTGGTCAAAAACACCAGCCACACATGTTAATGATGTCCAAAAAATACAAAAAACGTTTTTCTAACAAAAATAATTTAAACTCTAAAAATCAATTCACACCCGATATACCGAAACTTCAATAATTCACAATAAATAGCTCTTTTATCAGAAAATTCAAATCTCGCATTTGTTCTATAGGAAATTCAATTCTCTACAACTTTGCAGAAGAAAGTTTTTCCAAATTCCAAACAAAAATTAACCGAAATCCACAAACGGGCGATTTTACATGCTATAATCAAATTTCGGTCAATAATTGTGTCCACCAACACACAAAATATGTGTTAAACATTTAATGCCACAAAAATACTCTTCCTCCTCATATACTCATATATCCCACATTCATTATAAAAATATCATAGTTAATATATTATTAAAATAATATATTTAAATGAATTATTTTATCGAAAAAGATAAAATATTAATTTTCAACAATTGTCACATTAAAATTTTCTCCATCTATATCCACATAAAATCAATATTTTTCTCATCATATAAATCAATAATTAATTATTCACAAATAATATTACTGTAATCACAAAGATTAGCAAAACAGTAGTTCTCGAGGAAAGAGGGCTTTCAATAAGGATCTCTCCTTCATGGCGCCTTGATTAGGTGACCAAACCTCTCCTTAGATGAGAACTTTCTAGACATTGCCAATAATGTTATCCAATAATATTATTCAGATAATATGAATTATTTCTCAGATAATGAAAAATACGATTGTAATGACAATTTATTGAAACAATAAAGAATATAAAATATCAATGCAAAGAATTATTGAATCAATAAAATAAAATCTTTGAGCAAGTAATTACTATAAAAATTATTGAGTAGTGCCTTCTTACGTAAGAATCAATAATTGGTGCAATACTGTGTGCTACTTGTTCAACAACGCGTATTAGTGTGTTTTTAACCGGGTATTCCAATGAAGATAACTTGATAATAACTACGCCAGATTATTTATAAACAACTTATATTTGTCGTTTTCTTCATCCAATCGCTTTACGTTATGGGGCCCACAAAAGATTGCTATTGTTGTCGATACGAATATTCCCGAGCATGACGAATATTCCACGACCAAACGAATATTCCCAAACAATAATGAATATTTTATAACCACTTGCTTATTGAAATATTTGCGTATTTTACCCATAACTATCCACATTAATCAAATCAACCCTTACTATTTCAAAATAATAAATAGAGGAAAATAAATTTTATTTATTAATAATTTGGGGTCTTACAATAACTTTTTATTCTTAACTTCCTTACCGATCTCTTCTTATAGACATTGTCTATTTATTATCACCTTACATTCTTATTATTGGAGTTGGGTAACCCCATAACTATGCGAGATTCTTCTTTGAATCCTCCTACGCATGTTTTAATCTCTTCTCTATACGTTTCTTAAATTACTTCTTATTGTTCAACTCTATCTGAGCTTATTCTTTTATTATCTTCACATCTCTTCTCTATGGTTATAGCGTACGGTACTCCTACCTAAGGTTTATAACCTACAGCTTTGATACCAACTGTAACGACCCCAAAATTCATACAATTTAATTCTCAACTTTCGTCGTTAATAACACATCTACCTTCTGATTTTACATCACTATTCAACGTTAAACTTTATAAAATGCGGAATAATTTAAACTTTTATTTCCCTGAATTCAAATTTATGAACTACATGTCTTTGAATCAATCTTATTTTATGATTCGATTTATCATTGTTATCATATAAAATTTTACATTTCAATCCGATAACCTTTACATATCAGTTAACTCTAACTCTAGTTTTACAACTCAATATAAAACTATACATCATAAACCATTTAATACATCTCATGAGTCTTAATCATGTTTTAAGGAAATAACAACTTTAACTAAAATATACATCTTCGTATAATATTTCTGAACCACTTCATTCAAGTAGCACATAGTGACATCTTCGATCTATAACCTGCAAAAATGGTTATTTGCAAGGTTGAGCTCGACAGCCCAGCAAAATCTAACAGTTTTCATGCATCACGTAGCATATAATAACACACATCAACATATATCGCATAAACATTGTACTAACATAACATACATGTTACAGTTCATATAACAAATGTAAAGATTGAGTTTCTTACTCAATCAGCATGCTTTATTCAATCAACATAGTCATAGATTGACTTTAATGTTTCATACTTTCAACATATATATAACACATCTTTTTTGCAATAAAGATTTAAAACAGTTAATCACTAAGTTCACATAGCAAATAGGAACTGAAAGACTTGCCTGGTTCGTAGATTACCAATTACCGAAAATAGCTTAAATGCTTTGCGTACATCCTACAATAGTTCAAAGGTTCATATTCACATGCATTAGTTACACATATAATGAAACCACAATGACTCTTAGTAACTTGTGTCTCTTTGAAACTTATCTCATAACTTCAGGTGTTTACTCCTCTTTGTATGACACTAATCATTACATAATCCCATTTTGTGTTTCTTTATACTCCTTTCGAAACCGACACTTAACGTTCATTAAAGTCGTCATAGATTCCATTATCACATATTAGATGTATTACACTTGTTAACAACAACTAGGTTATATAACCTCCGCCTTATATCTCGTTACACTTCTCTTACAATTGACAATTAAGTCTACTAACGCGTATTTACATCCTTTTAAACATATACTAGATTAACTAATCAAGTTAACATTCAAATCATTCTTTCAACTTATATCTCACCATAAACCAACATAAACCTTAGCATTTATCTTCAACTTTTAAAAACATCACATTTAGTTTTATTTCATAACTTATTTAAATAATTACTTAAAATCTTCCTATTTTATACACATTATGTTTTAACATCATTAACATGCTTGCCAAACTAGATTAAGTCCACTAATCATGACCTTCAAATAAGTAGACTTCACTGTCTCAGACCAAGGTATGGCGCAGCTGCGCCATAATTAAGCTTTGGGATCAGAAGTAACAAGGCCAATAATGATTAATGTCATTTTGGCCTTGGCACTAACAGCAATTGCTGTTGGTGTATGACAGAACGTAAACGCAAAGAACAAAGTGTTCCGTTTTTAGCCCAACTAACACGAATTTCACCCATAAAATAGTGAAATTAATATATAAAATGATATAAAACTAACACAAGCACGTTTCCTCACATTTACAACCAATTAGCACAATTTAACATCAACTAAAACTAGTTTAATTTCTCAAAATTCATATTTTTATACTAAAACTCCATTTTTGAGTTTCTTCACAAAAATGAACACTGTGACTTCGATTCATGTCTGAATTACTTCGTTCAAATTACGTTATGTGCGTTTCTTAATAGACTAGCATAAAAAAAACTCAATTCACAGTTTAACATACCAATTGACCACTAAAATTGGTACTTTCTAAGCCATATCATATGAGCATAAACACTGTTATTTATTTCTTTTTCTTACAAACCAATTTTCACGAATTTGATCATCAAGTAGTACTCACACATGATTATTAACAGAGTGTAAACCGTGATACATGTATATATATCAACCCAACGTGATTTCCAAATTATATAGCATAAACACTATCAAAACTAAGAGTTAAAATTGAGAATAGATTATACCTTGATATAGCAAACCCTTCTCTTCCTCTTGACAATCTTAGAGAGTTTTCTCAAGCTCTCAACCTCAATTTTCCTCCGTATTTCCTTCTTCCTTCTTTAAATTCTTTGAACTTAGCCTTTAGGAATTATGCGCAACATATAACCTGACTCCCCTCTCTCTCACGTATACATCAGTTTAAAAAAACCAATAGGCGTCAGTTAAGATAAGCCAAAGGCCACAAGGCCTTGTTTGGCTAACCACAATTCTCCTCTACTAGTTTATTCCTATATTATTTATATTATATAATTACTTTGTGTCACACTCTAGTTAATTAAATAAGTTTAGCTTAGCAACTTATAATAATAATAAAAACCTTATTATCATTATACTTATAATTAATAAATAATTATATATCTAATTTAATTAATAAATTAGAAACATCACTTTATTTAATATATTTATTTTCTTTAATATTAAACAACTCATTTAATTTAATTAATTCATTAAATTAAATCTTCAAAGAATAAAATTTACATTTGCTTTAACTTAATTACCATACACATGTAACTAAATTATTATACGGTAATTTAATAAATTATTTATATTTCTCAATTATTAACTTATTTAAAATATTTATTTAATTCAATAAATATTTAAACTTTATTATAAAATTCATTTAATTTCTTCAATAGTTAACTTAACTATTAAACCCCACTTTCTCAATATATGAATATATATATATATATATATATATATATATATATATATATATATCTCTCTCTCTCACACTTGATCACATATTTCAAAATATATAGCACGTATATATACATACTCAAACTCAAAACATCTCATAATAAGAAATTTAATTATTAAATTCCTATTTTAATAACTTATAAAAATTCGGGTTGTCACATCCTTCCCACCTTATAAGGATTCCATCCTCGGAATCACCGAAACCCTACCTTACTAAGGTTTTCACAAAATCTCTTTCACAATTATCGTTGAATAACTTCAACATGTTAACTTAGCAAAAAGTTTTACATACAAATATACTTCATTCATTTCTTCAACAACTTTTAGGCTTTTATTACATAACCTTCAATTAAACACAGTCATATATCAAATATTATATATTCTTTAAGCCATTCATTTCCTTTTCTAAGGATCATTATCATAAACACTCGGGATATTACATTCACCATTTCTTCTAAGAATTTCGTCCTCGAAATTTTGACTTACTAATATTCGTTCCTTCCATTTATCAAAATAGATTTTATGTTAATATCTATTTATTCATTAGGTTCTACAACCAAGTTCTTTCTTTAAAGATCTTTCCAAGACCATCACCTTCCTCACCTCTTCCTCTTCTAAGAGTTTCACATTTCTCTTCTTTCTGAAATTTCAATTCTTTCTTGAAATTATTATGTTTTGCTTAATTTTCTCATCCTTTCCACTTTCACCTTTCAGAATAATAAGAATCTTCCACAATTACTCAATAATTGGGAAGCGATATGAATAACAGGAATTTAAAAGATTCCAAATCATGCTGAGGGGTCATAAGACCTTGAACTACGTCCCTAGGTTATCATGTATCTCGACTTGAACCTTTAATTGTCATAAGACTATACAGACCTTGAACTCTTCCCCAGGTTTAACAGTGCATCACCACCATAAACCATCTTTAGCAGAATGTTTAGCAATCACACAGACTGAAAATACTCTCTTCAAGTACTCTAGGTGATCATTTATCTTCATCGAGTCATTAAAGCGATGGTAGAGAAAACACACCTGCTTGGTGATCAAGCAGTAGTAAGCTATAGAAGTGGTGCAGCCTCGCCACTTCGTTCAAAGGCAAAAATAAATGGCTCTGCTTCTGCAGAGCCTTAACATATGTATAGCAATTTCCAAAATCAGATTATCTGTAACACTTCAGAGCATTCATACCAACTCAAGTAGCACAGATACATGCTAATTCATACTACTTAACAGAGATTTCATGAGAATTGTAAGAATTTGACAAAACTTAAACTAAGAACAAAATAGAAATTATACCTCCTTGAAGCTTGAATTGAACTTCCTTACTACTCTGATTACACTTCCCTTAATACTCAGTGGCTCTCACTCTCAACTACACTTATCAGATAAATTTTCAAGCAACTGAGAATTGAGAAGGAGGGGGCTATATATAGAGAACTCATTGTCCAGACATTGTTCTTACACCATGGTTTAATTCATAGGAAAATGGAAGAGAACAATGGGTAGAAGGGAGTTGGCCAACTGCCAATCCATAGCCATCATCACCATGGATTTGTAGCCTTTAGGTTTTGCTAGATTTTACGCAATGAAGGAGTAGGCTACTATTTGAGCACTGTTAGGACACTTAATATGGGACACATATATCAAACCTCAGCAACTGTGTTTATAATGCTTAGTTTGTTCTCTTATATTCCCAAAATATAATTTTAATGTGTTAATGCTACTACATAATGGAAAGTTAGGGATTATTTATGTACTCACATCATATAATCTATGTACATTAGTCCAGTTCAATTAATGTTTAAAACATGTATGGGCTCAGTTTAATTGGTCCCTAATAATTTAATATCTCCTTGAAACTTTATTATTTCAATTAGACTCACTTATCGAAATAATTTGAAATCCTTTGATATAGTACATCTTTATTGTTCCCACACATACATATTGTCACATATGCAATTATTTATGTAACTTATAATTCTTTTCACTTTATTATATAGTTTCTATATATAATATAGTTACCACAAGGTGTCACACTACACATTCTTTTTAATGTAAGAAGTATATTATATCACATGTCTTACACACATCAATTAAATGAATAATACAATTCTAATTATGTAAATTACTTTTGCTCATAATAATAATTAATTAATAATATACAATTAATTAATCCTTCACTTCTTAATTAAATAAATTCCTTAAATCTCCATTCTCATGCCACACAAGGCATTTTCACAATTCTCATCATCAATTCCACATTCTTATAAATTCAATTTAAATTAGTTGAATTATTCATTTCACAACACATCAATATTTATATTCAAATAAATATTCATTCTCTTATTAAAATAATTATTTATTCATGAAATTCACGGTTCTTACATCCTCCCCCTTATAAAAATTCCGTCCTCGAAATTGGTAAAAGGTTACACGAATAAATAGGAATAATCCCTTCGAATTTTATCTTCTAATTCCCACGTGGCCTCCTCGGCATCGTGGTTTCGCCAAAGTACTTTTACTGAAGATATACTCTTATTCCTTAATGTTTGCTATTTCCTATCTAATATTTGGACAGGAATTTCTTCATATGCTAGATTCTTCTCTACTTAGATGGGCTCATAAGAAATCACGTGTTTGTAGTCAGGCTTGTACAGACGCAACACAGAAATGTGAAACACGTTATGGATGTGCTCCAACTCAGGTGGTAATGCAACTTTGTACGCCACTTCGCCCACTCACTTCAGTATCTCGAATGGTCCTATGAACCTCAGACTCAATTTTCCTATCATGCCGAATCATATTTTTCCTTTCCAAGGAGATACTTTTAAGAAAACGTGACTTCCGACATCAAAGTCGCGGTCCTGATTGTGACGCCCCCAAAATAGGTATACATCACCTATTCTGAGTTGTCAATACATGGTACAGAAACAACTACAACTTTATTATTACAACAAGAAACTGTGAGTTTGAATACAAATATTATCTTCTAGACAATATCTATACTCAAATAAATCCTCATCACATTTATTGATACATTATTTTACAAAATGGTGAGGACTACTAAACAATCCTTTCTAAAACCTTCATTCCATACCCGACTCGTACTCGCTTATATTCTCGCCTCCCGAGAAAAATGGAACAAAAAGGAAAAAGGGTGAGCTCAACTAGCTCAAGAAGAATATCATGACTAAGATAATATACAACAAATTATCGTTAGTCTTCAACAGGAAAAATCTAATAGAATACTGATAGACAACAAACTTTAAATCAATATTATAATGGAAATAATAATTCATTAGAAGAGTTAAGTAGAGAATGCAAACTACTATCTTCTATGTATGAATTTAAAAGTTCATCGTCTATCTTTTATCCTGTAACATCAATCAATATACATCCGGAATCAAATATTCATCTTTTGCTTTCTACGGGCCAAAGATATTCATCGATTAGTCATGTTCATTTAAACACTGTTCATCTTTGCACTCTGGGCCAAAGATATTCTTCGAAATCATTCATCTTTGCACTACGTGCCAAAGATATTCTTAAGAAATCATTCATCTTTGCACTCTGTGCCAAAGATATTCCATAATATCATCATTTAAGATCGAGGATGATGAAAATATTTTTTAAAGAAAGCGAATCCGGTGAAACAAAATGACAAGGATTAAGGATTAAGGATTCGTACTTGGTTTTATCCACGTCCAAAAATACCTCAAAAATAATCATAGTGGTGTAAAATTCAAGAATGATCAAAACATGGATACAATCGAGCTAGTATCCGAATAGATATTTTGGACAAAAAAAGAAATTTTATTTTTCTATTGAATAGTGCCAGATATCGTGAATAGTGTCAGATACGTGAATAGTGCCGTGATACGTGAATAGTAACTCCGACACCAAAAGATAGAAATTCCACAAAAACATCTTCACGCTTCATGAATAGTACTCGTGGATAGTAACTCGTGAATAGTAACTCATGAATAGTAACTCGTGAATAGTAACTCATGAATAGTAATCCATGAATAGTAACCCCGACATGAAAAAGTTCTAAATTTGATAAAACTTCAGATCAACATTTCAAAGATAATGATATTGAAGAAATAATATCATTACGTAAAAAAAAATAATATCCCTTACCTCGAAAGATTAGTACTTCTAAATTTGGAATACCGGGTATAGTCTTTGAAGGAACTTGCAAATGCCTAGCAATACTCAAAGTATACTCAAAATACTCACAAGAATACGCTCAAAATATCGAGAGAGAAATAGAGAGAAAACTTCAGTTTCTGGTGTGATTTTCAATTCTAACTTAAGCACCCTATTTATAGGAAAATGCTTAGAACACCAAAGCGTAAAATTTAATATAATATTAATATAATTATACAAATTTTCCTTAGCCCACCTTTTGGTCAAAACACCAGCCACACATGTTAATGATGTCCAAAAAAATACAAAAACGTTTTTCTTAACAAAAATAATTTAAACTCCAAAAATCAATTATTTTGACTTGAACTTCAATAATTCATAATAAATAGCCCTTTCATCAGAAAATTCGAATCTCGCGAGTTTTTATAGGAAATTCAATTCTCTACAACTTTGCAGAAGAAAGTTTTTCCAAATTCCAAATAAAATTGACCGAAATCCACAAACGGGTGATTTTACAAAATTTATAATCAAATTTCTATTAATAATTGTGTCCACCAACACACAAAACATGTGTTAAACATTTAATGCCACAAAAATACTCTTCCTCCTCATATACTCATATATCCCACATTCATTGTAAAAATATCATCGTTAATATATTATTAAAATAATATATTTAAATGAATTATTTTATCGAGAAAAAGATAAAATATTAATTTTCAACAATTGTCATTTTAAAAATTTTCTCCATCTATATCCACATAAAATCAATATTTTCCTCATCATATAAATCAATAATTAATTATTCACAAATAATATTACGAATCACAATATTGACAACCGTGCAGGTTCTCAGGAAGAGGGGCTTTCAATAAGAATTTCTTCTTCTTGGCCTTAATTAGATGACCAAACCTCTCCTTAGATGAACTTTCTAGACATTGCCAATAATGTTATCTAATAATATTATTCAGATAATATGAATTATTACTTCGATAATGAAAAATACCGTGTAATGACAATTATTGAAACAACAAAGAATATAAAATATCAACGCAAAGAATTATTAACTCAATAAAATCTCGAACAAGTAATTCTGTAACCATTATTGAGTAGTGTGCTTCTTCACGTAAGAATCAATAATTGGTGCAATACTGGTGTACATCGCTCAACAACGCAGCGTATTAGCGTGTTTAACCACCGGGTATTCCAACAAGATACTTCAGTAATAACTACGCCGTTATTTAAAAACAACTTATATTTGTCGTTTTCTTCATCCAATCGCTTTCCGTTATGGGGCCACACATGGTCGCAACCGTCGCATACGAATATTCCCGACGAAGCACGAATATTCCACGACCAAACGAATATTCCCTAACAACAATGAATATTTTATAACCACTTGCTTATTTTGAAATATTTGCGTATTTAACCCTTAACTATCCACATTAATCAAATCAACCCTTACTATTTCAAAAAAATAAATAAAGGAAATTCCTTTTTTAAAAAAATTTCGGGGTCTTACACTGATGATGCAAATCTGCGAACTTCTTTTGGCGATCTTGTACAGCTACTAGTCGAGCTCTTATCAATGTCACCACATCTGCAGTTTGTTGAACTAATTTTGGCCCTAATATTTTTCGTTCTCCAACTTCATCCTAACACAACGGTGTTCTACACTTCCTCTCATAAAGAGCTTCGTACGGTGGCATGCCTATACTCGCATAGTAGATATTGTTGTATGCAAATTCTAATAGGGGTAGGTGATCATCCCAACTTCCTTTGAAATCCATCACGCAAGTTCTAAGCATGTCCTCCAATGTTTGTATTGTTCGTTCACTTTGTCCATCTATCTGTAGATGATATGCAGTACTTAACCTCAATTGTGTTCCCATCCTTTCTTGTAAGCTTTTTCAGAATTTTAACGTGAAGCGCAGATCTCGATCAGAAACAATCGATACCGGCACTCTATGTCGTGAAATAATTTCCTTTACGTACAGATTCGCTAACTGATTCAAAACTATATCGGATCTTGATCGGTAGAAAATGGGCCGTCTTCGTTAGTCGATCTACGATAACCCAAATGGCATCAAAACCTTTCTGCGTGATTGGAAGTCCTACCACGAAATCCATCGTGATATGCTCTCATTTCCACTCCGGTATTTCCAAGGGTTGGAGTAGGCCACTCGGTCTCTGGTGCGCTGCTTTGACCCGTTGACATGTAAGACATCTACTAATGCACTCAGCAATTTCCCCTTTCAGATTGGGCCACCAAAAATGTTGCCTCAAATCTCGGTACATCTTTATGCCTCCTAGATAAACGGAATACGTCGTATTGTGTGCCTCGTGCAAAATTTCTTCCCTCAACTCGGTTACCGATGGTACCCACACTCTCCCTTCGAATCTCAAAATACCGTTTCTATATATCTTGAATCTCTCCTCCTCATTTTCTGTAATCCTCTTTCTGATTTTCTCGTATTCTTCATCCTTTTCTTGTGATTCCTTTATTCTATCCAACAAAGTTGGACGATCTTCTACTGCAAACAATTTTTCCTAAGACCTCTCTATTCCCTTTACTTCTATCTCTAATTTCTCCATATCCCTTATTAACTCCTCCTTAGTTTTCAATTGACATAACTTCTCCCTTCCTTTCCTACTTAGCGTGTCGACCACTATGTTCGCATTCCCCGGGTGATAAAGAATATCGCAGTCATAATCTTTGATTAATTCTAACCACCTTCTTTGACGCATGTTCAACTCCTTCTGTGTGAAGATATATTTCGAACTATTGTGGTCCGTGTATATCTCACATTTTTCTCCGTACAAATAGTGTTTCCAAATTTTCAACTCAAAAACTACTGCCGCTAACTCTAAATCATGAGTAGGGTATCGTTTTTCGTAATCCTTCAATTGTCGTGAAGCATACGCAATAACTTTGACATGTTTCATTAGCACACAACCTAGTCCTCTATGCGATGCATCACTATATACCAAGAATCCTCCCGTATCATCTGGTAATGACAATACAGGTGCCTCACTCAATCTTTTCTTCAGCTCCTGAACACTCTCCTCACACTTGTCCGTCCACACAAAATTCACCGTCTTCCTCGTTAGATTGGTTAACGGGGTTGCTATCTTAGAAAAATCCTGGATAAATCTTCGATAGTACCCAGCTAACCTTAAGAAACGTCTTACCTTAGTTGGCGTCTTCAGTTGCTCCCAATCACTCACTGCTTCTACTTTCGTAGGATCTACTGAAATTCCATCCTTATCCACCACGTGTCCTAAGAATTGAACTTTCTCCATCCAAAATTCACACTTAAAAAATTTCACATACAACTTTTCTTTTCTTAGTGCCTCCAAAACCATCTTCAGATGTTCGACATGTTCTTCCTCCGTCTTTGAGTAGATTAAAATATCGTCGATGAAAACTACTACGAATTTATCTAAGAATGGCTTGAAGACTCGGTTCATCAAGTCCATAAATGCTGCCGGAGCATTCGTCAACCCGAATGACATTACCAAAAATTCAAAATGTTCGTAACGTGTTCGAAAAGCCGTCTTTGATATATCTTCTTCCCGCACCTTCAACTGGTGATAACCCGTTGGCAAATCTATCTTCGAGAAGCACTTGGCTCCCTTTAGTTGGTCAAAAAGGTCGTCTATCCTTGGTAACAAATATCTATTCTTAATCTTCACTTTGTTCAATTTTGCGATAATCGATACAGAGCCTCATCGATCCATCCTTCTTCTTTACAAACAACACGAGTGCTCCCCAAGGAGACACACTCGGCCATATGTAACCCTTATCCAGCAACTCTTGCAATTGTACCATCAATTCCTTCATTTTTATTAGCGCCATACGGTATGGGGTTTTCAAAATCGGTGCAGTTCCCGGTGCTAAATCTATTATGAATTTGATTTCCCTGTCTAGCAGAAGACCAGGCAGATCATCCGGAAATACATCTTGAAATTCTCTCACTACAGATATATCCTTAATTTCTACTTCCTTCTTTCGAGTGTCAATAATGTACGCTAAGTAACCTACACATCCTTTTCTTATCAACTTCTTGGTCTGCATCATCGTAAGACAACATGATTGCTTAAGCGAGGAGCTACCATAAAACACCACCTTAGACTTATTCAGAGTCTGAAGGTTCACACTTTTATTCTGACAGTCAATTATCGCAACATAGTTATACAACCAATCCATTCCTATATTACGTCAAATTCTCCCAATCTAATCAGAATCAAGTCTACGCTTAGTTTATGGTCTCTAAAATTTACACGATAATTTTGGTAAATATATTCTACAAAAATTACTTCCTTGTTCGCAACTTCTATGCTCAAGGGATTTCTTAATCATTTCTCTGGGTATTTTAAATCGACTAGCGAATTCCTCAGATAGAAAAGAACAGGTGGCACCCGGATCAAATAATACATAGGCATTTATATCATTGATCGGGATGATACTTGACACAACGTCCTTCGTAGCTACAACGTCCTGGATGGTCATATTAAATGTTCTGGCAGTTAGACAGTTGGATGGCGTTGGTTCACCAATCATCAATTTGCTACTCCCTTCTTGTTAGCCGTTTCCTCCGCTACTTCCTTTCTTCGGGCAGTCCTTGATTAGATGGTCCGCTGAACCACAAGCGAAACACCCTTTGATCTTTTTCGGCTTCGAACAGTTTGGCAAAATATGCCCCTCTTGGCCACAGTTGTAACATACACTGTGCCCTTTCCAACACTCACCCTGGTGATACCTCCAATACTTCGAACATCATTCTGCCTTCTTCTTAAACTCTCCACAAAACTTCCCCACTTGATTGTTGAAATTTTTGTTGTTATTGTTGTTCTCCCACTTTCTTTTTCCTAAATTGCTACCTCCATTGCTGCTTCCTCCTTGGTTCTCTCCCCCGATGTTCTTTCCTTTCTTCTCATTGCCATACATACTTAATGCTTCACTTCCTCCCTCTGCAATAATAGCCTTTTCCAACAATGTCATAAAAGAATCTATCTGAAGAACTGACACCTTATTAAATAACCAAGGCTTCAGTCCTTGCTCAAAACGCCTAGCTTTCCTCTCTTTATCTACAACCTGGTGTTCTGCAAACCGGGCTAGTTCATTGAACTTAGTCGCGTATTGCGCCACCGTCATATCTCCTTGCTTAAGTTCTAAGAACTTTACCTCTATCTGATTTTTCATGCTCTTCGGGAAATAATTCTCGAAGAACAGAGTCTTAAATCTCTCCCAAGTGACTATCCCTTCTCCCGCTCTCTGCTGATTTGCGTCCCACCAGTAGTTTGCTTCGCCTCTCATCATGTAGGTTGCAAAAGCCGTCTTCTGGTCTTCACCTACACGAGCGATGGTGAACGCTTTCTCCATCTCTTTGATCCATGTCTGAGCCACGATCGGTTCGGTCGTTCCTACAAATTCTGATGGTCCTACACTCTTAAAATCTTTAAAGTTTGTGACTGGAGCTACTTAGAGAATGGGTGGTACTGGTTCATTTCTTCTCCTAAGAGCTTTTCCTAATAAATTTACAAGCCTCTGTATCGGATCTACTAGTCCTGTGACGAACGAGATTTTTGTAATTTAATTTTAATATTTATTGAAGTAAATAAATATTTTAGATGATTTAATTATTAGATTAAATAATTAATTGATGCAATTGTGGTAGATTAATTTAATTATGTGTTACATTTATTAAATTAATGTGGAGAATTTTTATTCGATATATATAATTATGTGAGCTTATTGTATTAAAAGAAATACTAAATAAGCCTAATTTATTTTAATTAATTTAATTATTAATTAGGGAGTTAATAATTTGACATTATTTATTAATATAAAAATTAATTATGTGACTATGTGAATTTATGAAAATTTATTATATGTTATTTAATTAAATTAAATAAGATAATTGAATTATTGTGTAAGGGTGTGACATAATTTAAACTATATCATAAAAGAGTTATTAAATTAAATGAGAATAAGCCTTTTAAGGCTAGCCAAACATGGCACTAGTAGAGGTTGAGGGCAGTTAACCCATGATGGGTAACTGACCACAATGCGCTAGTTTATTTATTACGACGTCTTCTTTTCTCTTATTATTTTACTAATTCTAGAGAATACTCAGAGAGAGTTTGTCAGAGATAATTAAAGTATTGTGAAGAAAATTGTGAGTGTGTAAGCAAACAAATACTTGTGAAAGGATCACCACTGACCATCTCTTCTAAATCTATACTCTGGGTAATTTCTCCAAACCAAATTCTATTTTTTTTACGTCATTGAGTTTTCATAGAAAAAAAAATGTCTTTCAAGTTTTCTGTAAATCTCTCTATTTGGGAAGTGATATGATTATAAGTTTATATATGTGTTAAATGTTATCAAATTGTATTTGATTATATATATTATGTAAACCATATCATCAGTTTCATGAAAACACATGTCGTATATGTTTTTCATAAATTACAGAGTTTGGGTTTTGGCCATATGGCCTTATACGTGATATTTCATGTGTTGATCGTATATAATCCCTAAATTTTACACTCGTATATTATTATGCATGTTGATACGAAGAGACCAAAGTTTAAATGAACGGATTCGGTGTTATAACGAATCCGTAGTGACAATTTTCATGTTTTATTTTCAAAACCTTCAAGAACATCAAAGTCAGTGAAATTGCATGTTTAAATTCTGTAATTTAGTGTTTAAATTGGTTAAAGTCATTATATAAATGTTGGGTTATGATTATACATGAATTATAACATGTGGGTATGTCTAAATTCGAGTAGAAATTAAGAAATTGGTAGAAATTGGCATGTTCTGCGATTTTTCACAAACTGCCATTTTTCGTCTGCACGCCGCATCGCACAGTCTTGGCCATTGCTACTATCTATTTCCCACTGCCATGGTACCATCCGCCTTGCATGCTACCATGACTCGAAGCCATAGCCTTGTAGTACGAAGACGAAGTGTAATGATGGCGTCAGCAGTACCACTCTCCAGAAAGTTCAGAAATGAGATTTTTGTAAAATGATTAAGTCTAACAATGTGATAGCAACTAATGTAATGAACATAAAAATATGTTATAAGTATAATGAGATGTTAAAATAAATACTTAGCATGCAAATAACATAATTACATGTGGATTGAATCATTGATTTCATTAGTAGCTTATTATTCATGAAGTGTTATTATGTGACAATAAGTGTGATATTTGACTAAGTATAGTCATAACCAAAGTTTAGATAAGAGAATGAGTTTATGATGATTAGTTAAGTTATAATTAACTGGTTTTGTGAATGTGAATGGAATGTAGGATTAAATTCAAAGAACGTGCTTAGTTAAAGTGTAATCTACGCACGAGGCAAGTTTCCTAACCCTACTTGTCATTATTGTTCAAGTTTATTATTTACCTCGAGTAAATTATCATTATTATTATTCAAGTTCGAATTATTATATTAAAGATTGATTATCTTTTCAAAGTATGATTTTGTTATACAATAATCGTTCTATTGTATACTTCTTAAGATTATTATTCAATTTGAATATCATTATTGTTGAACCTTGTTAGACTAGCGAATCCTTATTGATTCAACTAGCCCATAGTTGATGAACGATCTAAATTTCAGAACCCTTATTGAATTATCCAAACTAAACTTCATTTGGTGCGGACTCAAATGTCAAAATGAGATGAACAACCCTGCAAAGGGATTTACTTATGCGTTAGCGTTAAGATATTGTGCATAGTATGGTGCTAAGGGCTGACCCCCCTATGTACGAGTAGAAGGTCCATAGTCTTATGACTGTTAAAGGTTTCAAGTATAACCCTTGATAACCTAGGACATATTTCAAGGTCTTATGACCCTCAGAAATCTTTTGATTATTGTTATTTATTCTTGATTCAAAAGTTGAGCTTTTATTCAGATGTCTTTGATTCACTCGCATGTTATTATTACTGTTATTTTATTGTTATACTTGCGGGCAATCGTGCTCACTCTTGCTTAATAATAACATTGCAGTTAAGAACGAAAGAACCGACGAACCTTCCACTAGTAAAGGCAAAGGCAAGGTTAACAAGTGATGAAGACTTGTTATTTTTATTAGATGATGTATTTATGCTTAAGACTTGAGTTAATGATGTTGTTTAAGACTTATTTGTTTATGATTCCGCACAAATGTTTAAGGTTAGTTTAACCTGGATTGTATTATTATTCGGATGTTGTAACCCTTAAGGGGAAGATTTTATTTTTATCTATTGCATGGTTTGCATTTATTATGGGTAGATAGATAGATGATATTTGTACAGTGAACACCAAATCCCGTGGAATCGAAGTGCCCGGATTTGGGGGTGTCACAAGTCCTCTCTCATCATTAACAAACTCTTCCGGGCGTAGATTATTCTACGCTGGGCTTATATATTTACGCATCATAAAATTTTCATTTTATTATCTAATTATATTACTTAGACATTTTTCAAATAAAAGAAATAAAATTTTATAACACGTTTCTGAAATAAGATCATTTATATTCATATGCCAAATCGTTACAATTACATGATCCTCCCTAGTATACTGCTATAAATGATAACACGTATCCCATATTATCACAAAAGATGGGGACAACACTAGCTTACTACCCTTCTAACATTTTTTAAAAGTTGGGGTTTACTACTATCTCACATCTTATATAAAAGACTAAGATTTCAACAACAGATTATACAACACATAAATAAATACAATACAACTATTAAGCTTCTTTCTCTAGACTTAATTTAACATCCCACGCTCCACGGCGCTCTGGTATTCCTTCTGAGTAATGTGTACCACCATATCTCGGCTTATGGTATGCCGGGTCTGTCCTTACTTAGCCGGGTAGTGATTTACCCCATCAATAAATTTCTCCATGGTTGTGCACAGAGCATAGCCCATCTTGTCCATTTTCATTCTCTTGCACTGCACCTCATCCTCTAGATCATTCGCCCTATCATTGGCTTCCTCCCACTTCTCCTCGAAGTTAATCCTATCCATCACCTCCATTTCTAACTCAGTACGGAGAGCCTCCTTCTCCGTCCTCTCGCTCAACTCTTTGTACTCCATTTCTTCCAACTCCCCTGCCAGCTCTACATTCCTAGCCACCGATTGGTGAAACAAAGTCCCCATCTGGATCCCTACCTCATTATGGTGAGCAATCTCCACCTCCATCTCCTGCATCACTAATTTCCTCCGATGGTCCTCATCCCTTAGTTTCTGGAACTCAGACTCCCTCTCCCTAGCCTCAGCCTCTAATTCCTCCACTCTACATCCTAACTCCAAAATTTGCTCCTCATATTCTCCCAACATCTGATCCTCGAAGGGAGCCTCGTCGGAGTCCTCCATAGGTTCAGGCTCCTCCTCTGGATCAGACTCCTCAGGTAAAGGCTCCATCTCATCCTCATCATCATCCTCATCAATAGGGGCCACTACTGTTATGGGCTCTACTATCGATGGTGCCTCATATACTACGTGGATATTACGCGGCTCCCCCTCTACTACTCGGCTAGGTCTTCCAATGTCAGTCATCCTAAAATCATCAACATAAGACAAGACAAACAACAACTCCATTAGAATGTTAAATAACATAAGTTCATTGTATATAATGAAATTATATTCCATAACACACTAAGTCTCTCTCTATGAAAACTCTATATGAGTTACATCCCTTTCTATTTCTAAGTTCTCCTAAGCTATAATCTAAGGACTCTCGAACTACAGCTTTGATACCAACTTGTGACGCCCCCAAATTCAGACCACCCTTGTCCCAAATTTGGTTGTCACATACTAACTCTAATAATAAATTAACATCTCACATAGCAGAATAATAGAATAAATTACATTGTCATAATATAATTATTCTCGTCCCAAGGGTTCGTAACTTAAACATCTCTTACATATCTAAATCGTAATTAAACAAATTTAGATATAACTAGTACATATCACATCTTATGTCATTACAGGAATATAATAATCTCCAATAAACATAAACTATTCAGTAGCTTTGCCCTTGCCCTTATCAATGCCTGAGGGGCCGCCTTGCTCTGCCTTAACTGAAATGTTTTTAGGGAAGCAAGAATGAGCAACAAATTTTCCCAGCAAGTAATATAGAAAAAAGGGAATCAATATGTTTTAAATTTCTCAAGGGTATATCAATAATGATAGTTCAAGATAGCAAGAAGTATCGATGATTATCAACAATAATCACTATGAACAATAATATTCAATGATTAAATCAATTCAAGATTTCAAAGTAATGAATACTGAGCAGTCACTGAGGACTATAAACTTCTCATAGAATTAACAATAAAAGACTGATAATTCTACAAAATGAGTACAACAGGTGATCAGCCTAAAGTACCCTATGTCAATACATTACATTTAATATTTCTTAAGTGTGCACGTCGGTTTCCCAACAATATATAATTCCCCTACAAAGAGGGTTGTTCAACTCAGTTATAAGAGTCCGCACCAAGTCATTTTGGTTTGAATAGCGTTTGATCAACTATCAATAGTCTAGCCGAATCAATGGCTTAGACAGTTTCTTTCACAATATATATGAACAATTATCGTTTGAATCAAAGTTTGAAATTTCAATACGAAGTATTATTTCCTCAAAGTTCTACTTGTACGATCAATAATTGCACAAGTTCAAATAATGCTCAATAAAGACTAAGGTTTGAGTACTTGCCTCAAGCGTAGTTTACCAAAGTAAAGCTTAATATCGATCCAATGCACTATGATATCCTATTCATGTATAATCACAGTAGTTATATAAATTCAACATGTACACCTATTATCTTAATTTACCATGATACACAAGTATAACTTGTCAATACTAAACATATAGTGTTAGTTTCCTCTTAGTCGCATGCTTCCATATGTATGTCATCAGATAACACAAAAATCAGTTTCCTAATACACTATGTTACCATAGCTTGCCTTCACACTTTGATTCAAGGGTATAGTTATAGTATTCTTCTATTATCATACTTATTCACACATGTATACTATACTTGATGAGTGTTACTGATTAAAGTAACCATATAGGAATGCATCAGTTCTAAATTTATTAATGTAACTCAGACCATCTTTGCGGTGGCTTGAATGCTACTGGGTTTATCTTGAGGAGTGGCGCGACCATTTGCTCCTTGTGCAAACCAAGACATGGCTGCTCCTACAGAAAACCAGTGTACACACGTCTTGCTCATAAACATGCAAAACACATATATCAGTGTGTGGATAACTAATTAAGTTTGACCCTACATTATATCTTTGACATAGGTCATTATCCATTCTCATTAAATCAAGACTTTAAGGGTTCAATTCACCAATTTACTTACGTTTAGCCGTTAAGCATATGCTACGTAGTCAATAGGTCACAGCTATACATGCTTATGTTAGTTACATCATGTATTTCAAGTATGAAATCATCACTTCGACATATTGAATTCCATTCTCAACTATTTAACAATACATATGACTAACTAGCATGCTTGTCAATCATGTCTATATGCGTGACACACTTAACCATGATATTAAATCCTAGAATACTTGTAATGTTGTTATTGACAACTAATCTTCAAGGTTTCCTTTGAAAACTTCATATTAAGCTACCCACCATGCAAAGCCACTTTACCTACCATACATCATACTCTCATATATACATGTTAGACATCATGAGCATACTCACAAGTTCTCAACTCAAAGAATATATATAGTTTATCAAGTTCATTTTCAAAACTTTAAGTCTTCTTTAGTAAAACTCATTTAGGTATGCAATATAAGTCCACGTCGTCTAAATCATGCTTTCATACTCATTTTTACACATACTCAAGTTATTTACATAAGCTAGAAAGATCAGAATTTAAAGGCATATTATTCATCATGCTTTGTTTTGCAAATCTCCAAGTTTTCCTTTAGAAGATCCTTTAAAACCAAGTTAGCAAAACTTATTATACACGAAGCAAACTTATGCCTTAGATTAGACTTGTTTATGTATAAATATAGGTTGTCGACACACATTCACAAGATCAGAAAGTATATTACTCCTTGTTCAAAATCTCTATTTTTCTAAATCTTTAAATTTTCTTTGAATGTTCGTACTAAAACAACTAACATAGCTTCTATACATATAGAAGCCTCATTCCATGTGTTAAGGTTGTTTATAAGCATATAATAATCGAAGTAGCATGCTCATCCTCTTACTGAGTCATTAAAGCAGTAGTTGAGAAAAACACCCCGCGTGGTCGCGCCACTTCGTTCAAAGGCAAAAAGTGTAAGACCCCAACTTTTATGAATAAATATTAATTTTTCTCGAAATATATTTTTGAATATTATGGTGTGGATTTGATATAATGTTATAGTTGTGGTTATTATTTACAAATTTCGCAAAGTAAGCAAGTGGTTATATAATATTCGATTGGTCGGGGAATATTCTTTTTAATAGGGAATATTCGTATGACGACACAATTATTGGTGGACCCCACAACGAAAGTATTGTCGTAGTTAAAAATGAGCGTAATTATCTTTTATAAAATAATCTACGAAAGTTTTATCGTTAAACTGTTAAACTACCCGGTGGTAAAAGTACAGTAATACGCGTGGTTGCATAGTAGCACACAATATTGATTATTGATGCTTACGTGAGAAGTCACTCAGTTATACTCAATTATTGCTACAGTAATTGCTGCATAATATCTCTTATATTATTAATTCAATTATTGTCATAGTATTATCTGTATAATATTTTATATTATTAAATCAATAATTGAGACGAAAAAGTTATTCATATTATTATTTGGAATATTGACAATGTCTAGAAAGTTCTGTCAAGGAGAGGTTTGGTCACATAATTTCGCGCCAATAGGGAGAAATCCTTATCGGAAAGCTCCCTCTTTCCTGGGAATGATATGGTTGTTAAATATTGTGAGTTATAATATTAATGATGAATAAGTTCGTATTGATTAAAGATGATATTGATATTTCCATTGTGCTGGGATTATTAGTGTTAGTGGAAATCGACAGTTATTTTGATAATAATTGATGTCTGGAGGTTATATTGACTAATCGGGTAATTAATCGGATAAATAAGCAATTAATTGCTATTAATTCGCATGCTTATAACTATTTTTTCACATGTGTGTACTATTGATTCACATGCATGTACTATTAGGGGAGGTGGTGCAAGATTGATAATACTTGCATGACTAAATTAAAAATGGAGGTATAAACAAAGGTACTATACTGTAACTATTTTTTCCACATGTATAGAACTATTGATTCACATGAATATACTATTGATTCACATGAGGTACTATTAGGGGGAGGTGGTGCAAGTTTGATAATACTTGCAGGACTAAATTAAAAATGAAGGAAAAAATGAAGGTATTATACTTTAATATTTCGAGTCCCAAAACGTGCAATTATCGAAACTATATTTTCCTATAAATAGAAGCTCATTCTTCTTTCATTCACACCAATTCACTAAGACTCACAAGAGCAATTATAGAGAGAGAAGCTATAGAGAGAAAGAAGAAGAGAAGTCTGCTACTTCACTGTTCTAGTATCCAGTCTTCTTCTGAGATAAGGGATATTATTTTGTTCAGTATTCATAGGAATAATATTTTCTTCAATACTCTGTAGTATGTGAGTAATATTATTTCGTCTCGTATTCCTGATTATACCCTCATTTTGTTAAATTATTGCTTCTATATTCCGTGAAATTAGTAGAATATCCTTGAAATTTGCGCTTTATCTAGTATCGTTTCACAAGGATATTTTTTACACATTCTTGTTAAATTTTAAGCTTTTCATGCCGGAGTACTCTCCATGAGTAGTATTCATTTATACAGTACTATTCACAAAGTACTATTCACGAGTACTATTCATAAAGTACTATTCACGAGTACTATTCACAAAGTACTATTCAAGGGGTACTATTCTAGAAGTACTATTCACAGGGTACTATTCACTCGGGTACTATTGAATCGGGAAATTATTCATGATAAAAATTGATTTCTTTGTTGTCCAAATCATTTCTGATACAATATTATTCTTGAATTTTACTCAACAAAGCAGTATCATGTAGACAATTTGGACATTATTGAATTCTAGATAAATTAAATTATAAATCTTTAAAAATTTATCCTTTATTTTCTTTTAATTGAATTCGTATATCATTATCATCATCCTCATGCTTATATTTTGATAAAAGTCATATGTGACTTACGTGCATAGATGTACTATTGATTGGTATGATTATGACCAGTGATTATTCGGTATAATCAGGATCGTAATGTTACAAATGATGTGATAAAAGTCCTCATTGGCCCGTAGTGCATTGATGGATAGTTGTTGGTATGATCATGACCATTGATGATTACGTGAATATCCTTGGCCCGTAGTGCAGGGATGATTCAATGATGTGGTTTAATTAATAAGCTGAGTCTCAGCGATAAAGTTGATGAAAACCTTTTAAATCATAGAAGATAGTAGATATCATGCTCTACTTGACTCTTCTAATGGATTGCTTGTTTCGCTGCAGTTAAACTTGATGTTTATTATATTTTATCAGTTTAACACTATTGAAGGTTAACGATAATTTATTCTGCATTATCTTAGTCATAATATTTCTTATTGGGCTAGTTGAGCTCACCCTTTTGCTTTCATTGTTCTCTTCAGGAAATGAGAACGTAGCCAGGACTAGTCGGGGAACAGAGTGATGGTCTGAGGTGGTGGCTATAGTAGTCCTCACTATTTTATAAAATAGTGTGATAATAAATGTAATGAGGACTTCATTTGAGTTTGAACACTGTCTATGAGACAATATTCGTGTAAAAACTCTAAGCTACGCTGTTTTCGTATTTTATAAAAGAAGATTGTATTTGATTTATATACCATGTATTTGGCGACTCAGAATAGGTGATGTATACCTATTTTGGGGGCGTCACAGTTGGTATCAAAGCTTAGGGATATGATCCCTGGATGAGATGTGAGACTAGAACTAGGAGGGGAGAGACGGGAAATTCCTTCACTAGTATGACTTACCTAAGTTTATTTGGTATTTATTTAGTCGGTCAGAGTATAGGGATAATATGTGACATGTCAATTAACCCTTGTTTTGTGACAGTATTTGAAAATGGCATCCAAAAATATTGAGATAAGCAATGAAGCACATGAAACCGTTGAATCACCAACGATCAATACCCAGGATAATGTGCATCAGGATGGCAATAATCCTCAGGAAAACAACAACACTGACCAAATGATGAACGATGGGATGTTCAGAGGCTTTATGTTATTCATGCAACATCAGGCAAGAGTGATTTTTGTTCAAAATGCAGGTGAAAACACTGACAACTCTCGGACGATCACCACTAAACAATTCAAGGAGCTGGGACCACCAGAGTTTTTCGGAGAGCCAAAACCACTTAAGGCAGAGACGTGGATAAAACAGATCACCAAGATATTTGATGTCTTGGGATGCTCCGAGAATCAAAAGGTTCCTTTTGCCACCTTCATGTTACGAGGAGAGGCAGATTACTGGTGGGAATCAGTAAAGCGTACTCAACGTACCGCACTGAAGATGTCTTGGGAGAAGTTCCCAGAACTGTACGTTTAACGACAAGTACTTTCCCGAAAGTATTCGTCACATGAAGGAGGTAGAGTTTATCAAGCTAGAGAAAAATAATATGACCGTGTGACAATAAGAAGCTAAGTTTGCCGAGTTATCCCGGTTTGCGTCCCACTTGGTTGATAATGAGGAGAGAATGACACGAATTTTTCAAAGAGGTTTAAAACCTGAGATACGTCAATACCTAATTTCTCACAAACTGTGTTTGTATTCAGATATTGTAAATAGGGCTCAATTATTGGAGCGTGATAATGAGTCAACCCAACCAAGAGAGAGCAGCCGAAAAATCGATAATACCAGTGGTAGCAGTCATCGAAGCAATGACAACAAATGTGGAGGGAATCAACATGCCATAAATGGAAGCCACTTCGGTGGTAATCATAGCCAAGATAATAGAAGTGGAAATTTCAAGAAGAGAAAATTCAATAATGATGGAAAGACGTCAGCACCAGCATCTATTGTTAAGGAAGGAGAACGACCGCCGGTCGTATGTGACCTTCCTGCCACAGTTGAAACATGCATGTTTCCCCATCAAGCACACCCCTTATGAAACCTCCCGTATGTAACACATGCTTCAAACTTCCTAAATTACTGGTTACCCTGCTGGTTTCCAGTACCCCCGTTTTCGTTCCACTTCCTCTTCAAATTGTTGTTGTTGTTGTTGTTGTTGCCATTTCCATTGCCTCTACTACCATTCTTCACTTCCCCCTCATTCTTCTTCTTCTTCTGTGCTTGATTGAATTTTGTCTTTGCGCTGCGCCTCCACCTTGATAGTATTGCTTTCTCCATCATCTTCCGCAGTAGCGTCTTCAACTGTAATGTGGAAACCTCATCATGCGGCCGGGGGCTTGGTCACTGTTCAAATCTCTTCGCTTTTACGCTTCTTCATCTTGAATTGACGATATGGCATGAAACCTCGCCAATTCGTTGAATTTCGCGGCATACTCAGATACCGTCATCATTCCCTACTTCAGTTCCAAAAACTAAATCTCTAACTGACTCTTCGAACTCTCTGGGAAATAGGTCTCGAAGAATAACTCCTTGAACCTATCCCAGGTCATCACTCCTGGTCCTTCCCGGGTTTTATTGGCCTACCACCAATAACTAGCTTCTGCTTTCAACATGAACGTTGCAAAAGTAGTCTTTTGTTCATCCCCTACCCTAGCGACTTCAAACACCTTCTCAATTTCCATAATCCAGGTCTATGCCTTGACCGGATTCATGGACCCACGAAATTTAGGTGGTCCAACCGCCTTGAAATCCTTTAACGTTGTGCCTTAGTTCTGAGGTTGATTCTGCAACGCTCCTGTTAGTAACGTTACTAGTTGTTGGACGGGATTATCTTCAACATCGTTATTGTTAGTTCTCTCATTGGTTCTCTGTCGGGGTGGTTCACGTCTGGGAGGCATTTTCTGTTAAAAAAATCTATTAGACTATTACTCAACTTCTTTAAGTATTTGCTAATTACTTGCCTCCATAAAAGAAATAACCACATAACACATAACACTTTGAATAAAATAATAACTTTTATTTATTCATCATTACTTCGAGAAACATAAAAAATAATAGCACTTATTACGTGCATAACAGGCACATTTCTTACGATGATCTATTAAGATACTCTGTAGCCTTTCGACGCTCTTCTTCCATAACTCGGAACATTGTTCGGCAATCTAACACGTATGATGGTAGAGTCTCGAACTAAATTGGATAACCCATGACCCGATCTTGAGCTCGATTGATCACGGTATTGAATACTTTATCCATCTCTTCCATCTTCATCCTTTTTACTTGTGCATCCCTTACTGCTCTTCCAGTTCGTTGATAAGCTTCCTCGTATGCTTCTTCAGCTCTCGCCCTCTTGGTAGCTTCTTCCTTCAGCTTGTTCTTCAGTTCCACGACCATCTCGATCAGTTGTTCCTTCTCTCCTTCAGTTTGCATCAGCTTCACTTCAACATTAGTTAGACGTTCATCTCGATCCTGGATATCATAATCCTTCTATGTCATTGCAGTATGTTGTTCAGCTACTATCTCCTACAACTCCTCAACTGTGTCCTGAAGTTCTACGTTACGGTCGTAGACTTCATCATACATACGAGCAGCCATTGAGGTTAGTGGAGTCTCTTCCTCCTCGTCCTCGTCCTCGTCATCCTCATCCTCCTGTGGCAACTCCACGGGATCCTCCACATCATCATCCTCATCTTCAACCACCGTGACCAACGGGGCAGACTCCCGTGGCAGTAGTTGTTCCCAAACAACCTAAATGTCGCGAGGCTCCTCCTCTATAGGCATCTGAGGTCCTTCCTCTCTAGCCTGACTGGATTCTCAGACATTAGTCATCCTGACAACAAAGTTTTAAATTTTTTAATTATTAATCATTCTACTCGACACTCACGAGCACATAAGTTATAAACACATAAGCACATAAGTGTGTATTACTTCTTCCTTAAAACTCGATAAGAGTTATCTCCACTATCTTTTCAAAGGTTACTTCCTAAGACTTTTCCCCCACCTAAGGTTCATAACCTAAAGCTCTGATACCAACTTGTGACACCCCCAAATCCCGGTACGTCATTATCTCAAGATTTGGTGTTCACTTAATCAAAACATTCATATCTAACTATCCAATCATAATATAATTGAATAAATAGACCTGCCCATATAGGATTACATTAAATAAAATCTCCCAGGTTATCTAACCTTTACAAAATCATTCATGCGGAAAATTAAATGAACTTTATTACAATCTTTAAACCAAAGGCTGATAATAAAACTATCAAAACTATTACAAGTCTTCAGTACTTGTTTATCTTTCCCTTTTCCTTCTTCAAAAGTAGGTACGTCACCCTTTTAAACTTTTAGTTGTAAGAAATTTCTGACAGCAATAGTGAGCAAACAAGGCTCACCTGGAATAACAATAAATAAAACTTTAAGCTTTACATCACTTACCATATACTAGGCTTAATAGAACTGAATAATACGTTCTATTAACATTCGAAAAATCATAACATTAACTGAGGGTCTAATGACCACGAACCATGTCCATAGTTATAAGTAATCTTTCAACTTTAACTCTAACAGTCATATGACTATAAGGACTCAAAGGTACTTAGGGGGATCAATCCTTCATACATGTATTGTATACAAACATTTCAACACAAAGTATAAAATTAAGTGCTACCCCTAATAATAGGGTTGTTCATCTCAGTATTTAGAGTACAAGTCCGCACCAAAGTCAGTTTGGTTTGGATACACTTTAATGTAATTTGGAATTCAACAGACATCAACTAAGGATTAGTTGAATAAAAGATAATAACACTATGTTATTGAATAATCATAACTGAATAAACATTTCGTTCCAAGTTCATGCTTTAGGAATAATCTAATAGCATAATAATGAAATAATTTATCATACCTTGCTTTGAACAACATTAAGCTAAGGTTACATCTTAGAATTTAATATTAAGCATGCATAATAAATAATAACTTTGAACGGTAAATTGTTCAACGGAATAAAGATATTTGCATGCTAATATAACAAGTTTAAATTTAGGAAAAACTTGCATAATCATAACAAACTAACTCAACGAAAGTATGGAGTTAGAAGATTTTCTCAATATAAACAATAGATTTAGAAACTTGCATAACGAAGATTTAGGATAAGAAAACTTGCTCAACTATTATAAAAGTAGAGTTAAAGAACTTGCATGACAATAAATCGTTAAACAAGAGATTAAAAATAGAGAATTTGCATAAGTATAACATAATAGTGAAAAGTAACCTTGCTGAATAATAAAAGCAAAGGTTAGGGAACTTGCCTCGTGCGTTGGTTAAACAATCACTACTCACGTTCACCCCAAGTCCTACACATACCATATGTATTAACAATACACATTAGTTACACTAACATTACCTTCATGAGTTGCTTTCTTACTTTTAGTATAGCTATTAACTAAGTTTAAGTTTAAATAACATTGCATCTTTTCATGAACATTACTTTTTAGCTTTATTACAACTACTTAAGTGATCATGTCATTGCACCACATACATATTAACAACTTGATACAACATCCTATTACATGTCCAACATGTTATCATTAGGTTATACTAATACTCAAAGGATTGCACTTGCATTCGCACATCCTGACGCCCTCAGATTGGCTCCAAATACACAATAGTCCTAAAGATGGCCATTTTGACCCTTTATAACGATTTCAAATTGAAAACCTTAAAGAATAAAAGTTATAGGCCTATTCGTATTCTTTTCGAATCATCTTGAATCACCTCAATCGGAGTTCGAATGAAAATGTTATGGCCATTTTACTACAGGAGGTCAAAACTGTCCGACCCAGACCACTTTTCCAGCGCTGGGGCGTGAGACAGTGGCGCCGTGGCGCGAATTCCAGTGGTGGGGCGAGAACGTTCGACCTATTTTTGGCACTGAGGTGCGAGACTTGACGCTGGAGCGTGGATTTTGGCGCTGGGACGTCGAAACGCACAGAAACCAAACCAAGAACAGAGCAAAGCTACTCTCTTAATTCTTAACAACAATTAACACCAATTAACATGTATAACTTCACGTAATTTACACATAAATGCTAACAATCATCCATATACCAATTATTAACAATTTTAACAACGATTTTAGAAAACTTAATCCTTGCAACCATATTTTTAAAACTCAAAACTCCATTATTGATATAAAAAATACAGTGAACTGAAATTCCACTGTTACCACCCAAATTGATTTCTTTGTAGTATGTTATCTTACACTCATACCCAAGTAACAAACATGACATTAAATTTCACAATTAGCATACACGAATTTTTGTTATCATGCAAAACATATATTCGTATATATATTTTTCCCTGTAAAAGCCAAGTTCTCTTTCTCAATGGCAATTTAACATACAACACATACATATATATATATATATATATATATACATGCTAGCTATAACAATTACAATCACACATATTATCATAACTAATTCTAGAACATGGTTTACAAGAATTTTGTAAAACTTATACACAGTGATTCTTAAGAAACAGAGAACACAGAGACATATATGGGTATCTAATATTAAGGTCTTAGACATACCTTTTTGTTGCTTAAGAATCTTTGTTAACAGAACTCGCTTTGAAAATCACGTTTTCTCTCAAACTCTCTCAAAACTCTGAAACTTTTCTCTCTAAAAACTTTTTTCTGAACTTGTTCTTAGACTTAAGCCATATACAATATACGTAATATTAAACTAAACCAACGCTTACCTTTGAAACGTAAAAAAAAACTGAAACTATAATAAATAATGCTAATAAGTTATCGGTTTCCAAATATATATATATATATATATATATAATTTTATTTATTTAGTTAATAATTTAAATTCAAAAGGAATCCAAAAGCCATAAGATTTTGTTTGGTAAACCATTTAAAAATTAAAGGATTAATATACTTAAACCTTCTTTGGCAAAACTAAATTAAAATTACTTTAATTTATTTTAATAACTCTTTATAACATAGTTATTTGTCACACTTTATTTAATAATAATTTATTAAATAATTCACTTAATCACATAACTCAATCCATTATAACACATTAATTATTTAACAAATAAATAATTAACTAAATCAAATCAATCAAATTGAACAATTATTTTTCCAATAATAAACAAATCCAATAAATATATATATAAATCAATAATATTTATAATTTACATTAAAAAAAATCTGGAATGTTACATCATTCCACTCTTATAAGGATTCTGTCTCCAGAATCACAACTCAAACAACACATTCGTTACATTCTTCCCTACTTACAAAGATTCTGCCCCCAGAATCGAAGACATAGATTAAACAAATAACTCAGGGTACTCTTTCAACATTTTCTCTTCGAGTTCCCACGTAGCTTCTTCTGCATTGTAGTTCCTCCATACCACCTTCACAGAAGGTATTACTTTATTCCTGAGCACTTGTTCTTTCCTGTCAACTATCTGGATAGGAATCTCTTAATAAGACAAATCTTTCTCGAACTTCAACGGTTCGTACTCGATCACGAGTTTGTAATCGGGTTTATACGGTCGTAACACCGAAATATGAAAAACATTGTGAATTTTTTCCAACTCTGGAGTTAGAGCTACCTCGTAACTACCTCTCCAACTCTTTGCAGCACTTCAAAGGGTCCAATAAACCTCGGGCTTAGTTTTTCCTTTTTACCGAAATGAATTCTCCCCTTCCAAGGACAAACTTTTAGGAATACGTAGCTTCCTATGTCAAATGCACGATCTTGCCTGTGTTGATCAACATACTTCTTACTTTCGGTCTGGCCTCGAGTCGCTACCAATCTTTTCCTGATGAGTTTGATAACCTCAGTAGATTTGTCAGACTAGTTCTGGTCCTAACAGTTGACGTTCACCAACTTCATCCCAAAGACAAAGTGGTGTTCTCGCACTTTCCGCCAGATAACGCTTCGTGGCTGGCATCTGCGCCGCTTTCGTGATAACTATTATTGTAGGCGAATTCCACCAACGATAATTGTTCTTCCCAGCTTCCTTTGAAATCCATGACGCATGTTCTCAGTATATCTTCCAATGTCTGGATTGTTTGTTCACTTTGGCCATCTGTTTGTGGATGATAAGCCGTACTCATTCACAACTGAGTTCCCATGCTTTCTAATAGTCTCTTCCAGAAGTTTGACGTGAATCGCGGGTCTCTATCGGACACAATTGATACTGGCACTCCATGTCTCGAAACGATCTCCTTAATGTACAATCTTGCCAACTGAAAAAAGATTGAACCTAATCTTTATTGGTAAAAAGTGCGCTGATTTCGTCAGTCTGTCCACTATCACCCAAATCGCATCGCATCCTCTCTAAGTAGTTGGAAGACCCACCACAAAATCAGTCGTGATGTGCTCCCATTTCCATTCCGGTATTTCCAACGGTTGAAGTAATCTGCTGGGTCTTTGATGTTCGGCATTTACTCTTTGACATGTCATACATTTCGCCATGCATTCTGCAACATCCCTTTTCATATTCGGCCACCAAAAATGTCGGCGTAAATCTTGATACATCTTCGTGCTTCCTGGATGAATTGAATATTTTGAGCAATGAGCTTCATCACTTGCTAACTTTACCCTTGCCTTTACTAGTGGAAGGTTCATCAGTTCTTTCATTCTTAAATGCAATGTTATTATTAAGCAAGAGTGAGCACCAATGCCCACAAGTATAATAATGAAATAACATTATAATAACATGCGAGTAAATCGAAGACATCTGAATAAAAGCTCAACTTTTGAATCAAGAATGAATAGCAAGAATCAAAAGAATTCTGAGGGTCATAAGACCTTGAACTATGTCCTAGGTTATCAAGGGTTATACTTGAAACCTTTAGCAGTCATAAGACTATGGACCTTTCTACTCGTACTTAAGGGGATCAGCCCTTAGTACCATACTGTGCACAATATCTTAACACTAACGAATAAGTAAATCCCTTTGCAGGGTTGTTCATCTCAGTTTGTCATTCGAGTCCGCACCAAAGGAAGTTTGGTTTGGATAATTCAATAAGGGTTCTGAAATTTAGAACGTTCATCAACTAATGACTAGTTGAATCAATGAAGTTCACTAGTCTAATAAGGTTCAATAATAATGATATTTGATTTGAATAATAATAATCTCAAGAAGTATACAATAGGACAATTATTGTATAACTGAATCATGCTTTGAAAAGATAATCAATCTTTAATATAACATTTGAACTTGAATAATAGTAATAATAATTTACTCGAGGTAATTAATAAACTAGAACAATAATGACAAGTAGGGTAAGGAAACTTGCCTCGTGCGTAGATTACACTTTAACTAAGCACGTTCTTAGAATTTAATCCTACATATCATTCACATTCACAATACCAGTTAATTATAACTTAACTAATCATCATAAACTCATTCTCTTATCTAAACTTTGGTTATGACTATACTTAGTCAAATATCACACTTATTGTCGCATAATAACACTTCATGAATAATAAGCTACTTATGAAATCAATGATTCAATCCACATGTAATTATGTTATTTACATGCTAAGTATTTATTTTAACATCTCATTATACTTATAACATATTTTTATGTTCATTACATTAGTTGCTATCACATTGTTAGAATTAATCATTTTACAAAAATCTCATTTCTGAACTTTCTGGAGAGTGGCGCTGCGGCTTGAGACTTGGCAGTCTTTGTTCATTACATTAGACTTTGTTTGCTTGCCACCAATAGCTAGCCTCAGACTTCAGCATAAACATTGCAAAAGCAGTCTTCTGATCTTCTCTAACCGTAGCAACGTCGAAAACTTTCTCCTTTTCCATAACCCACATTTAAGCCTCGATTGGGTTCATGGAACCTTTGAACTCTGGCGGTCCCACCGCCTTGAAGTCCTTAAACATTGTGTTTGGTGGAGCTTAAGGTTGGTTATTCATGGCTCCAGTCAGTAAGTTCACCAACTACTGCACGGGATTAGCGTTGGCATTATTGTTATTATTGGTTGACTCTTCCTGAGCCGGTTGACGTTGTTGTCTTCTCCTTGGCGGCATATTTATGTTAAATAAACTTTTATTAGAACTTTATTTATTTCTCTAAATAGTTAAGGCATTACTCAACAATTTAACATATCACTTAACACATCATCTCAAACAACTTGATATATTTGCATTCAAATCAAAGTTTTAACATTAAACGATAGCATAAGCGCTATTTACATCAACTATCTCGGAATAAAGAATCCACGAGATTTAAAACATTCAAATATTCTTTTTCGTTCATAAACACGTCGGAATTTACATCTAAAAACTAATTAAGTTCTTCACATAATTAAACAAATCATATCACCGCTTGGCCAAGGTAAGGTCTTGATTAGCCCCTGCTACGCTCCTCTTCTAAGATGCGATGCATTGTCCTGCGATCCATCATGTACAATGGTATTCCCTCGAACTGGATTGGGTACCTCAAAACTTGATCTTGGGTCTTATTCATTGCCTTATTAAGTGTAGAGTACGTTTCCCCAATCTTCACTTTCTTTGCACGACTATCATCCTCTGCACGATCAGCTCGACGTGATTCTCTTACCCAGCCTTCCTCTCGCTATGTTCACCTTTTCGGAGGTTTCCTTGATTCCTTCTTCTTTTCTCTATCTCCTCGGTCTTATCTTTAGTTTGACCCTTCTCATGGACCAAATCCCATTCTACATTTTCCAGTCGAGAGTGAAGAGTCGAAATCTCCCTCTCCTTCCGCTCTAGAGTAATATCTTTGAATAACGCTTCATTCACCAAATCTTGCACCTCATCTCGTAACTCCACGTTACGGTGGTCAGATAATAATGTCATACATCTCAAAGATCAGCGGTGTACCGTGGTAACTCCTCTTCTTCCTCTTCCTCTTCCTCAACAAATTCCTCCTCAGGATCAGTCTCAGGTTCATGCTCCTGACCAACAATGGTGATCAATGGAGATGATTCCCTCTGCACCAGCTACTCCCTAACGACATGAATGTCTCGGGGCTCCTCCTCTGTCGGTACTATAGGTACATGGGGTTCCTCCTCAGTAGGTACTATAGGTACCCGGGGTTCTTCCTCCCCAGTTTGACTAGTTTCTCCAACATTCGACATCCTGACAACAAAATTTTAAGTTTTAGTTACTAAGTCGTATCATCTAACGCATACTTTAACACATAAACACATAAGGTCTTTTATTATCTTCAATGAATTACAAAAATTCATTTCTTAGAACTCGATAAGAGTTTTCCATTACTATCTTCTTTCTATAAGGCTACTACCTAAGGTTGTTCCCCCACCTAAGGTTCATAACCTACAGCTTTGATACCAACTTGTGACACCCCCAAATCCGGATACTTCGATTCCACGGGATTTGGTGTTCACTGTACAAATATCATCTATCTATCTACCCATAATAAATGCAAACCATGCAATAGATAGAATAAAAATCTTCCCCTTAAGGGTTACAACATCTGAATAATAATAACACAATCCCAGGTTAAACTAACCTTAAACATCTGTGCGGAATCATAAACAAATAAGTCTTAACAACATCATTAAACCAAGTCTTAAACAAAATACATCATCAAATAAACAACAAGTCTTCATCACTTGCTAACTTTGCCCCTGCCTTTACTAGTGGAAGGTTCATCAGTTCTTTCGTTCTTAACTGCAATGCTATTATTAAACAAGAGTAAGCACTAATGCCCACAAGTATAATAATGAAATAACAGTATAATAACATGCAAGTAAATCGAAGACATCTGAATAAAAGCTCAACTTTTGAATCAAGAATGAATAGCAAGAATCAAAAGAATTCTGAGGGTCATAAGACCTTGAACTATGTCCTAGGTTATCAAGGGTTATACTTGAAACCTTTAATACTATAAGACTATGGACCTTTCTTTCGCACTTTGGGGGATCGCCCTTAGAACCACATCATGCATAATATCTTAACGCTTAACGATAAGTAAATCCCTTTGCGAGGTTGTTCATCTCAGTTTGCCATTCGAGTTCGCACCAAAGGAAGTTTGGTTTGGATAATTCAATAAGGGTTCTGAAATTTAGAACGTTCATCAACTAAGGACTAGTTGAATCAATGAAGTTCACTAGTTTAATAAGGTTCAACAATAATGATATTTGATTTGAATAATAATAATCTCAAGAAGTATACAATAGGACAATTATTGTATAACCGAATCATGCTTTGAAAAGATAATCAATCTTTAATATAACATTTGAACTTGAATAATAGTAATGATAATTTACTCGAGGTAATTAATAAACTTGAACAATAATGACAAGTAGGGTTAGGAAACTTGCCTCATGCGTAGATTACACTTTAACTAAGCACGCTCTTTGAATTTAATCCTACATACCATTCACATTCACAATACCAGTTAATTATAACTTAACTAATCATAATAAACTCATTCTCTTATCTAAACTTTGGTTATGACTATACTTAGTCAAATATCACACTTATCGTCATATAATAACACTTCATGAATAATAAGCTACTTATGAAATCAATGATTCAATCCACATGTAATTATGTTATTTACATGCTAAGTATTTATTTTAACATCTCATTATACTTATAACATATTTTTATGTTCATTACATTAGTTGTTATCACATTGTTAGACTTAATTATTTTTAAAAATCTCATTTCGAACTTTCGGAGAGTGGTATTTGCTATTTCATACGAAATATTCTTACGCCACGGTGTCTTCTTGCTTGAGACTTCAAGGCGTTATGGCGTGCGGGCAGCATGCCTTGGTGGCCTTGGCGTACCGATTCTTGAGAATTGCGATTCATGAAAAATCGCAGAATATGCCAATTTCTCCCAATTTCTTATTTTCTACTCGAAATTAGAAATACCCATATGATGTAATTCATGCATAATCATAACCCAACATTTATATAATGACTTTAACCAATTTAAACACTTAATTAACAGAATTAAAGCATGTAATTTCACTGACTTTGATGTTCTTGGGGGTTTTGAAAATAAAACATGAAAATTGTCACTACGGATTCGTTATAACACCGAATCTGTTTATTTAAACTTTGGTCTCTTCGTATCAACATGCATAATAATATACGAGTGTAAAATTTAGGGATAATATACGATCAATACATAAAATATCACGTATAAGGCCATAAGGCCAAAACCCATACTCTGTAATTTTGTAGAAATCATATACGATGTAATATTATGAAACTGATGATATGGAATCATGCAATATATATATATATATATATATATATATATATATATAAATACAATTTGATACATCTTAACCCATAAATAACTTATAATTATTACTCCTTTCTCAATCACAGAGGCTTTACAGAAAACTGTGAAAGCCATTTTTATCAAAACTTGAATACGTGAAATATAGAATTTGGGAGGAGGAGATTACCCTGAGAATAAGTATAGTTTAGTAGGGAATGAATTTCTTCTCAACTCTTCTTCAATCAAAATTCTCTCTCAATACTTCTCAATCTTTCTCTGAAACTCTATCCGTTCCTACTTTTCTAGACTTAGGAAAAAAATGAAAGAAAATAAAAGACGTATGATATAATAAGAGAACTGACGCACTGAGTGGTCAGTTAACCCAATAATGGGTAACTGCTCCAACTCCCCATAGGACCTTGTTTGGCTAGCAAAATAGATTTAACAACCAATTAATTTAATAAAGCTTTATCATATAGTTTAATTAATGCCACACTCCTTATAAAATGAATCCAATATTTTATTTAATATATTTTAAATAAAATATAATAATTTCTCATAAATTCACATAGTCACATAAATAATTTTCTCATTAATAAATAATTTCAAATTATTAACTCTCTAATTAATAATTAAATTAATTAAATAACATCATGCTTAATTAAAAATTTCTTTTAATACAATAAGCTCACATAATGACATACTTCGATAATAAAATTCTCCACATTAATTAATAAATGTAACACATATAATTAAATTAATCTACCACAATTGCATCAATTAATTATTTAATTCAGTAATTAAATCATTGAAAAATATTTATTTAATTCAATAAATATTAAAATTAATTTACAAAATCTCGTTCATCACAACCTTTCCTTGTATCCGACGCGTTCATCTTAATCTGTAATGTTTTATCATGATATAGCAAGGGTGAGCATAAAAGTTGCCCATTAAATTTAAGTTCAACAATATAACAATATATCATGATTGAAATGATTTGAATAATTGGCTGGCTATAATTCAACAATATAATTGTGAACTAGCAGGAATAAAATTTTGACTGAACAAGTATTAACATGAACAAATATATCTGAACCAACTGGTAATGAAGGTGATCAGCCTTTCATACCTGACTTATACAAACAATATGTACATAGTACAATTCATGGCAACCAACAATGATTAACTATAAGCTTATCCGAATGAAACAACTCTTAGTAGAGTTGAGTAAAAACAAACTTGCCTGAACTGTTGATTACCGCTACGCAATTTATATCGCTTTATCCGAAGACCTAATATTAGTAATATAGATCTCCAATATTAGAATAATATCATCACAATATAATACTATTATATATATAGATATACATAGAATAACCTAAACACATAGCACATAACACATAACCCTATCAGTCTATAACACACATAAAAATCAGTATTGGGTCAAACTATTACAGTCTGAGTTGAACCCGACACAATTCTAACATCCCGACGGTCTAGTCGAACAAAATTTTGAGTTTAAGTTCAATTAAACTCTGCCTAAGACTTAACAATTATCTCAAATAATTTTATTAACAGTTGAAATATTTTTTCCAAGTCTCGTAATAATTTTTAAATAATTATTACTATTTATCTTGATTTTTCAATAATTAAAATCGTATTTAAATAAATTAAATACCACATAATTCTTTTATCATTAATATTTATTTATTATCAAATATTAATGAAATTCATGTCATAATATTATAATATATTTATAATATATCAAAGTATTTTTAATACCTTAAAATCATATTCATATGATTTTTAAACACTTAAATTCATTATCCAATAATTGCTATTAATATTAAAATATTAATATTTTTATGTCAAAATATCAAAAGTTATATTTTATAACTTAAAATATTTTTATATCACTTAAATGATTTATAAATTAATAATTCTATTTTTCCATAATTTATTTATTATATTTATTAAATAAACTAATTATCTTTAATATTGATTAATTAATGAAATTCATCACAAAATATTAAAAGTCACTAAAAATAACTTAAAATATTTTTTTTACTATAATATTATTTTTCATGATTTTTCATGAATTAAAATTATTTTTAAATAATTTATTTAATATTATAATTAAATAAATTAAATACCATTTATATTCCAAAAATATTAAATATTTATGAAATATACTCTAAATAATTAAAAACTATTTTTCAGACTTAAATATTTTTTTCAGAATTTATTATGTATTTTTTATAATTAAAATCTATTTTTTTTCTATTTTTAAATAATTTTCGAAAAATCAGAAAATAAATAATAATAAAACCGCCACTAAAGAGCCCTATAGCGACAGACCTATCGCTATAGGTGTTCTTGAGCTGTTCTTGAATGTTCATGTTAGTAACTAAGGGGCTTGGTTTGACCAGTTATTAATCTATGATCCTAATGTTTTCTAGGCAGATAATGATATTCATATTGTAGTATAAGTGTAATACTACAACCTTAAAGCATAAACTAGCTCATAACACAAAACATCACGAAGATCTGGGCTTGTAAACTGCTTGTCAGAACTTTTCTGGGTTTTCCCAGAAACCCAGAAGTTCGTGGTGCCTCTTTCTGTCTTGTTTTAATCCAGGTTCGGGTTATCCAATAAGGTATATTATGGTTCCCATTTACAGTCAGCATGTCATAGAACATAATTATAACAACAGATTAGTCCAACTACATCACATGTTCCAGATTCAGCTTGGTCAAAGTATGTCAGAAATTAAGTTCTTCCGATTTTCTGGGTTTTCCAGAAATGCTAAAATAGTGCTAGTCGCCTACTTTGATCGTCCTCTACATCCAACATAGTTGTTGTTTAATGGGTTTTATGCTATAGATCTATAGTACAACTATCAGGCTACAACTTGGTTACAAACAAAACATCAAATCACGTTACAACTGACAGATCTTGGTAACCAAAAACTTGTCAGACGCCGGTTTAGGATTTCTGGGTTACCCAGAAATCACCCGGTCAATCTCGGTCAACGGGTTTTGACCGTTAATAACACACGATCTGGATATGGGATGGTTGTGATTCCACTTCCAGATCAAAGACCACATACCAGACTATCAAACAAAAACATAAAACAACAAAAAGCATGAACATAGAAGAATCCGTGGCACCTGACATTGCTTGTCAGACCACAAATATTATTCTTGAGCAGTTTTTTAAAATTTTAATTTTTCTCCACTTTGATGCTATGGATCTATGATAGATCATCATAGATCATCATAAAACATCTTCTAAGACTAGGGTTTGATGTTTTACAAAATTTGGAAAATTTTGTTTTTGATGTCTGACAATGAATGTCAGACCATCTAGATCTCATCAAGTTTATGTAATTTGTTGTTTAAAGGTTTGATCTTGTAGTGTGCTATAACATTTGTAATCTAGGACTTGTAGCAGGACCAAATCATGCTTATAATGTCAGATAATCATGGTCAAAGGCCGTTGACTGACCATGACTTTCTAAAATTTGGAAAACCCAGATCGTGCCCAGAAAGGGCCTGACAACTTTTTCAAACGACTAGATCTGCCAGTGTGTTGTTGTTTTGATTATGTTATTGTAACTAAGTTATAGCTTGTTATGTGTACTATAGATACATGCTTTTAGATCCCTTAAATCATAATTCTATTAAACACAGTAGAAGGTCAAACTAGCCTACTCGCTCACGAAATTTGTTTCTGGAAATTCCAGAAAACTCATGAACAAGTCTTCTGACATGGTTTGTCTGGCATAGATCTGCTTGATCTGTTGTTGTTATATGTGTTTTATATACTAGATCTGTAGTATTACATATTGGCTATAACCTGGAAAAGATATATCACATAGAACAAACTCAGAACGCGAGATATAAGGATCCAAAGTAGCACCCTCGCTCTGTTCTTCATTTCCGGGAAACCCAGAAATGAAGAATATCCTCTGACACGATTTTTTGAGGCCTAGATCTTTTAGCTTAATGATTTTTAAACTTGATACTTGCTTGATTCATGTACCCTGATAAATACTCTACACAAATTTTGACGCCTGAACACACTTAACATGAAGCAGTTTATGAGAGATATAAGGTCAACAAAAGCGTTAATGAGCCTCGATCGAAAATTCAGGCGACCTGGAAACTTTATGAAACGACTCGTGACCACTTTGCAAGCTTAGGTCTCCTTAATGTTATGTTGTTTAGCTAAGATTGTTGTTGACAACATACCTAGAAACATCCTGGTCAGAGATTAATTCATGGTCAAACCTACCCACTCGAAACTGTCTATGAAGGTTCTAGGTTTCTCAAAACACCTAAGGCGACACTTACTGTCGCCAAAGGGCTTTAGCGACAGACTTATTAAAATTAATTAATTTAAATTCTAAAAATCATTTAAAAATAAAAAATAACTTCTGAAAATTTCAAAAATAATTTTAAGTTATAGAAATTAACTTTTAATGAAAACATTTAAATTTTTTCAGCTAATATATATTGTTGTTATTACTTGTCGGGCAATCAAATTGTAACGATCGAGAAATTTGGAATTTAATTTAAATATTTTTGGAATTAAATAAATATTTTAAATAATTTATTTATTATCGAAAATAAATAATTGATGAATTGTGGTGAGTTAATTTAGTAACTAAATTGATTATTGATAATTAAATTGAGTGTTGATAATTTTATACGAATTGTTTAATTTAAAGGAAATAAATTAGATATATAATTATTTATTAATTATAAGTATAGTGATAATAAGATTTTTATTATTTCTAGATAATTTATTTAAATCAATTAAACTAAGTTATTTAAATTAGCTAAACTAAAGTTATTTACATTAACTAAATTGAAAGTGTGACAATTGGAAACTATATGATATAAATTATTTAAATAATCTAGTGTTGGGAATATGTGCTTAGCCAAACAAGGCCTTGTGGCCTTTGGCTTATTCCAACTAACGTCTTTCTATTTTTCTAACTGAAAGAGAACGTGTCATATCAGTTTATTATACGCGTCTTATTTTTCCTCCTAAGGCTATAGTCAGTGAAGAGAGAAACATAGTGAAGAGCATAGAGTTGGCGAGAAAAAGGGAAAAACCACAGAGATTTGAGAAGGAAGAATCACAGTGATTTTGAGAGAGGGTCATCATCTTTTGCTAGCATTCAACTAGGGTTTTAAAGGTATAATTTATCTTAATTTTCTTTGCAATACCTATTCTCTGTTAATTGGAAATTTCGTTGGATAGGGTTAAGATGTTGAATTGTATGTATGTAGGTTGTTGTTAAACTTGTTAGTTATCGTCTATAATCCTTGCTTGATGTTCAAATTTGTGAAAATTGAATAGTAAGAAGGAAATATAAATAACAGTGTAATGTTCATATAATATGGCTTTAGAAAGTATGAAAATTGATGTTTTATATGTGTTGTAATTTGAAATTTGTTGTTAGCTTGTGTTGTTATGGTAAGAAACAAAAACAACGAAGGTTAAATCATGACAATTGATTAAGAAACGAGTTCGTGGCGATCAAATTCGTTGAAATTGT
This sequence comes from Panax quinquefolius, assembly GCA_020205615.1. Lineage (NCBI taxonomy): Eukaryota > Viridiplantae > Streptophyta > Magnoliopsida > Apiales > Araliaceae > Panax > Panax quinquefolius. Next base: position 57,449,409 of record CM035162.1, read on the forward strand.
AAAAATGAAGAAAATTTTGAAGAATTATGGTTTTCATTCTTCAAAATGGTGTATATGTAATGTTTTGTATATAGAATGGTGTTTAGCAGGTGTAACTAGGATATTCTAAAGTTGTAGATGTTGAATTTGGGATAAATTATGTTGAATTGGAATTTTTGGCCTTTAACAGAGTAGTAGTTCGCGTATGTAAAAACTGAGTTTGGTGCATCATGTGGCCTTGTTACGGCGTGGTTGTGTGTGGTTGGATTGATAGTTTAAGATGTGGTATGCGACATCACATCCTGTGCACCTGATAGCCCGATGTATTGCTCATGTGCACGCGTGAGTAGCCAAATACAGACGAGTGAAATCGCTTAATTGCAGTCGTGTATGTGTCGGACTTGGGTTTGTTTAGCATGCATGTAAAGGATATTAAAACATAAAGTGGACTACAATAACAGATTGTAAGGTGTTGTAATACAAAGTGTAAAAGAGTTTTAGGGGATTGTTAATTGAGTTATATAATGAAACTAAAAGTGATGTTTTCAAAAGTTGGAAATAAACGAGTAAATTATGTTGGCTCGTAATGCGATTTCAGATTCATTAAGTATGTTAACCTAAATGGTTAGGTGCTAGGTTAGGGTTATATCCTAAATGATGGTTTAATACCCATAGTGTTAATATTCATACAACTAATTTTTGTTGCGATTATAATGATATGTGTAGGGTAATTGGAGATTATTTTACACTTGTGTAGCTTACAAACAAGGCAAGTTCCTAAACCTTAACTCTTTACATTGAGCAAGCTTTCTAACTTCATTCTTTTCATATTGAATGCATGTTTCCATTCCTAAATCGTTATTGTTCAAGTTCCTAAAATTCTTGAAAAGTTGAGCAAGCCTAGTTTATCTTGAGAATGTTGTGCAAGCTCTTGTAATCTAATTCGTTACATCGAGTAAGCTTTACTTTCTTTATTATCATTCGAAGCATATATTGTTCTAACACATTGATTCACAGAAGATTGTTCTAATTCTTCTGAATATAGCGCTTTGCATGTATATCATGTTTACTCAATTGTATATTGTTGTTATTCAATCTTTGACTTTAATAACCTTGTTCAAAGCTTTATTGTTGTATTAAACCTTCAAGTAGTAAGCAAATCTTTATCGATTGAATTAAACTATAATCAAATAGTGTTCTAAAATTCTAGCAACATTAATAAGTTAGTTTCGAGCTAAACTTTCTTTAGTGCGGAAATTCTAAATTCAAGCTGAGATGAACAACCCTAATATAGGGGATTTTGTACGTGTAACGTTTAGATGTTTGTGCACAATACATGGTACAAAGGGTTGATCCCCCTGAGTACGTCAAGAAGAGTCTGTATAGTCTAATGACTGTTAAGGTTAAGGTAATAATACCTAAACACCGTGGACATAGTTCGTGGTCTTAAGACCCTCAGATAATTAAAGTTCGAACTTTTTTTCTATTTTGATTCATAGAACAAGTTCTATATTGTTCAGTATTCGTTGTTCACTCTCATGTTGTTATTATACTATCTTTATGTCAATGAGCAATTGTTTGCTCACTCTTGCAATTAAACAATGCAGCTAAAGTCGAAATAGGTGATGAGCCATCTACTAGCAAGGGAAAGGGCAAGATATCCAAGTGTTGAAGAATTAGTCAAAGTTCAATTAAATGCATGAAGTTATAAGACTTGTTTTATTTTATAATGTATTCTGTAAACTGATGTAATAATTTAAGGTTAGATTACCAGGGATTGGTTATGAGGTGATGTAACCCTTTAATGTGAAAGATTATTGTTTTAAGTTATTTAATGTTTTATCCTTCGTTATGGGTAGTTAAATGTAATTATTTTAATAGTGAGCACTAAATCCTATGGAAATGAAGTACTCGGATTTGGGGGTGTCACAGGTTGGTATCAGAGCCTTAGGTTATGAACCTTAGGTGGGGAAAACCTTAAGAAGTAACCTTTAAGGAAATAGAAAACATAGAGGTGATTAACTCTTATCGGGTTTTAAGGAATGGATTAAGGCATCCATTGAAACTAAACAATAAAAGAAATTATGTGCTATGTATTAATAACTTATGTGCTCGTGAGTATCGATAATGTTAAGTAAAATTTAAAATATTTTGTTGTCAAGATGTCTGACGAATGAGGATCCAGTCCAGCTAGAGAGGTGAAACCTCAGGTACCTATAGACGATGAACCCCGGGATATTCACGTAGTGCGGGAACAGTTGATCCAGGAGGATGAGCCTGTGACTGATCCTGAGGAGGATAGTCTTGAGGAGATAGAGGAGGAGGATGATGAGGAAGAGGATCCTGTGGAGTTTCCAATAAACTCTGTATCGACTGAGATGTTTGATGCTTTATATGATCGTAACATAGAGTTATAGGATAATGTAGAGGAACTGAAGGAGATGGTTGATATGCATCATATTGCGTTGGAACAGAAGGATGTAGAGATTTAGGAACTTGATTCAAAACTCGGAAACACAGAATGGGATTTAGTTCATACCAAGGGTCAACATGAAGACCTGTTGGCAGTGAACGAGAAGATGAAGACTGACATGGAGAAGCTGAAAGATGACTTCAAAGAGGAATCAGCTAAGCGTACAAGAGCAGAGGATGCTTGGATGAAGGCGACTCAATGTGTAGATCGTGTTGAGGCTAAAGTCCAAGTGAAGAAAGCCAAGATGAAGGAGATGGATTATGCTTTTAATTCTGCGATTGATAGGGCCCAGGATCGAGTCCATTATTACCCACCTCAGTTTGAAGACTCACCGTGGTTCGTGATGGATCGTAGAACGACTTATCGTATCATGGGGGAGGAACGTCGAGAAGCCTTACGACGTCTTAATATGCCTAGATAGAATAAGAATGATAAAAATATGTGGTTAATTATGGTAATAAATAAATTGTGAATCCCTTATTTTGAGATAAATAAAGGGATAGTATTAGTATGTAATCCTGAAACTTGTCTAGTTCAGGAAAGTGGATGTTATTAGCGGTTATGCTATCTTTAATATGTTTTAAAACATTATGAATGAATAAAATATTGGAGTTTATTATGTGATATAGCTTTAATCTTGGAATGTTTAAGTTAAACTTCAAATACCCAAGAAGTGGAGTGATGAACTAATAAGTGTATATTTTAACAGAAAATGCCTCCTAGAAGAAGACAACCACGCCAACAACCACCTCCTGAGTGGTCTATTAACAATAACAATGAGGCCAACGCTAATCCGGTTCAGCAGTTGGTAACTTTGTTGACGGGAGCACTTACGAATCAACCGCAAGCTCAAGTTACGACTTTCAAAGAATTTAAAGCGGTTGGACCGCCAGAATTTCAAGGGTCTATGAATCCAGTGGAAGCCCAAACCTGGATCATGGAAATGGAGAAGGTGTTCGACGTTGCTAGAGTTAATGAAGATCAGAAGACTGCATTCACGACGTTCATCTTTGAAGTCGAAGAAGCTATTCTTGGTGGCGGCGCAAATAAGGTTCGTGGAGGACAAGGAGTGATAATATGGGAGAGATTTAAGGAGATGTTCTTTGAAATGTACTTTCCAGCGAGTTCTCGGAATCAGTTGGAAGTGCAATTTCTTGAGCTGAAGCAAGGAACTATGACGGTGCCAGAATATGCTGCGAATTTTAACGAGTTGGCAAGGTTTGCCACTTATCAAGTCAATATGGATGAGCGTAAAGTGAGAAGGTTCGAACAAGGATTGAAACCCTGGCTGTATAACAATGTTTCAATGTTCCAGTTGAATACATTTGCGGCTGTACTGGAAAAGGCAATCATCGCAGAAGGTGGAAGCGATGCCTTGACCAAATACAACCAAGAATGGAAGAAAAGGAAGAATGATAACGAGAATAAGGCTGGTGGGAGTAATGTTGGAAGTAACAATCAGAAGAGGAAGTAGAACGAGAATTCGACTACGGGAGGACAAAAGGGAAGTTAGCAGAATAAAAAGTTTGTAGCTTGTGCGACGTGTGGAAAGAATCATATTGGGGTGTGTTTAAAGGGAAAGCGAGTGTGTTTCAACTGTGGTCAGGAGGGACACATTGCACCGAATTGTTTAAGTCTGAAGAAAGGAGCATATTTTACCTGCGGTTCGAAGGATCACATGGCTCGTGATTGTCCTAAAAAGCCAGTAGGGAGTGCAAGTGGAGGAAAGGGAAACAACAACGGTGGTGGTGCATTGACTATCACTGGACCAACACAGCAAGTAGACCTACTGCAAGAACTTTCAATATGACTGTGCAGGATGCTGTTCAGTCTAAGGATGTGGTGTTAGGTATCATTCCGATTAATGGTATTAATGCTTATGTAATGTTTGATTCAGGTGCTACTTGTTCATTTATATCTGATGAATTTGCTCAAAATTTAGATTTGCCTTAGGAAGAATTAGATTATCCCTTGAGCATAGAGATTGCAAATAAGGAAGTGATTCCTGTTAGATTCATATATAAGAATTGTAGAGTGGTTATAAAGGGTCAAGATATGAGGGTAGACTTGATACCAATTAGACTGGGGGAGTTTGATGTTATACAGGGAATGGATTGGTTATTCAATCACGGAGCAGTAATTGATTACCAAAGAAAGTGTGTTAACCTTATGACTCCATCAAAGGTTGTGTTCTATGGCAGCAAATCACCTCGACAAGCAAGTTGTCTGACGGTGATGTAAGCCAAGAAGTTGTTAAGACAAGGATGTGTAGGATACTTAGCTTACGTTGTTGATACACAGAAGAAAAGTGTGAAGTTAGAAGAGATACCGATCATAAGAGATTTTACAGACGTATTTCCAGACGATTTGCTGAGTCTTCCGCCAGATCGACAAATTGAGTTCGTGATTGATTTAGTACCAGGAACAGGTCCAATATCTAAGGCACCATACAGAATGGCCCCGGTGGAGATGAAAGAGTTGATGGTGCAACTACAAGAATTGCTTTATAAGAAGTATATTCAGGCAAGCGTATCGCCGTGTGGAGCGCCAGTGTTATTTGTTAAGAAGAAGGATGGATCGATGCGGCTCTGCATTGATTACAGAAAATTGAATAAGGTTACGAATAAAAATAAGTATCCGTTACCAAGAATCGATGACCTGTTTGATCAACTGAAGGGTGCGAGATATTTTTCAAAGATAGACTTGAGGAGTGGTTATCATCAATTGAAGGTGAGGCCATAAGGTATACCGAAGATGGCATTCAGAACTCGGTATGGTCATTACGAGTTTTTGGTTGTCATTTGGTTTAACCAATGCACTTGCATTGTTCATGGATTTAATGAACAGGGTGTTTAAACCATTTCTAGATAGATTTGTGGTGGTGTTTATTGATGATATCTTGGTATATTCTAAGACCAAGGAAGAATATGTTGAACACTTAAGAGTGACGTTGAAAACATTGAAAAAGGAGAAGTTGTACGCAAAATTTTCAAAATGTGAGTTTTGGTTGGAACGTGTACAGTTTCTCGGGCATGTTATTGATAAAGACGAAATTTCGGTAGATCCATCAAAAGTTAAAGCTGTAGTAAATTGGGATCAGCCGAAGACACTGTTAGAGATAAGGAGTTTCTTGGGGTTGACAGGGTACTATAGGCGTTTTATTCAAGACTTTTCCAAGATCGCAACTCCATTGATGAATTTAACCCGGAAGGTAGTTAAGTTTGTTTGGACGGAGAAGTGTGAGGAATGTTTTCACGAATTGAAGAAGAGGTTGAGTTCAGTACCTGTGTTGTCATTAGTTGATGATACATAGAATTTTGTAGTATATAGTGACCCATCACATAAAGGACTGGGCTGTGTGCTTATGCAAAATGACAGAGTTATTGCATATGCATCACGACAATTAAAAGATTATGAGAAGGTGTATCTGACTCATGACTTAGAGTTGGCTGCAGTGGTGTTTGCTCTGAAGATTTGGAGACATTATCTTTATGGAGAGAGGTGTGAGATATATATCGACCATAAAAGTCTGAAGTATATCTTTACACAAAAAGATTTGAACACGCGACAAAGAAGATGGTTGGAACTGATCAAAGACTATGATTGCAAAATTTTCTACCATCCCGGAAAGGCGAATATTGTTGCTGATGCTTTAAGCAGGAAGGGACGGGAGAAGTTAATGTTGTCGACGGCTCAAGAGAAGCTAGTGTCGGAAATGGCTAAGATGGAGTTGGAAATTAGATATCCGACAGAATCCGATGAAAAGTTGATCCAGATGGGAAATAATTCAACATTGGTAGATAAGGTGAAAAATGCACAACTTCATGATGAAGAATGCAAAAAGATAAAACAGAAGATATCTGAAGGGGAGGAAAGCAAATTCAAAATCGATTCGGAAGGGTTACTTCGATTTGAAGGGAGAATTTGGGTTCCGCCATTATCGGAAGTTAAAGAGGGAGTTCTGAATGAAGCTCACAACTCAAGATATTAGATTCACCCTGGAAGTACGAAAATGTACCAGGATCTTAGACATCATTTTTGGTGGCCGAATATGAAGAGGGATGTGGCTGAATGCGTGGCAAAATGTTTAACGTGTCAGAAAGTCAAAGCTTAACATCAAAGGCCAAGCGTGTGACGCCCCCAAAATAGGTATACATCACCAATTCTGAGTCACCAAATACATGGTACAAAAATAAATACAACTTCAGTAATATAATTGTCGTGCAGAATACGACAACGCCTATACTGTAAGTTTGAATACAAATATTGTATACTAGAGAGTATACAAACTCAAAAGGAGTCCTCATTACAATTATTCAAACACTATTTTACAGAAATAGTGAGGACTGCTAAAACATTTTTCTAGAACCATCACTCTGTACCCCGACTAGTTCCTGCTATGTTCTCACCTCCTGAGAAAAATGGAACATAAAGGAAAAGAGTGAGCTCAACTAGCCCAGTTAAGAATATTATGACTAAGATAATATACAACAAATTATCGTTAGTCTTCAACAGGGAAAAATCTGATAAAATATAATAGACAACAAGTTTTAGATCAACAACTGCAGCGAAAATAGCAATCCATTAGAAGAGTCAAGTAGAGAAAGAATTTCACTATCTTCTAAGATTTAAAAGTCCATCATCAATATTTTATCCCTGTAACATCAATCAATATATATCTTGAATCAAATATTCATCTTTGCATTATAGGCCAAAGATATTCATTTGTATCACCAGTTGGTCATGTTCATCTCAACACCTGTTCATCTTTGCACTACGGGCCAAAGATATTCATCATTTAATCATTTATCTTTGCACTACAGGCCAAAGATATTTAGTAATATCATCATTTAGGACTGAGGATGATGAAAAATATTTTAAAGAAAACGAATCCATAGAGATAGAAGGACAAATAGTAGGGATTCGTATAACAGTTTATACAAGATCAATAATACTCCATAATAACCAATTTTGAAGCAAAATTCAAGAATAAAGATCAAAACATGGATACAATCAAAGATAGTAACCATAATAGACATTTTGGACAAAAAGGGAAATTCTTTTATTTTTTCGGTGAATAGTGCCGTATTCGTGAATAGTACCGTATACGTGAATAGTAACCCCGACACAAAAAGTTCCAAATTTGATAAAAGTTCATATCAATACTTCGGCATAATGATATCGAAAGAAATAATATCATTTTAAGAAGAATATAACACCCCTTACCTCAAAATATCAGTTCTTCTGATTGGAATATCGGTATAAGGCTGAAGGAAACTTGCACTGATGAATAGAAACTCACAAAGTATCTAAATACTCATAAAATACACTCAATAATCTAGAGAGAGAAAGAGAGAAAACTTGTTTCTGGTGTGATTTTCAATTCTAACTTAGCCCTCTATTTATAGGAAAATGTTAGCACGCCGAAGCAGACTTAACCTGCAACCTGATTGGCTTTACCTGCTACTATTCCCACCCACCACATTTGAATAAAAATTTCAGCACATTTTCACCAACCAAAAGTGGGGCCCACCAATTCTAGAATTTTCCACCAAAATCATTTATAACCTAATTTCCGAATCAATCACCTCTTAAAATTCATAACAAATCATACGTTCATTTTTAACGGTTCAAAATTTGTGGACATATACTCAACTTATATATGTATAACATATCCAAAAATCACAACGATCCAATGGTCGGATTAAAATTTATAACTCCTGTAATATATCTCAAAAACCACTGGTTTGATTTTTTAATACATCCAATCCGACAAAATACTGATAAAACACCTCAACATTAATTCCTTCATTTATAACCACATAAATAAATCCATCATTTATATCCACATAAAATAAATATTTCTTTATCATATAAATCAATAATTAATTATTCACAAATAATATTATGAATCACAATAATGACAACCGAGCGGTTTCAGAAAGAGGGGCTTTCAGATAAGGATTTCTCCTCTTGGCGCGCGCAATTAGGTGACCAAACCTCTCCTTGACCGAACTTTCTAGACATTGCCAATAATGCTATCCAATAATATTATTCCAAATAATATGAATTATTGATCTGATAATGGTGATGACGTGCAGTGACAATTATTGAAACAACAATAATATAAATATCAACGTAGCAATTATTGAATCAATAAAATAAAATATTGAACAGTAATTACTGTAATAATTATTGAATAGTGCCTTCTTACGTAAGGATCAATAATTCATCAAAACTGTGCATCCACGCGTATTACTGTATTTTAACCACCGGATATTCCAACAGTGTTAACGATAACAACTATGTCGTTATTTATAACAACTCAAACTTGTCATTTTCTTCATCTGACAGTTATTCTGTTATGGGGCCCACAAATGACTGCGCCGTCGTACGAATATTCCCCGACAACAAGAATATTCTACGACCAAACGAATATTCCCCGACAACAATGATTATTTTATAACCACTTGCTTATTTTGCAAAATTTGCACATTTCACCCATAACCAAAATATTATATCAATTTAACACCTTATTATTCACAATAATAATTATAGGAAATTCGATTTTATTTATAATAAGTTGGGGTCTTATAACCTCCCCTCCTTATGAAATTTCATCCTCGAAATTGACATACGTACCTGGTGTTTCGAAAAGGTGAGGATACCTCGCTTTCATTTTTGATTCCAACTCCCAGGTCATTTCTTCAATAGCATGGTTTCTCCACAAAACCTTAACTTGTGGTATAACCTTGGTGTGATGCCCCCAAAATTAGGTATACATCACCCATCTTGGGTAGTCAGATACATGGTACAGAATTTAAATACAACTTACTAATATAACTGTCGTGTACAATACGACATAAACTGTGAGTTTGAATACAAATATTGTCTACTAGATATTATACAAACTCAAAAGGAGTCCTCATTACAATTATTATCACACTATTTCACAGAATAGTGAGGACTACTAATGCTATCCTCTGGACCATTACTCCGTTCCCCGACTCGTCCCAGCTATATTCTCATTTCCTGAAGAGAACAGTGAAAGAAAGGGTGAGCTCAACTAGCCCAGTAAGAAATATTATGACTAAGATAATGCAGAATAAATTATCAATAGCCTTCAACAATTGTTAAACCGATAAAATATAATAAACATCAAGTTTAGTCATAGCAATGGAACAAGCAATCCATTAAAAGAGTCAAGTAGAAAATAAAATCTACTATCTTTTATGATTTAAAAGGTTTTTCATCACTGTTATAGCTGAGACTCAGCTTTAATAAATAATCCACATCATCGAATCACCCCTGCACTACGGCCAAGGATATTCTTTAGTATCACGACCACAATTATTCATGCACTACGGGCCAAGAATAGTTGTGTATTCATTAATGGTCATGATCATGCCAACAATTGTCCATCAATGCACTACTACTAATCGAGGATTTTTTTTACCACATCATTTGTAACATTACGGCCATGATTACACCGAATAATCCTCGGTCATAATCATACCAAGTTCATCCATGCTCTCTGTGCCACAGATGACTTTAAAAAAATATAAACATGAGGATGATGACAATGATATAAGAATTCAATAAAACAAGTTCAAGAATTAAGTTATTCAGAACTAATAACATCCAAACCTGTCAACATGATATCGCTTTGTAGAGTAAAATTCAAGAATATCGAGAAGAATATTTCCATGAAAGGATCTTTGGATGAAGCGCAAATGTCAAGGATATTCCACTAATTTCATGGAGTATAGAAGTCAAAGTTTTAACCATTTGGGTATAATAAAGAATGGAATAACAAAAGAAATCACCATGCATGCGATAGGCAAGATGAGCAAAAGTTATTCCAATGAGAATAATAAATAACGGAACCAGGTCACAGTAAAAGCATGCATGAGGATATTCCGAATAATAATAATAAAGCGGAACCAGTCCGGTGTAAAACACACATGCATGAGGATGTTCCAATGTAATAATAATAAGAGGCGGAACCCGTGTCGGTGTGTAAAACACATGCATGGATGTTCCAATGAATAATAGAAGAATGTCACCAAGTATAGGGTATCACAGATATCTGAGTTATTCCAAATGAATAATAAAGAATGGAACAATGAAGGATTTCACCAAGTATAGGTATATCACAGCGTATCTGAGTTATGTATAGGGTATGCCACTTTTACAGGTTATTCCAACAGAATAATAATGAATGGAATAACAGAAGTTCTCTTCATGAATAAGAAAGAATAACACCCCTTACGGGTACAACAAATAATATTCCCTACCTTAGAAGAACTGAATATTGGCAAAGTGAAGTAGCAGAATACTTTTCTTCTCTCTCTCTATAGTTTCTCTCTCTAGAGTTTCAGTGAATTCGTAAGAAAATAATGAAGGAATGAGCTTCTATTTATAGGAAAATAAAATGCATAGTAATTAATCCATGAACGGTCCAGATTGATTTACTTTAATCTGACGGTCCATATTTAAAGCAAAATCTTTTAAATAAAATATAATATATTCTATTTATATAAAAACATTTTACTATACAAACACTATGCAACACTATGTAAAACACTATGCAAAACACTATGCATAATAAAATATAATATATTTTATTTATAGAATAACTTTAATAAAGTATTCATTTTATATAAAAGATGTTTCGCTTTTATTACGTTAATAATACTGAATAAAATAAAACGTCATTATCGCTATAATAATTCATATTATTAATCGACAATAATGGAATCAAACCGAGTGACTTCTCACATAAGCATCAATAATCAATACCGTAGTGCTACTACGCAACCACACGACATCATTTACTTTTACTACCGAAAGTAGTTCAACAAAGATCAACGGTAAAAATTTCCGCCGTTATTTCAATAAAATATTTTTGTCGTTATCTCAATCCGACAATAATTTCACATAGGGTCCACCAATGATTGAGTAGTTGTACAAATATTCCCCGCTAAACCGAATATTCCCCGACCAATCGAATATAATATAACCACTTGCATACTTTGCAAAATTTATAAATATTACCCACAACTATAACATTATATCAAATTATTCCATAATATTCAAAAATAATATTTATAGAAAATTCATCTTTATTTATAAAAGTCTGGGTCTTACAACCTCCCCTTCTTATGAAATTTAGCCCTCGAAATTAGGGTACGTAACTGGTATGTCGAAGAGGTAAGGATACCTTAATTTCATTTCAGATTCTAACTCCCAAGTCATTTCCTCAACATCGTGGTTCCTCCACAAAACTTTGACTTGAGGTATAAGCTTGGAGCGTAGAATATGTTCCTTCTTATCCAAAATTGTAACAGGAATCTCTTCATACGTCAAATCTTCCGCTATTTCATCCGGTTCTAACTCAATAATATGGTTCGGGTCTTTCACATATTTACATAACATGGATATGTGAAAAACGTTATGAACACGAGACATATTCAAGTAAAGCGCAGTCTATAGGCTACGATTCCTACTCGATCGTGGATTAAAATGGACCGATGAATCGAGGATTAAGTTTCCTCTCTTTCCAAATCTTGTAACTCCTTTCCATGGAGCAACTCTTAACAACACATGATCTCCTATATCGAATTCCACGTCCTTTCGATGAAGATCAGCATAACTCTTTTGTCGATTTTGTGATGTTTATATACGTTGTCGGATCGTTTGAATCTTTTTCCGTAGTCATACGTATCAACTCCCGGTCCCAACAACGTTGCTTCACCCACCTCATCCCAAAGATCTTCGGAGAATGACACTTTCTTCCATACAACGCTTGAATGGAGCCATGCCAATACTTGCTTGATAATCGCTGTGTTGAGGAAAACTCCACCAATGGTAAGAACTTGTCCCAACTCCCTTGAAATCAAGGACACAGAGTCTTAATAGATCTTCAAGAGTTTGAATAGTCCTCTCCGATTGTCCGTCTGTCTCGAGGATGATATGCCGAAGCTAAATCGTAAGTATGTGCCCATAGCTTTTTGCAAACTAACCCAAAATCGTGAAGTGAATCTTGGGTCTCGATCGAAACTATGGATACCCCTAAGATACCATGCGGTCTTACAATCTCATTTATGTACATACGAGCAAGACGTTCAAGTGTATAAGTTTCTCAGATCGATAAGAAATGAGCAGACTTGGTCAATCTATCAACAATGACCCAAATCGCATCAATGCCTTGAGAAACCTTAGGAAGACCCCAGAACGAAATCCATGGTAATGTGCTCCCACTTCCATTCTAGAATTTCAAGTGGTTGCAATGGACCTTTTGGTACTTGATGCTCCGCTTTAACTCGTTGACAAGTTAGACACCTTGAGATAAACAACGCTCTCTCTCTTCATATTGCTACACCAAAATGTATGATTTAATATCATGATACATTTTGGTACTCCGAGATGGATTGCAAATGGTGTGTTGTGCGCCTCCATCATGATATTATACTTTAAATCGTGGTCGTTAGGAACACAAAGTCTGGAGTTGACTCAAGTATTCCTTCTTCATCGATTCTTGCTTCCCAGATAGCACCCTCTTGCACTTTCTTCCTCATACGCATCACCTCCAGTGTCAGAGCTTGAGCGGCTTTAACTTTATCGATTAAAGTCGGTTCTACACGTATATTCGCTATCATCACACGCGTCCTTGGAGTCTTTAACTCTATCTCCATCTCTTTGCGGGTCACACAAATGGGCCTTTGTGTTGATAATAACGCACTCAGCATTTGCTTGCATACGATCTTCTACTCAACGCGATCGTCACTACCGTTCGCTTTTCCAGGATGGTATTGGATGGTATGATCATAATCTTTCAGCAGTTCAAGCCAACGCCGTTGTCGCATGTTGAGTTCCTTTTGAGTGAAGAAATATTTGAGGCTTTTATGATCCGTAAAGATCTCCACTTTCTCCCCATACAAGTAATGCCTCCAAATTTTAAGTGCAATATATAATACCGCTAACTCCGGATCATGAGTAGGATAATTCCTCTCATATTCTTTGAGTTGTCGCGAGGCATAGGCTATAAATTTTCCATGTTGCATAAGAACACATCCCAACCCTTTGCTCAAGCATCATCAGATGACAAATCCTCAAGAGCGAGATGGTATTGTCGAGCAGTCTTTGAAATAAGTCTCCTCTTGAGTTCTTGAAAACTCTTATCACATTCTTCACTCCAACCGAACTTTGTATCTTTTCGAGTTAGTCGAGTCAATGGAGTAGCGATTCGAGAAAATCCTTCCACGAATCTCCGATAATAACCTTTTAAACCGAGAAGCTACACGATTTCTTGGCCATCGATTTAGGTTCTTCCCGACTTTGAATAGCTTCAATCTTTCTTTGGGTCAACAGATATTCCATGACTTGATACCACGTGCCCAAGGAATGCTACTTCTTCAAGCCAGAATTCACATTTCTTCAACTTGGCATAAAGCTTATATTCACGAAGCTTTTGGAGTGTCACCTCAAGTGTTGCTCATGATCCTCACGGCTTTTGGAATAAATAAGGATGTCATCAATAAAAGACGACCACAAAGTGATCTAAATATTCCTTGAATACTCGGTTCATCATATCCATGAAGGCAGTAGGAGCATTAGTCAATCCAAAGGACATGACTAGGAATTCATAATGCCCGTACCGAGTTCTGAAAGCCGTCTTTGGAATGTCAGCGGTTCTAATCTTCAATTGGTGATATCCGGAACAAAGATCAATCTTTGAAAAGAATTTGGCTCCTTGCAACTGGTCAAATAGGTCATCAATACGTGGCAATGGATTCCTATTTTGATGGTGACATGATTCAACTCCCCGATAATCAATACAAAGTCGTATACTCCCATCTTTCTTCTTCACGAATAGAAGCAGAGCACCCCAAGGAGAAGTACTAGGACGAATAAAGCCAATGTCTAACAATTCCCATGATTGGGTCTTTAACTCTCGAAGTTCAATAGAGCCATTCGATATGGGGCTTTGGAAATAGGTTTTGTCCGGGTTCAAGGTCGATATAAAATTCAATTTCACACTTTTCTGGGGGTAGGCCGGATGTTCTTCTTGGGAATACGTCAGAAATTTATTAACAATAGAAATATCGCTCAAAACCGACGTATTTTTGTTTAAATCATGACATGAGCTAAGAAAGCTTGACATCCGTTTTCAATAAACGAATAGCTTTATGGCTTGAGATGACCGTGATTGATTTTAATGGTTTGGTCATTTGAATTAAGATAATAGGTTGATTAGGAATATGAAAGCTAACAACCTTACGAAAACAATCAATTTTTGTATGATAAGTAGTTAACCAATCAATCCCTAGAATCACGTCAAATGTAAGTATTTTTAATGAAATAAGATCAACAGGTAATGTGAGGGTACCGATTTGAACCAAACAAGACTTATAAGCAAAGTGGATGTAATGAAGGTTTCTCCCAACGGAGTTTCCACAGATAAGTCAAAGTCTAATTCTCTCCGAGTCAAATTTAATCGATGGCGCAAGTAGGAGAAATAAAAGAATGGGTAGAACCGGTATCAAATAAAGTATAGACTTCATTAGAGTTTATGATAAGCTTACCCGTGATGACCTCATTCGGGTTCCTTGCTCTCTAGGAGGTCACAACAAACGCTCTCCTCAGACCACCGATTTTGACTTTTCTGGGACGGCCTTTGGTGCCTCCATCCTAGTTGAATTTGTCTTCGGTAAACGACAAAATCGAGCTAAGTGACCTTCTCTTCCACAATTATAACATGCTTTGGACGGCATGGCACAGTTTGGACTGATGTGTCCCTCTTCTCCGCATTTGAAGCATATGATAGGTGGTCTTTCTCCTTCCTTAACAACGGGTGCTGGTGCTGACGTCTTTCCATCATTGTTGAATCTCCGTTTCTTGAAATATCCATTCTTATTATTTTGGGCCCGACACACCACCAAGTGGTTACCATATCCGCCCGTTGATTCCCTCCACGCTTGTTGTCACCGCTTCGATGACTACTCTCGCTGGTATTATAATTTTGTCGGCTGCTCTCTTTTAGTTGCGTTGACTCGTTATCGCGCTCCACTAACTGAGCCCTATTTACAACATCTGAATACAAACACAGTTTATGAGAAATAAGATGTTGGCGTATCTCCGACTTCAAACCTCTTAAAAACATTCGCGCCATTCTTTCTTCATTATCCACCAAGTGGGGATATGAAACCGTGATAACTCCGCAAATTTTGCCTCGTATGCGACACGGCCATATTGTTTTGTTCCAACTTGATAAACTCCACCTCCTTCATGTGGCGAATACTTTTAGGAAAGTATTTGTCGTTGAACGCCTCTGGAACTTCTCCCAAGATATCTTCAAGATCAAAGAAGTTGAGTACATTTTACCGATTCCCACCAAGAATCTGCCTCTCCACTTAACATAAAGGCGTGCAAAGGGAACCTTTTCCTCCTCGGAGCATCCCAAGACATCAAATATCTTGGTGTCTGTTTTATCCATGCTTTCGCCGAAGTGGTTTTTGCTCTCCCTTAAACTCCGGTGGTCCCGGCTCCTTGAATTGTTTAGCGGTGATGTTCGAGAGTTTTTCCGTGTTTTCACCTACGTTTTGGGCGAGAGTCGCCTCGCTCTCACTTTCTTTGTTGCATAAATTGCATAAAGCCTCTGAACATTTGACCATTCATCATTTGGTCAGTGTTGTTGTTTGCATGAGGATTGTCGCCTTCCTGATGCACATTATCCTGATTATTGATATGTGGTGAATCAACGATCGCCTGTGCTCCATTGCTATTCTCAACAATCTCAGATGTCATTTTCAGATATCGCCACAAAACAAAAGGTTAATTGACATATAACAATTATCTTTATATTCTGACCGACCAATAAAATAGCACATAAACTTAGGTAGGTCATACTAGCGAAAAGGTATTCCCATCTCTCCCTCCTAGTACTATTCTCACATCTTAGCCAGGATCATATCCCAAGTTACGATACTAACCGTGATGCCCCCAAAATTAGGTATACATCACCCATCTTGGGTAGTCGGATACATGGTATGTAATTTAAATACAACTTACTAATATAAGCGCCGTGTACAATACGACATAAAGCGTGAGTTTGAATACAAATATTGTCTACTAGATATTATACAAACTCAAAAAGAGTCCTCATTACAATTATTATCACACTATTTCACGTAATAGTGAGGACTACTAATGATATCCTCGGACCATTACTCGTTCCCCGACTCGTCTCAAATTTATGTTCTCATTTCACAAGAGAACGGTGAAAGAAAGGGTGAGCTCAACTATCCAAAGAAGAAATATTATGACTAAGATAATGCGAGAATAAATTATCAATAGCCTTCAACAAAGTGTTAAACCGATAAAATATAATAAACATCAAGTTTAAGCTATAGTGAACAAGTAATCCATTAAAAGAGTCAAGTAGAAAATAAAATCTACTATCTTTTATGATTTAAAAGGTTTTTCATCATCTTTGTATTATAGCCGAGACTCAACTTTAATAAATAATCCACATCATCGAATCACCCCGCACTACGACCAAGGATATTCTTTAGTATCACGACCACAATTATTCATGCACTACGGCCAAGAATAGTTGTGTATTCATTAATGGTCATGATCATGCCAATAATCGCCCATCAATGCACTACTACCATCGAGGATTTTTTACCACATCATTTGTAACATTTACGGTCATGATTACAACGAATAATCCCCTGGTCATAATCATACCAAGTCCATCCATGCTCTCTGTGCCACAGATGACTTTAAAAAAATATAAACATAAGGATGATGACAATGATATAAGAATTCAATAAAACAAGTTCAAGAATTAAGTTATTCAGAAACTAATAACATCCAAACTGTCAACATGATACTGCTTTGTAGAGTAAAATTCAAGAATATTGAGAAGAATATTTCCATGAAAGGATACTGGATGAAGCATAAATGTCAAGGATATTCCACTAATTTCATGGAGTATAGAAGTCAAAGTTTTAACCAACTGGGTATAATAAAGAATGGAATAACAAAAGAAATCACCATGCATGCGATAGACCGCACAGAGAAAAAGTTATTCCAATGTAATAATAAATAACGGAAACCGGTCCAGCGTAAACGCATGCAGACAGGATATTCCAAAAGAATAATAATAAAAGCGGAACCGGTCGGTGTAAAAACACATGCATAGGATGTTCCAACAGAATAATAATATGATGGGAACCAGTCCTGTAAAAAACACATGATGTGATGTTCCAATGAATAATAGAAGAATGTCACCAAGTATAGGGTAGATCACAGATATCTGAGTTATTCCAAATGAATAATAAAGAATGGAACAATGTATGATTTCACCAAGTATAGGTATATGCAGCATTATACAAAGTTATGTATAGGGTATGCCACTTTTTACAAAGTTATTCCAATGCAGAATAATAATGAATGGAATAATGAAGTTCTCTTCATGAATAAGAAAGAACAACACCCTTACAGGTACAACAAATAATATTCCCTACCTTAGAAGAAGCTGAATATTGGCAAAGTAAAGTAGCGAATACTTTTCTTCTTTCTCTCTATAGTTTTCTCTCTAGAGTTTCAAATTGAATTCGTAAGAAAATAATGAAGGAATGAGCTTCTATTTATAGGAAAATAGAATGCATAGTAATTAATCCATGAACGGTCCAGATTGATTTACTTTTAATCGACGGTCCATATTTAAAGCAAAATCTTTTAAATAAAATATAATATATTCTATTTATATAAAACATTTTACTATGCAAACACAATGCAACACTATGCAAAAACACTATGCATAATAAAATATAATATATTTTATTTATAGAATAACTTTAATAAAGTATTCATTTTATATAAAAGATGTTTACGCTTTTATTACGTTAATAATATGAATAAAACAAAACGTCATTATCGCTTATAATAATTCATATTATTAATCGATAATAATGGAATCAAACGGTGACTGACTTCTCACATAAGTATCAATAATCAATACTGGTAATGCGACTATGAAACCACACGACATCGTACTTTTACTACCGAGTAGTTCAACAAAGATCAACAGTAAAATTTCCGCCGTTATTTCAATTAAATATTTTTGTCGTTTTCTCAATCCGACAATAATTACATTGTAGGGTCCACCAATGATTGAGTAGTTATACGAATATTCCTCGCTAAATGAATATTCCCGACCAATCGAATATAATATAACCACTTGCATACTTTGCAAAATTTATAAATATTATCCACAACTATAACATTATATCAAATTATTCCATAATATTCAAAAATAATATTTATAGAAAATTCATCTTTATTTATAAAAGCTGGGGTCTTACACTTGGTGCGTAGGACATGCTCTTTCCTATCCAAGATCTTAACAGGTACTTCTTAAATGACGTTAAATCTTGACTATCTCGCCTAGTTCTAACTTTGATAATATGGTTCGGGTCTTTCACATATTTACGAAGCATGGATATGTGAAAAACATTATGAACACGAGACATACTTGGAGGTAATGTGAGTCTATAGGCCACATTTCCTATTCGGTCAAGAATCTCAAATGGACCAACAAATCGTGGATTGAGCTTTCCTCTCTTTCCAAATCTTGTAACTCCCTTCCATGGAGCAACACGTAACGATACATGATCCCCAATACTAAATTCCACGTCCTTTCGATGAAGATCAGCATAACTCTTTTGTCGATCTTGTGAGGTTTGAATACGTTGTCGAATCATTTGGATCTTTTCTGTAGTCATGCGTACTAATTCTGGTCCCAACAACGTTGCTTCTCCCACCTCATCCCAGCATACTGGAGAACAACACTTTCGTCCATACAACGCCTCAAATGGAGCCATGCCTATACTTGCTTGATAACTGTTATTGAAGGAGAATTCTACCAATGGCAAGTACTTATACCAACACCCTTTGAAATCTAGGACACAAAGTCTTAATAGATCTTCAAGAGTTTGAATAGTCCTCTCTAATTGCCCGTCCGTTTGAGGATGGTATGCCGAGCTGAATCATAAATCCGTGCCCATAGCTTTCTGCAAGCTAACCCAAAATCTTGAAGTGAATCTTGGGTCACGATCCAAAACTATGGATACTGGCATGCCATCCAATCTCACAATCTCGTTCATGCACATACTAGCAAGACGTTCAAGGGAATAAGTCTCCCGTATAGGCAAGAAATGAGCAGACTTAGTTAATCTTTCAAAAATAACCCAAATCGCATCTATGCCTTGAGAAACTTTGGGAAGACCTGTAACGAAATCCATAGTAATGTGTTCCCACTTCCATTTCAGAATCTTAAGTGGTTGTAATGGACCCTTTGGCACTTGATGCTCCGCCTTTACACGTTGACAAGTTAAACACCTCGAGATAAACTCCGCGATCTATCTCTTCATATTGTTCCACCAAAATGTATGTCGAATATCAAGATACATTTTGGTACTCCCAGGATGGATTGCAAATGGTGTGTTGTGTGCCTCCATCATGATTCTATGCTTCAAGTCAGAATCGTTGGGAACACAAAGTCTGGAGTTGACTCGAAGTATTCCTTCTTCATCAATTCTCGCTTACGAATAGCACCTTCTTGCACTTTCTTCTTCATACGCATCAGCTCCATGTCCGTAGCTTGAGCAGTTTTAACTTTATCGATTAAAGTCGATTCTACTCGTATGTTTGATATCATCGCGTGGGTACTTGGAGCCTTTATCTCTATCTCCATCCTTTGCAAGTCATACAAAATGGACTTTTGTGTTAACAACATTGCACTCGTACCCGCATATGATCTTCTACTCAATGCGTCAGCTACTATGTTCGCTTTTCCAAGATGATATTGGATGGTTTGATCGTAATCTTTCAGCAGCTCGAGCCAACGTCGTTGTTGCATGTTGAGTTCCTTTTGGGTGAAGAAATATTTGAGGCTTTTATGATCCGCATACATCTCCACTTTCTCCCCATACAGGTAGTGTCTCCAGATTTTCAACGCGAAAACGACTGCTGCTAACTCTAGATCATGAGTAGGATAATTCCTCTCATATTCTTTGAGTTGTCGTGAGGCATAGGCTATGACTTTTCCATGTTGCATGAGAACATATCCTAACCCTTTGCCTGAAGCATCGCTGTATATAACAAATCCATCTGAACTAGATGGTATTGCCAGAACAGGTGCCGAAATGAGTCTCCTCTTGAGCTCTTGGAAACTCTTCTCGCATTCCTCGCTCCATACAAATTTTGTATCTTTTACGAGTTAAGCGAGTTAGCGGAGTAGCGATTCGAGAAAATCCTTCCACGAATCTCCGATAATAACAAGCTAAGCCCAGAAAGCTACGCACTGCGGTCACCGACTTTGGTTGCTCCCAACTTTGTACTGCTTCAATCTTCGCCGGGTCAACAGATACACTATGTTTTGACACCGCGTGCCCAAGGAATGCTACTTCCTCAAGCCAGAACTCACATTTTTTCAGCTTGGCATAAAGCTTATTTTCACGAATCCTTTCAAGTATCAGCTTCAAATGGTGTTCCTGATCTTCACGGCTTTTGGAATAGATGAGGATGTCATCAATAAAGATAACAACAAACTGATCCAAATATTCCTTGAATACACGGTTCATCATATCCATGAAAGCAGCAGGAGCATTAGTTAATCCAAAAGACATGACTAAGAATTCCTAATGCCCGTACCGAGTTCTGAAGGCAGTATTTGGAATATCCTCAGTTTTAATCTTCAAATTTGATGATATCCGTAAGCTAAGATCGATCTTTGAAAAGAATTGTGCTCCTTGCAACTGGTCGAACAGGTCATCAATGCGAGGTAGCGGATACCTATTCTTGATGGTGACATGATTTAATTCTCGGTAGTCAATACAAAGTCGCATATTCCCTTCTTTCTTCTTTACGAATAAAACAGGAGCACCCCAAGGAGATGTACTAGGAAGAATGTAACCTATGTCTAACAATTCCTATAGTTGGACTTTTAACTCCTGAAGTTCAATAGGAGCCATTCGATATAGGGTTTTAGAAATGGGTTTTGTACCCGGTTCAAGGTCAATAAAGAATTCAACATCACATTCTGGGGGTAGACTAGGAAGTTCTTCAGGAAATACATCAGGAAATTCTCTAACAACAGAAATATTATTCAAATCTGACTTATCTTTGTTCAAATCCATAACATGGGCTAAGAAAGCTTGACATCCGTTATTAAATAAACGAATAACTTTATGGCTTGATATGATAGTGACTGATTTTAGTGGTTTAGTTGTTTGAATTTGTATGACAGGTTGGTTAGGAATATGAAAACTAACAACCTTACGAAAACAATCAATTTTGGCATGATGAGTGGTTAACCAATAAATTCCTAAAATCACATCAAAATCAAGTATCTTTAAAGAGATAAGATCAACAGGTAATATGATAGTGCCAACTTGGATTAAGCAAGATTTATAAATAGTGGATGTAACGAAAGTTCGCAATGAGTCTCCATTTCGATAAATCAAAGTCTAATTTCTCAGGAGTCATGTTTAAACGTTGAGCACAAGCAGGAGAGATAAAAGAATGGGTAGAACCGGTATCTAGTAAGGTATAAACTTCGTAAGAGATCAAGATTAGCTTACCCGTGATCTCCTCGTTCGCGTTCCTCACGTTTTGGCCAGTCACGACAAACGCTCTTCTAGGAACCGCTTATTTTGACTTATCCGGGACAGCCCTTGGAGTTACCATCCCTGCTAAACTTGGTTTTGCTACAGAACAATCCTGAGCTATGTGGCCTTCCTTTCCACAATTGTAACATACCTTGGATTGTTGTGGACAGTTTGGACTGATATGTCCCTCTTTCCTGCATTTGTAACATCTAACTTGCGGTCGTTCTCCTCCCCTAGAATTTGTTGTTGGTGCTGGTGCTGCTGCTGATGTCTTCCCATCATTGTTGAATCTCCTCTTTCTGAAATTTCCACTTGACTTACCTCTCCTATTATCATGGCCACGATGACCACCCGAGTGGTTACCGCCTTTGTTCGTATTTTTCTCTCCTCGTTGTTTATCATCGCCTCGATGATTTCTTTGTCGGTATATGACCACAGTTGTGGTCCCTCGGTTGAACATACTCACTATCTCGCTCTAATAATTGAGCCCTGTTGACAACATTTGAATACAGAGAAAATTAATGAGAGATAAGTTATTAACGAATCTCGGGTTTTAGACCTCTCAGAAACATCCTTGTCATTAGTTCCTCATTCTCTACCAAATAAGGTGCAAACCTGGATACCTCAGTGAACTTCGCCTCGTACTGGGACACCGTCATGTTGTTTTGTTCGATCGATAAACTCTACCTCCTTCATACGGCCGAATACTTTCGGGAAAGTACTTGTCATTGAACGATTCTCAAACGTTTCCCAAGACATGTTGAGTCAAAGGCGAAATTTGAGTACGCTTCACGAGACTCCCACCAGTAGTCTGCCTCACCGCGGGACATAAAGGTGGCGAATGGAACCTTATGTTCCTCCGTGCATCCCAAGACATCAAATATCTTGGTAATTTGCTTGACCCATATTTCCGCCATGATCGGATCCGGCTTTCCAATAAATTCTGGTGGTCCCAACTCCTTGAGCCTGCGCTTGGCCGTGACAGGGCAAGCGTTGATATCACTTCCACCGTATTTTGTACACGAGTCTCCTAAATGCGATTTTTGCATGAAGCGCAAAAAGCTCCTAAACATTCCATCATTCATCGTTTGCTCGGTAGTGTTGTTTACAGGAGGAATATTGCCTTACTATTGCACGTTCTCCTGGTTTGTAACTAGAGGTTGTTCCACAGTCTCATACACTCCATTGTTAACGTTCTCAGCAGCCATTCTTAAATACTGCCATAAAACAAGGGTTAATTAAACAAATTAACATATCACATAATATCCCTATATTATGACTGACCAATAAATAAGCTTAGATAGGACACACTAGCGAATGATTTACTCATCTCTCCCCTCCTAGTTCTATTCCTCGATCTCCGCCAGAGACCATGTAAAACCCCAACTTTTTGAATAAAGATGAATTTTCTATAAATATTATTTTTGAATATTATGGAGTGAAATTGATATAATGTTATAGTTGTGGGTAATATTTATAAATTTTGCGTAGTATGCAAGTTGTTATATTATATTCGATTGGTCTGGGAATATTCGTTTTAGCGAGGAATATTCGCATAACGGTACAAGCAATCATTGGTGGACCCCACAACAAAATTATTGTCGATTGAGAAAGCGACAAAAATATTTTTATGAAAATAACGGCAGAAGTTTTTGGTTGATCTTGTTGAACTACTCGGTAGTAAAAATGCGATGTCTGGCGTGGTTGCATAGTAGCACTGCAGTATTGATTATTGATGCTTACGTGAGAAGTCATTCAGTTTTGTTCAATTATTGCTATAGTAATTGTTGCATAGTATCTCACGTTATTTGATTCAATTATTGTCGATATTTTATATATTGTTAAAATCAATAATTGAGACGACAAAGTTATTAATATTATTATTTGCAATATTAACGATGTCTAGAAGTTCTGTCAAGGAGAGGTTTGGTCACCTAATTGCGCGCCAATAGGGAAAAATCCTTATTGGAAAGCCCCCTCTTTCCTGGGAACGACCTGGTCAATTAATATTGGGAATTATAATAAAGATGAAAAATGTTGTTAAAATTATTAAGATGATTTTTATGAAGTTTTGCTTATTTTATAGATTCCTATTTACCCATTTTTCAAAATAATCGGTAGAAAATTAGGTATACATCACCCATTCTGAGTCGCCAAATACATGGTACAAAAACAAATACAACTTCAGTAATATAATTATCGTGCAGAATACGACAACGCCTATACTGTAAGTTTGAATACAAATATTGTATACTAGAGAGTATACAAACTCAAAAGGAGTCCTCATTACAATTATTCAAACACTATTTTACAGAAATAGTGAGGACTGCTAAAACATCTTTCTAGAACCATCACTCCGTACCCCGACTAGTTCCTGCTATGTTATCACCTCTTGAGAAAAATGGAACAAAAAGGAAAAGGGTGAGCTCAACTATCCCAGTAAAGAATATTTTGACTAAGATAATATACAACAAATTATCGTTAGTCTTCAACAGGGAAAAATCTGATAAAATATAATAGACAACAAGTTTTAGATCAACAACTGCAGCGGAAATAGCAATCCATTAGAAGAGTCAAGTAGAGAAAGAATTCCACTATCTTCTAAGATTTAAAAGTTCTTCATCAATATTTTATCCCTATAACATCAATCAATATATATCTTGAATCAAATATTCATCTTTGCACTACAGGCTAAAGATATTCATTTGTATCACCTGTTGGTCATGTTCATCTCAACACCTGTTCATCTTTGAACTACGGGCCAAAGATATTCATCAGTTAATCATTTATCTTTGTACTACATGCCAAAGATATTTAGTAATATCATCATTTAGGACTGAGGATGATGAAAAATATTTTAAAGAAAACGAATCCAGTGAGACAGAAGGACAAATAGTAGGGATTCGTATAACAGTTTATCGAAGATCAATAATACTCCATAATAACCAATTTTGAAGCAAAATTCAAGAATAAAGATCAAAATATGGATACAATCAAAGATAGTAACCATAATAGACATCTTGGACAAAAAGGGGAATTTTTTTATTTTTTCGGTGAATAGTGTCGTATTCGTGAATAGTGTCGTATACGTGAATAGTGCCGTATACGTGAATAGTAACCCCGACACAAAAAGTTCCAAATTTGATAAAAAGTTCAGATCAATACTTCGGCATAATGATATCGAAAGAAATAATATCATTTTAAGAAGAATATAACACCCCTTACCTCAAAATATCAGTGCTTTTGATCGGAATATCGGTATAAGGCTGAAGGAAACTTGCACTGATGAATAGAAACTCACAAAGTATCTAAATACTCACAAAATACACTCAATAATCTAGAGAGAGAAAGAGAGAAAACTTGTTTCTGGTGTGATTTTCAATTCTAACTTATCCCTCTATTTATAGGAAAATGTTAGCACGCCGAAGTAGACTTAACCTGCAACCTGATGGCTTTACCTGCTACTATTCCCACCCACCACATTTGAATAAAAATCTCAGCACATTTTCTGTAAGACCCCAACTTATTATTAATGAAATTTAATTTTCTCTATTTATTATTTTGAAATAGTAAGGGTTGATTTGATTAATGTGGATAGTTAGGGGTAAAACATAAATATTTCAAAATAAGCAAGTGGTTATAAAATATTCATTGTTGTGGGGAATATTAGTTGGTCGTGGAATATTAAATGCTGTCGGGGAATATTAAAGACGACGGTAGAGCCATGTGTGGGCCCCATAACGAGAAAGCGATTGGATGAAGAAAGCGACAAATATGAGTTGTTTAAAAATAACAGTAGTAGTTATTACCAATTAATCTTGTTAAAATACTAAATTGGTTAAAACACACGGTATTTGCGGTATTGCACCAATTATTGATTCTTACGTAAGAAGGCACTACTCAATAATGGTTACTGAATTACTTATTCAATTATTTTATTTTATTGATTCAATAATTCTTTGCGTTGATATTTTATATTGATGTTGTTTCAATAATTGTCATTACACGAAGATTTTTCATTATCGAAGCAATAATTCATATTATATCGAATAATATTATTAGATAACATTATTGGCAATGTCTAGAAAGTTACATCTAAGGAGAGGTTTGGTCACCTAATTGGGCGCCGATGAAGGAGAAATCTTTATTGAAAGCCCCCTTTCCTGAGGCGCACTGGTTGTCATCGATATTGTGATTCTAATATTATTTGTGAATAATTAATTATTGATTCATATGATGAAGAAAATATTGATTTTATGTGGATATAGATGGAGAAAAATTTTAATGTGACAATTGTTGAAAATTAAAATTTTATCTTTTCCGATAAGATAATTCATTTAAATGTATTATTATATTTTAAATATATAATAATGGTGATATTTTTACAACGAATGTGAGATATATGAGTATACGAGGAGGAATGGTATTTTTGTTGCAATAAATGTTTAAAACATGTTAAACATGTCGATGGACCCCATTTATTGACCGAAATTTGATTATACTTTGTAAAATCTACCGTTTGTGGATTTCGGTCAATTTACATTTGGAATTTGGAAAAACTTTCTTACGCAAAGTTGTAGAGAATTGAATTTCCTATAAAAAGTCGCAAGATTCGAATTTTCGGATAAAAGAGATAATTATTGTGAATTATTGAAGTTCCGAAGCTCCGAAATAATTGATTTTTGGAAGTTTTAATTATTTAAATTAAGAAAAACGTTTTTAATGTTTTGTCACATGGTGGTCGATGTCTTGGACCAAATTAGTGGGCGAGGAAATTTGAAAAATAATATTATTAATTTATTAAATTTTTCTGCGTTGGTGTTCTAAGCATTTTCCTATAAATAGGTGCTTAGGTTAGAATTGAAAATCACACCGTAAAGCGAAGTTTTCTCTCTCTATATTATCGGCGTATTCTTGTGAGTATTTTGAGTATACTTTGAGTATTGCTATACTACGGTGCAAGTCCAAGTCATAGCCTATATGTCAGGTGTTTCAAATTTAAATCTTGATATTTCGAGGTAAGGGATATTATTTTTTTTGTAATGATATTATTTCTTCAATATCATTATGTTGAAATATTGATCTGAAGTTTTATCAAATTTGGAACTTTTGGTGTCTGAGTTACTATTCACGATATCTGACTTATTCACGATATCTGATTATTCACGAATCACGACATTATTCATCGAAAATGAAAATTTTCCTTTTCGTCCAAAATATCTATTCGGATACTAGCTTTGATTGTATCCATGTTTTGATCATTCTTGAATTTTACACCTTTGTGATTATTTTTTGAGGTATTTTTGGACGTGGATAAAACAAAGTACTAATCCTTAATCCTTATCATTTTGTTTCTTTGGATTCGTTTCTTTAAAAATATTTTTCATCATCTTTGGTCTTAAATGATGATATTATGGAATATCTTTGGCTGTAGTGCAAAGATGAATGATTTCTGAAGAATATCTTTGGCGCGTAGTGCAAAGATGAGCAGTGTTTAGATGAACATGATTAAGTGATGAATATCTTTGGCTCAGAGTGCAAAAGATGAATATGTGATTCCGATATATATTGATTGATGTTACGAGGATAAAAGATGAGCGATGAACTTTTAAATTCATACATAGAAGATAGTTGTTTGCATTCTCTACTTAACTCTTCTAATGAATTATTATTTTATTTGCGAATATTGATTTAAAATTTGTTGTCTATTGTATTCTATTAGATTTTTCCCTGTTGAAGACTAACGGTAATTTGTTGTATAATATCTTAGTCATAATATTCTTTACTGGGCTAGTTGAGCTCACCCTTTTCCTTTTTGTTCCATTTTTCTCAGGAGGCGAGAATATATAAAGTATAGTCGGGTATGGAATGAATGAAGGTTCTAGAGAGAGTTGTTTAGTAGTCCTCACCATTTTTGTAAAATAATGTATCAATAAATGTGATGAGGATTTATTTGAGTATAGATATTGTCTAGAAGATAATATTTGTATTCAAACTCACAGTTTTACTGTTGTAATAATAAAGTTGTAGTTGTTTCTGTACCATGTATTGACAACTCAGAATGGGTGATGTATACCTATTTTGGGGGCATCACATTTTCACCAACCAAAAGTGGGGCCCACCAATTCTAGAATTTCCCCCAAAATCATTTATAACCTAATTTCTGAATCAGTCACCTCTTAAAATTCATAACAAATCATACATTCATTTTTAACGGTTCAAAATTTGTGGACATATACTCAACTTATATATGTATAACATATCCAAAAATCACAACGATCCAACGGTCGGATTAAAAATTATAACTCCTGTAATATATCTCAAAAACCACTGGTTTGATTTTTTAATACCTCCAATCCGACAAAATACTGATAAAACACCTCAACATTAATTCCTTCATTTATAATCACATAAATAAATCCATCATTTATATCCACATAAAATAAATATTTCCTTATCATATAAATTAATAATTAATTATTCACAAATAATATTACAGAATCACAATAATGACAACCAGGCAGTTCCCAGGAAAGAGGGTGCTTTCCGATAAGGATTTTTCCTTACTGACGCGCAATTAAGTGACCAAACCTCTCCTTGACAGAACTTTCTAGACATTGCCAATAATGCTATCTAATAATATTATTCCAAATAATATGAATTATTGATCTGATAATGGAGATGATGTGTAGTGACAATTATTGAAACAACAATAATATAAATATCAACGTACCAATTATTGAATCAATAAAATAAGATATTGAACAGTAATTACTGTAATAATTATTGAGTAGTGCCCTCTTATGTAAGGATCAATAATTCATTAATACTATGCATCCACGCGTATTACTGTATTTTAACCACCGGATATTCCAACAGTGTTAACGATAACAACTATGTTGTTATTTATAACAACTCAAACTTGTTGTTTTCTTCATCCGAAAGTTATTGTGTTATGGGGCCCACAAATGACTGTGCCGTCGTACGAATATTCCCCGACAACAAGAATATTCCACGACCAAACGAATATTCCCCGACAACGATGATTATTTTATAACCACTTGCTCTTTTTGCAAAATTTACACATTTCACCCATAACCAAAATATTATATCAATTTAACACCTTATTATTCACAATAATAATTATAGGAAATTTGATTTTATTTATAATAAGTTGGGGTCCTACAAAGTGGGTTGTTACAACCGTTGGAGATATCAGAATGGAAATGGGAGCATATGACAATGGACTTTGTGGTAGGTTTTCCAACGACCCAACAAGGATACGATGCCGTTTGGGTGATTGTCGATCGATTGACGAAGTCGACACACTTCTTACCAATCAAGATTAGATTTACCCTTGATCAGTTGGCAAAACTGTACGTGAAGGAAATTGTGTCCAGACACGGTGTACCTGTGTCCATTGTATCAGACAAAGATCCACGTTTCACATCTAATTTCTGGAAACGATTACAAGAATGTTTGGGAACACAGCTAAGAATGAGCACAGCGTACCATCCTCAGACCGACGAACAAAGTGAGAGAACTATCCAAACACTAGAAGATATGCTCAGAGCATTTATAATGGATTTCAAAGTAAATTGGGATGACCATCTGCCATTGGTGGAATTTGCTTATAATAGTTATCACGTGAGTATTGGCATGCCGCCTTACAAAGCGTTATACGGCAGAAAATGCAGAACTCCGTTATGTTGGGATGAGGTAGGTGAACGTCCGCTATTGGGTCCAGAATTCGTACAGCAGACTGTCGAGATCATCATGGTTATTCGAACAAGGTTGATAGTTGCACAAGATAGACAGAAGAAATATGGCGATCATCATCGACAAAATTGGGAATTCGATGTCGATAGTTGTGTTTTCCTGAAATTGTCTCCCTGGAAGGGGAAAATTCGGTTTGGCAAGAAGGGAAAATTGAGCCCTAGATTTATAGGACCTTTTGAAGTCCTTCGCCGAGTTGGTGAAGTGGCGTACGAGGTAGCCTTACCTCCAGAGTTGGAGCATATTCATAATGTTTTCCATATATCGGTATTAAGACCATATAAACCTGATTATAAGCATGTTATAGAATATGAGCCCTTACAGTTTGAGAAAGACTTAACGTATGAAGAAGTCCCTATTTAAATTGTTGACAGAAAAGAGTAAGTACTGAGGAATAAAGTGATACCTTCTGTTAAGGTGATCTGGAGGAACCACAATGCTGAAGAAGCTAGGTGGGAACTTGAAAGCGTTATGATGAAGAATTATCCCCAGTTGTTTGCTTGATTTTGTATAGCGATTCTGGGGACAGAATCTTGTTAAAGAGGGAAGAATGTAACGAATAAATTTTTCGAGTTTTGATTATGGGGACAGAATCCTTTTAAGGAGGGAAGGATGTAACGATCGAGAAATTTGTAATTTAATTTAAATATTTATGGAATTAAATAAATATTTTAAATAATTTATTTATTGAGGAAAATAAATAATTGATGAATTGTGGTGAGTTAATTTAGTAACTAAATTGATTATTGATAATTAAATTGAGTGTTGATAATTTTATTTGAATTGTTTAATTTAAATGAAATAAATAAATTAAAGAAAGTGACGTGTCTAATTTATTAATTAAATTAGATATATAATTATTTATTAATTATAAGTACAGTGATAACAAGATTTTTATTATTTCTAGATAAGTTATTTAAATCAATTAAACTAAGTTATTTAAATTAGCTAAACTAAAGTTATTTACATTAACTAAATTAAAAGTGTGATAATTGGAAACTATATGATATAAATTATTTAAATAATCTAGTGTTGGGAATATGTGCTTAGCCAAACAAGGCCTTGTGGCCTTTGGCTTATTCCTAAATTATATAATAAATAATATTATATAGATGAATATTTACAAATAATTTTATTTTAGAATTATTGATTATTATAAAGTATATTCTTATAATAAATAATATTATAGTAGAAATGTTTTATTAATTATTTTCCATAAAAATATAATTATATATTATTTAAATAATATATGAAATGATTTTTAGAATTATTATAATAATTATTTATTTTATTATATGAATTTAGGGTAGATTAATTACGTTAATTATTTTAACTTAATTAATAATGTTAAATATAAAAGATAAATCAGATATGGAATCCAAACCCTAATTTTGGATTTTTATCAATGGATGAGAATAATAATATAATAATATTATATTTTGATTTTCTAGTGCTGTAAATATGTACTTTATGTACGTATTGAAGAAGGTTGGTAAATTATGGTGTTTAATTTCAAAACCCTAATATTAATTGGTTAAACCCTAGTTTTACTGGGGGAAACCCTAATTTGAAAATCAATTGTGAGTTTAAGACCGTTATATAACTGTGTTATATGTTTTATGTTGTGTATTAAATGATTAATTAGGTAAACCCTAATTAAAAATTTAGAAACCCTAAATAATATTTAGAAAATCCTAAGTTATTAAAAACCATAATTTTAAATGCTAAACCCTAATTTGAAACTCAAATTAGAGTTTAAGATTGATTGGTGATTGTGTTAATGTGATTAATTAACAAGTATTAGAATTACAATTGTTAATTATGGAAACCCTAAATTGTTAAACCCTAATTACTAAACTAGAACCCTAATTTAGTAATTGGAAACCCTAATTATAATTTAGTAACCCTAATTATCAAAATTATAAACCCAAATTGCTAAATTAGCAAAGTTAATTATAATTAGTGATTTTAAACCCTAATGTTCTGTATAAAGTAATTAGAAATTAATTTAATTAATGAAACCCTAATTTCAAAATTTTAGAAACTAAAATTTATTTAATTTTTTTGCAAACCCTAAATTGGAAATCCTATAATTGTTTTTGTGCTAAACCTTAGGGTAAACCCAAGGGTTTTTAATAATGACAAGAATGCCATTAAAGGTTTAAGCCAAATGACCTTTTACCCGTAGTAGTTTTATTATGAAGCTAGTATAGGTTTTGATAATAGGGGAAGTTGGTGACCAAATCCAACAACCCCATGCGATGAAAAATGACAGTAACAAGTCTCTATATCAGCCATTACATGTATCTAGCACTTCTATATATAGATTGAAAGAGAGAGAAAATCATTTGCTCACTTATTTTTGTCCAACTCTCATCCTTGAGCTTCTTTTTCAAAAACACACGAATTTCATAAGCATATCAGTCCCTAAGAACATCCCCACGATCAACCATAACATATCATAAGCACAGAATCAAAGATTGATCAAATAAGGTATAAACCCTAACCATGAAATCTGACCATAAATCTGTTGTTAGATGTTAGATTTTTTTTGTTAAACATGTTATATAAGGTGTCTAATGATGATATGGGTTGCTAGATGTTAGATCCATAACATCTAGAGGCTCGGATTTGAAGATTTGCCAAATCTGGAAAATATTCAAATTGTGGTCTGACAACCAATGTCGGCCTTGACCACACATGATCTTGTTCATGTATGCTTTTTGTTGTTTAAAGGTTTAAATATGTAGTCTGACATGTAGTCTTTAACCGGGAACAAGAATCGCATTTAGTTCTCGGTATATTGCGAAGATATTGTTAGTCAAAAGTCGCCGACCGACCCATGATCGGTGAAAAACTGGCAACCCAAATCTTGCCTGAAATGGTCCGACAATGAATTTTTGAGGCCTCCGATCTCGTAACATATTGTTGATTTGTGTTTGTTGTTGTGATATGGTTATTGTATGGTAGTTATACTATATGTTGATGCTCTTAGATCATTTTTATCACAAACATACTGGAATTGGGGGATGGTCAAACCAGAAAGTCTACGGATGAGCTTTCTGGGTAACCTAGAAAGTTCATGAGCGTGATTTCTATATGGGTTCGACCGGGAATTGTTTTGGCTATTCTTTTGTTGATATGATGATTGGATGTAATAGATCTATTCATGTATGTCATGTTACACCGGAAGCCTTAAATCACTAAAATTTTACACGAGAAACAAGTAGTGGAAGCCCAAAGTAAGTTAATAAACTGTTCTTCATTTCGGGTAACCCAAAAATGAAGAACAACTCTCTGACAAACTTGTTCAAGGCTCCAGATCTCTTTGGTTATGCATGTTATGATGATGTTTATTTTGGATCTTGTAGTCTTGTATTTGTACTACATGAAAAGACCATCAAAATGTCCGTAAACAAATTTATCATCATTAATCAATGGTCAAAGTAAAGACCTACATAAACCCGCTTTTATGAATGCATTAAGAAAATGAAGAAGAACACTTATATAATGCATATGACACTATATAGGTGGTCTTTTAATGCATGATTTATATAAAAATTATATTTTATTAAATAATTATAGAAAATTAGTTTTTAATTATGAAAAATACAAAATAAATCCTAAAAATTATTTTAAAATCCAAAATTAGTTTTAATTATTTTGAATATATTTCATAAATATTTAATATTTTTGAATATTAAGGTATTTAATTTATTTAATTATAATATTAAATAAATTAGTTAAAAATGATTTTAATACTTGAAAAATCATTTAAAATTATATTATGATATAGAAAAAAATTTAAGTTATTTTTGATAACTTTTAAAATTTTTTGTGATGAATTTCATTAATTAATTAATTAATATTAATGGTAATTAAATTTATTTAATAAATGTATTAAATAAATTATGGAAAATAGAATTAATGATTTAAAAATTATAATAAAAATGATTTAAAGGTTATTTAAGTTATAAAATATAACTTTTGATATTTTGTTATAAAAAATATTAATATTTTAATATTAATGATATTAGATTTATTTAATAATTATATTAAATAAATTAGTTTAAAAATGATATTTTAATATTAGAAAAATCATTTTAAATGAAAATAAATAGTTTAATAATATTTTAAGTTATAAAATATAACTTTTAATATTTAAAAGTAAATTCTTATAATAAATAATATTATATATATATGAATATTTACAAATAATTTTATTTTTAATTATAATTATTGATTATTATAAAGTGGTTTTTATAATTTATAATAAATAATATTATATCGATACTAAGTTACGGGACGTAGTTTTAGACTCGATAATTACCCGATAAAGATGTCGGTACACCGATATGTTTCAGAAATTGATCTGAACATAGATAATTTGATTAGATATGTGTTTATTTGTGATTCAATGACTGTTAAATATATGTGACAATGTGATTAGGTTATGTGCTGACTACAATAAACAGTGCTATGTGTTATAGTATGTTATTCTAATCGATCAAATGATCTTATTACTGATAGGTGTTATATAAAGATAGAACTAAGTTACTTAATGTAGGTAGCAAGATCGTGCAAGTATCTTACCTTTGCATTTCCTTTATGCAACTATATATAAGTAAGAAGTTTCAGAATTATATTATTATTATGCTATATTATTAACCCTATTGTGATATATTCTATATCCGATCACTGTTTATCAACATGTTAGTATATGGTAATTCAGATATATATTCTGTTCGTTAATTTCTAAACATGGTTATACAAGTATCCCCACTTGGATAATCATTGCATTTAATCACATGTTGATATATATATATATATATAAGCCGTCTAAGCTATTTGATCAGCTAGACACAAATTTTGAAATGTCGTTGAATATGATAAAAACCTTTTTGTATCCAATCAAATTATTTTGGTTCAGATTCCAGTCTAAGTATGAACATCCCGATCACGGGAAAACTTTTATGCGCCCAAGGCAGACAGAGTGAACAATCCTATCGTTCTTGTAATGTAGTATTGATCAATACAGGGTCCATGGGATGTACACCCTCGTGCCCGTAAGCTATGACGGTTTGCAGATGAAGTTCTATCTAACCTTATCTAAAATTTAAAATAATGTTCATAGTATGTCGACTACCCTATACATATAGTCAATACATAGTTTCAAAAATTTGAGATAGAATTATTATTTTATTATTATCGTTTCAGTTTACTTCACAACTATAAATTCGTTGTATAAGTGATGTACAAAGAAAACATTTAATTCTTTCAGCTAAATATAATTATAATTGTTATTACTTGCTGGGCACTTAAATGCTCATCCTTGCTTAATTTAAATGTTTTCAGATAAGTTTGAACAACTAGAAGGTTCGGCCAAGAACAAGTGAAAAGGAAAGCAAACAGAATATGTTTAATAGTATCTTTTGTAATAGTTAGACAATATATAGACAATGATATGAATTATATATCATGTAAGGAATTATAGTAAAGGTTGCGCAATTAGGATTAGACTCTGATAAATGTAAGATAAGTTTGATATAAATATTATTGTTATTATTATTAGTATTATTCCGCTCATAGAAATGGTATCGTAAAGCACCGAGTTCGAGTGTTAAGTACTCGAGTTTGGGGTCTTTACAAGTTGGTATCAGAGCTTAGGGTTAAAAACCTTAGGTGGGCTAGACCTTAGGCTATAACCTTAGAACAAAGGGAAACGTTGAAAATACAAATAACTCATATAGAGTTTAAAAAGGGAGATGAATTGAATAAGTTCATCGTCAAATCAAATAAAAGATAACTTGTATAACGTCATTATTTGTTGTGTGTATATATTAGTTGATAATCGGGATAACTTAATTAGGTGTAGATGTCAGATAGAAAAGGATTAGGATACCCTCAGGTCGTAAAGTAGGATCAAACCCATACCCCGAGCCAATATCAAAGCCAATAGCTAAAATAAAGGCTCACATTGAAAGCTACCTCAATGAGGTGGTTGTTTTGGAAAGTATAGTACCGGACCCTGAAACGATAGTATGACTGATAGGTAGAGTAGAGTTAAAGAATATGTGGTCAATGTTGAGTTCTTAAACTCATATGTCTGTGGTGAGTTCTTAAACTTATAATGTATGATAAGTTGGACGAATTAGGTGTAGTTAGGTGTGAATGGATTATTGAGGATAATGGTAATAGATTGATTTCTAAGCAATTGATCATTAGTGGAAGCATAAGAAATAAGTGTTATTAGTATTACTTGAATAGGTATGATTCTATGTTATGTATATGATAGGTATGTCTGTATAAGGTAATATTCTTAACTTTTATATAAGTTGTGGCAGCAATTCCCGACTTTTGAGTCACAAAGGAATATCGGATGATTAAAGCAATATATGCTATAGTATGTCAAGTGTTATGAATATGAGTCTATGATGGATTAATGAAATAAATTGGTGTAAAAATAGTAGTTAATTATAGGAGTACTGGTTAATGTAGAAAACCAAATTTTCAAAAATCTAATATTTTGAGTACATGATTATTCTAATGGAAAGTTTTGTGTTATATGTTAAGCGTATACGATAAGGCTTAGAATGTAAGTTAATAAAGAATAATTTATGATAATGCCGCCAAGACAAAAACAAAATTCACGGACAGAAGAACCTGTCAACAAAGCTGGAAGATAACCAGACCCGATACAGAATTTTACGATTATGGTCGCTCAAGCTATGCAGAACAGAATACCAGTCGTGGAAAATTAGTCACATAATCGAACGATAAACGTCAAAGACTTCAAGACAATCGGACCACTAGGATATAGAGGATCAACGGAGCATACGTTGAAGGACTATTCGAAAAGGAGAATGGAGACAGGAAGCGTATGTTACGCCCCCAAAATAGGTATACATCACCCATTCTGAGTCGCCAAATACATGGTACAAAAACAAATACAACTTTAGTAATATAATTGTCGTGCAGAATACGACAACGCCTATATTGTAAGTTTGAATACAAATATTATATACTAGAGAGTATACAAACTCAAAAGGAATCCTCATTATAATTATTCAAACACTATTTTACAGAAATAGTGAGGACTGCTAAAACATCTTTCTAGAACCATCACTCCATACTCCGACTAGTTCTTGCTATGTTCTCACCTCCTGAGAAAAATGGAACAAAAAGGAAAATGGTGAGCTCAACTAGCCCAGTAAAGAATATTATGACTAAGATAATATACAACAAATTATCGTTAGTCTTCAACGGGGAAAAATCTGATAAAATATAATAGACAACAAGTTTTAAATCAACAACTACAGCGGAAACAACAATCCATTAGAAGAGTCAAGTAGAGAAAGAATTCCATTATCTTCTAAGATTTAAAAGTTCATCATCAATATTTTATCCCTGTAACATCAATCAATATACATCTTGAATCAAATATTCATCTTTGCACTACAAGCCAAGGATATTCATTTGTATCACCAGTTGGTCATGTTCATCTCAACACCTGTTCATCTTTGCACCACGGGCCAAAAATATTCATCAGTTAATCATTTATCTTTGCACTACAGGCCAAAGATATTTAGTAATATCATCATTTAGGACTGAAGATGATGAAAAATATTTTAAAGAAAACGAATCCAGTGAGACAGAAGGACAAATAGTAGGGATTCGTATAACAGTTTATCCAAGATCAATAATACTCCATAATAACCAATTTTGAAGAAAAATTCAAGAATTAAGATTAAAACATGGATACAATCAAAGATAGTAACCATAATAGACATCTTGGACAAAAAGGGAATTTTTTTTATTTTTTCTATGAATAGTGCCGTATTCGTGAATAGTGCCGTATACGTGAATAGTGCCGCATACGTGAATAGTAACCCTGACACAAACACTTCCAAATTTGATAAAAAGTTTAGATCAATACTTCGGCATAATGATATCGAAAGAAATAATATCATTTTAAGAAGAATATAACACCCCTTACCTCAAAATATCAAGCATTTTACGATGGAATATCGGTCCAGATAAGGTGAAGGAAACTTGCACCGATGAATAGAAACTCACAAAGTATCTAAATACTCAAAAAATACACTCAATAATCTAGAGAGAAAGAGAAAACTTGTTTCGGTGTGATTTTCAATTCTAACTTAACCTCTATTTATAGGAAAATGTTAGCACGCAAAAGCAGACTTAACTCTGCAACTCGATGGCTTTACCTCGCTACTATTCCTCAACCACAACATTTGAATAAAATCTCAAAGACATTTTCACCAACTAAAGGTGGGGCCCACCAATTCTAGAATTTTCCACCAAAATCATTTATAACCTAATTTTTGAATCAGCCACCTCTTAAAATTCATAACAAATCATACGTTCATTTTTAACGGTTCAAAATTTGTGGACATATACTCAACTTATATATGTATAACATATCCAAAAATCACAAAGATCCAACGGTCGGATTAAAAATTATAACTCCTGCAATATATCTCAAAAACCACTGGTTTAATTTTTTAATACCTCTAATCCGACAAATTACTGATAAAACACCTCAACCTTAATTCCTTCATTTATAACCACATAAATAAATCCATCATTTATATCCACATAAAATAAATATTTCTTTATCATATAAATTAATAATTAATTATTCACAAATAATATTACAGAATCACAATAATGACAACCAGGCAGTTCCCAGGAAAGAGGGGGCTTTTCGATAAGGATTTCTCCTTACTGGCGCGCAATTAGGTGACCAAACCTCTCCGTGACAGAACTTTCTAGACATTCCAATAATGCTATCTAATAATATTATTCCAAATAATATGAATTATTGATCTGATAATGGAGATTATGTGCAGTGACAATTATTAAAACAACAATAATATAAATATCAACGTAGCAATTATTGAATCAATAAAATAAAATATTGAACAGTAATTACTATAATAATTATTGAGTAGTGCCTTCTTACGTAAGGATCAATAATTCATCAATATTGAACGAAGATATCGTATT
Source organism: Panax quinquefolius (assembly GCA_020205615.1). Classification (NCBI taxonomy): domain Eukaryota; kingdom Viridiplantae; phylum Streptophyta; class Magnoliopsida; order Apiales; family Araliaceae; genus Panax; species Panax quinquefolius. Next base: position 57,488,349 of record CM035162.1, read on the forward strand.
TTAACCAATAGGATATTCCAACAAGGTTGTTAATCAGTAATAACTACGTCGTTATTTATAACAACTCAAACTTGTCGTTTTCTTCATCCGATAGTTATTCTGTTATGGGGCCCACAAATGACTGTGCCGTCGTACGGATATTCCCCGACAACAAGAATATTCTACGACCAAACGAATATTCCCCGACAACAATGATTATTTTATAACCACTTGATTATTTTGTAAAATTTACACATTTCACCCATAACCAAAATATTATATCAATTTAACACCTTATTATTCACAATAATAATTAGAGGAAATTTGATTTTATGTATAATAAGTTGGGGGTCTTACAACCTCCCCTCCTTATGAAATTTCGTCCTCGAAATTGACATACGTACCTGGTGTTTCGAAAAGGTGAGGATACCTCGCTTTCATTTCTGATTCCAACTCCCAGGTCATTTCTTCAATAGCATGGTTTCTCCACAAAACCTTAACTTGTGGTATAACATTGGTGCGTAGGACATGCTCTTTCCTATCCAAGATCTTAACAGGTACTTCTTCGTACGTTAAATCTTCGGCTATCTCGTCTGGTTCTAATGCAATAATATGGTTCGGGTCTTTCACATATTTACGAAGCATGGATATATGAAAAATATTATGAACACAATACATACTTAGAGGTAATGTGAGTGTATAGGTCACATTTCCTATTCGGTCAAGAATCTCAAATGGACCAACAAATCGTGGATTGAGCTTTCCTCTCTTTCCAAATCTTGTAACTCCCTTCCATGGAGCAACACGTAACAATACACGATCCCCATTATTAAATTCCGCGTCCTTTCGATGAAGATCAGCATAACTCTTTTGTCGATCTTGTGAGGTTTGAATACGTTGTTGAATCATTTGGATCTTTTCTGTAGTCATGCATACTAATTCTGGTCCCAACAACGTTACTTCTCCCACCTCGTCCCAGCATACTGGAAAACGACACTTTCGTCCATACAATGCCTCAAATGGAGCCATGCCTATACTTGCTTGATAACTGTTGTTGTAGGAGAATTCTACCAATGGCAAGTACTTATCCCAACACCCTTTGAAATCTAGGACACAAAGTCTTAATAGATCTTCAAGAGTTTGAATAGTCCTCTCTGATTGCCCGTGCGTTTGAGGATGGTATGCCAAGCTGAATCGTAAATCTGTGCCCATAGCTTTCTGCAAGCTAACCCAAAATCTTGAAGTGAATCTTGGGTCACGATCCAAAACTATGGATACTGGCATGCCATGTAATCTCACAATCTCGTTCACATACATACTAGCAAGACGTTCAAGGGAATAAGTCTCCCGTATAGCCAAGAAATGAACAGACTTAGTTAATCTATCAACAATAACCCAAATCGCATCTATGCCTTGAGAAACTTTGGAAAGACCTGTAACGAAATCCATAGTAATGTGTTCCCACTTCCATTTCGGAATCTCAAGTGGTTGTAATGGACCCTTTGGCACTTGATGCTCCGCCTTTAGACGTTGACAAGTTAAACACCTCGAGATAAACTCCGCGATCACTCTCTTCATATTGTTCCACCAAAATGTATGTCGAATATCATGATACATTTTGGTACTCCCAGGATGGATTACAAACGGTGTGTTGTGTGCCTCCATCATGATTCTATGCTTCAATTCAGAATCTTTAGGAACACAAAGTCTGGAGTTGACTCGAAGTATTCCTTCTTCACCGATTCTTGCTTCTGGAATAGCACCTTCTTGCACTTTCTTCTTCATACGCATCAGCTCCATGTCCGTAGCTTGAGTAGTTTTAACTTTATCGATTAAAGTCGGTTCTACTCGTATGTTTGATATCATCGCGTGGGTACTTGGAACCTTCATCTCTATCTCCATCCTTTACAAGTCATACAAAATGGACTTTTGTGTTAACAACATTGCACTTGTACCCGCATATGATCTTCTACTTAATGCGCCAGCTAATACGTTCGCTTTTCCAGGATGATATTGGATGGTATGATCGTAATCTTTCAGCAGCTCGAGCCAACATCATTGCCGCATGTTGAGTTCCTATTGGGTGAAGAAATATTTGAGGCTTTTATGATCCGTATAAATCTCCACTTTCTCCCCATACAGGTAGTGTCTCCAGATTTTCAACGCGAAAATGACTGCTGCCAACTCTAGATTATGAGTAGGATAATTCCTCTCATATTCTTTGAGTTTTCTTGAGGCATAGGCTATAACTTTCCCATGTTGCATGAGAACACATCCTAACCCTTTGCCTGAAGCATCGCTGTATATAACAAATCCATCAGAACCAGATGGTATTGCCAGAACAGGTGCCGAAATGAGTCTCCTCTTGAGCTCTTGGAAACTCTTCTCACATTCCTCGCTCCATACAAATTTTGTATCTTTCCGAGTCAACTGAGTTAATGGAGTAGCGATTCGATAAAATCCTTTCTCGAATCTCCGATAATAACCAGCTAAGCCCAGAAAGCTACGCACTTCGGTCACCGAATTTGGTTTCTCCCAACTTTGTACTGCTTTAATCTTCGTCGGGTCAACAGATACTCCATATTTTAACACCACGTGCCCAAGGAATGCTACTTCCTCAAGCCAGAACTCGTATTTCTTCAGCTTGGCATAAAGCTTGTTTTCACGAAGCGTTTCAAGTATCAGCTTCAAATGGTGCTCATGATCTTCACGGCTTTTGGAATAGATGAGGATGTCATCAATAAAGACAACAACAAACTGATCAAAATATTCCTTGAATACACAGTTCATCATATCCATGAAAGCAGCAGGAGCATTAGTCAATCCAAAAGACATGACTAAGAATTCATAATACCCGCTGGGAGTTACGAAGGCGTATTTGGAATATCCTCGGTTTTAATCTTCAATTGATGATATCCGTAATCGAAGATCGATCTTTGAAAAGAATTGTGCTCCTGCAGAATCGGTCGAATGGTCATCAATGCGAGGTAGCGGATACCTATTCTTGATGGTGACATGATTTAATTCTCAGTAGTCAATACAATACAAAGTCGCATACTCCGTCTTTCTTCTTTACAAATAAAACAGGAGCACCCCAAGGAGATGTACTAGGACGAATGAAACCTATGTCTAACAATTCCTGTAGTTGGACTTTTAACTCCTGAAGTTCAATAGGAGCCATTCGATATGGGGTTTCAGAAATGGGTTTTGTACCCGATTCAAGGTCAATAAAGAATTCAACATCACGTTCTGGGGGTAGACCAGGAAGTTCTTCAGGAAATACATTAGGAAATTCTCTAACAACAGAAATATTATTCAAATTTGACTTGTCTTTGTTCAAATCCATAACATGGGCTAAGAAAGCTTGACATCCATTTTTCAATAAACGAATAGCTTTATGGCTTGATATGATAGTGACTAATTTTAGTGGTTTAGTTGTTTAAATTCGTATGACAGGTTGGTTAGGAATATGAAAACTAACAACCTTACGAAAACAATCAATTTTGGCATGATGAGTGGTTAACCAATCAATTTCTAAAATCACATCAAAAGCAAGTATCTTTAAAGAGATAAGATCAACAGGTAATGTGATAGTGCCAACTTGGATTAAGCAAGATTTATAAATAGTGGATGTAACGAAAGTTTCACCCAACAGAGTCTCCACTGATAAATCAAAGTCTAATTTCTCAGGAGTCAAGTTTAAACGTTGAGCAGAAGCAGGAGAGATAAAAGAATGGGTAGAACCGGTATCTAGTAAGGTATAAACTTCGTAAGAGTTCAAGATTAGCTTACCCGTGATCACCTCGTTCGGGTTCCTCACGTTTTGGCCAGTCATGACAAACGCTCTTCTAGGAACCGCTTATTTTGACTTATCCGGGACAGCCCTTGGAGTTACCATCCCTGCTAAACTTGGTTTTGCTACAGAACAATCCCGAGCTATGTGGCCTTCCTTTCCACAGTTGTAACATACCTTGGATTGTTGTGGACAGTTTGGACTGATATGTCCCTCTTTCCCGCATTTGTAACATCTAAGCTGGCCGTCGTTCTCCTCCCTAGAATTTGTTGTTGGTCTTTGGTGTGCTTCCGATGTCTTCCCATCATTGTTGAATCTCCTCTTTTCGAAATTTCCACTTGACTCACCTCTCGTATTATCACGGCCACGATGACCACCCGAGAGTGGTTCGCCTTTGTTCAGATTTTTCCTCCTCGTTGTTTATCATCGTTCGATGATCTTCTTTGTCGTAGTATGACCACGATTGTGGTCCCTCGGTTGAACATACTCACTATCTCGCTCTAATAATTGAGCCCTGTTGACAACATCTGAATACAGAAAAAATTAATGAGAGATAAGGTATTGACGAATCTCGGGTTTTAGACCTCTCAGAAACATCCTTGTCATTCGTTCCTCATTCTCTACCAAATAAGGTGCAAACATGGATACCTCAGTGAACTTCGCCTCGTCCTGGGACACCGTCATGTTATTTTGTTCCAGTCTGATAAACTTTACCTCCTTCATATGACGAATACTTTCAGGAAAGTACTTGTCATTGAACAGTTTCTGAAACGTTTCCCAAGACATGTTGAAAAGAAGTGGTACGCCACAGAACTCACCAATGAGTCTCCGCCTCACAGCGGAACATAAAGGTGGCGAATGGAACCTTCTGTTCCTCCGTGCATCCCAAGACATCGAATATCTTGGTAATTTGCTTGACCCATATTTTCGCCTTGATCGGATCCGGCTTTCCAATAAATTCTGGTGGTCCCAACTCCTTGAACTGCTTCGTTGTGATAGATCGCACGTTGATATCACTTCCACCCGTATTTTGTACATGAGTCTCCCTTGTCTGATTTTGCATGAACTGCAAAAAGCTCCTAAACATTCCATCATTCATCGTTTGCTCGGTAGTGTTGTTTACAGGAGGAATATTGCCTTACTATTGCACGTTCTCCTGGTTTGTAACTAGAGGTTGTTCCACAGTCTCATACACTCCATTGTTAACGTTCTTAGCAACCATTCTTAAATACTGCCATAAAACAAGGGTTAATTAAACAAATTAACATATCACATAATATCCCTATATTATGACTGACCTACAAATAAGCTTAGATAGGACACACTAGTGAATGATTTACTCATCTCTCCCCTCCTAGTTCTATTCCCCGATCTCCGCCAGAGACCATGTAAAACCCCAACTTTTTGAATAAAGATGAATTTTCTATAAATATTATTTTTGAATATTATGGAGTGAAATTGATATAATGTTATAGTTGTGGGTAATATTTATAAATTTTGCGTAGTATGCAAGTTGTTATATTATATTCGATTGGTCGGGGAATATTCGTTTTAGCAGGGAATATTCGTACAACGGTGCAATCATTGGTGGACCCCATAACATAATTATTATCGGATTGAGAAAACGACAAAAATATTTTTATGAAAATAACAATGTAAGTTTTGGTTGATCTTTGTTGAACTACTTGGTAGTAAAGTAAAGAATATGCTGATGTCTGGCGTTGGTTGCATAGTAGCTACGGTATTGATTATTGATGCTTACGTGAGAAGTCATTCAGTTTTGTTCAATTATTGCTATAGTAATTGTTGCATAATATCTCACGTTATTTGATTCAATTATTGTTGATATTTTATATATTGTTAAAATCAATAATTGAGACGACAAAGTTATTAATATTATTATTTGCAATATTAACGATGTCTAGAAGTTCTGTCAAGGAGAGATTTGGTCACCTAATTGCGCGCCAATAGGGAAAAATCCTTATTGCAAAGCCCCCTCTTTCCTGGGAACGACCTGGTTGATTAATATTGTGAATTATAATAAAGATGAAAAATGTTGTTAAATTATTAAGGTGATTTTTATGAAGTTTTGCTTATTTTATGGATTCCTATTTACCCATTTTTCAAAATAATCGGTAGAAAATTAGGTATACATCACCCATTCTGAGTCGCCAAATACATGGTACAAAAAAAAATACAACTTCAATAATATAATTGTCGTGCAGAATACGACAACGCCTATACTGTAAGTTTGAATACAAATATTGTATACTAGAGAGTATACAAACTCAAAAGGAGTCCTCATTATAATTATTCAAACACTATTTTACAGAAATAGTGAGGACTGCTAAAACATCTTTCTAGAACCATCACTCCATACTCCGACTAGTTCTTGCTATGTTCTCACCTCCTGAGAAAAATGGAACAAAAAGGAAAATGGTGAGCTCAACTAGCCCAGTAAAGAATATTATGACTAAGATAATATACAACAAATTATCGTTAGTCTTCAACAGGGAAAAATCTGATAAAATATAATAGACAACAAGTTTTAGATCAACAACTGCAGCGGAAACAGAAATCCATTAGAAGAATCAAGTAGAGAAAGAATTCCACTATCTTCTAAGATTTAAAAGTCTATCATCAATATTTTATCCCTATAATATCAATATACATCTTGAATCAAATATTCATCTTTGCACTACAGGCCAAAGATATTCATTTGTATCACCAGTTGGTCATGTTCATCTCAACACCTGTTCATCTTTGCACTACGGGCCAAAGATATTCATCAGTTAATCATTTATCTTTGCACTACATGCCAAAGATATTTAGTAATATCATCATTTAGGACTGAGGATGATGAAAAATATTTTAAAGAAAACGAATCCAGTGAGACAGAAGGACAAATAGGAGGGATTCATATAACAGTTTATCCAAGATCAATAATACTCCATAATAACCAATTTTGAAGCAAAATTCAAGAATAAAGATCAAAACATGGATACAATCAAAGATAGTAACCATAATAGACATCTTGGACAAAAAGGGAAATTTTTTTATTTTTTCGGTGAATAGTGCCGTATTCGTGAATAGTGTCGTATACACGAATAGTAACCCTGACATAAAAAGTTCCTAATTTGATAAAAATTTCAGATCAATACTTCGGCATAATGATATCGAAAGAAATAATATCATTTTAAGAAGAATATAACACCCCTTACCTCAAAATATCAGTACTTCTGATCGGAATATCGGTATAAGGCTGAAGGAAACTTGCACTGATGAATAGAAACTCACAAAGTATCTAAATACTCACATAATACACTCAATAATCTAGGGAGAGAAAGAGAGAAAACTTATTTCTGGTGTGATTTTCAATTCTAACTTAGCCCTCTATTTATAAGAAAATGTTAGCACGCCGAAGCAGACTTAACCTGCAACCTGATGGCTTTACCTGCCACTATTCCCACCCACCACATTTGAATAAAAATCTCAGCACATTTTCACCAACCAAAAGTGGGGCCCACCAATTCTAGAATTTTTCACCAAAATCATTTATAACCTAATTTCCGAATCAGTCACCTCTTAAAATTCATAACAAATCATACGTTCATAAAAAATCGAGATCTACTTCCAATGATTATGTATGCTATGTACCCGTGTATGTATAGGTTTTAAAACGGTGATTCCGGGGACGGAATCTTTATAAGGGAGGGGGAATGTAATAACCCGATATTTTCTATATAAATAAATCAGAAATTTTGCGTATAATTTTTTTTTATTTTAAGGATGAGGATTTGTACAAGATAATGTGTGTATGTAATTATGTAATAAATAAAAATATGTGTTATTACATGAATGTTAACAAATAATTTTATTTTAGAATTTTTGATTATTATAAAGTTTATTCTTTTAATAATTAATTTTATAGTAGAAATATTTTATTATTTATTTTCCATGAAAATATAATTATATATTAATTAAATAATATATGAAATGATTATTAGATTTAAGATCTGTTATATAACCGTGTTATATATTTTATGTTGTGTATATAAATGATTTGATTAATTAGGTAAACCCTAATTAACAATTTAGAAATAAATAATTTTAGAAAATCCTAAGTTATTAAAACCCTAAATTTTAAAAATGTTAAACCCTAATTTAAAACTCAAATTAGAGTTCAAGATTGATTGGTGATTGTGTTAAAGTGATTAATTAACAAGTATTAGAATTAAAATTGTTAATTATGGAAACCCTAAATTGTTAAACCCTAATTACTAAACTAGAACCCTAATTTAGTAATTGGAAATCCTAATTATAATTTAGTAACCCTAATTATCAAAATTATAAACCCTAATTGCTAAATTAGCAAAGTTAATTATAATTAGTGATTTTAAACCCTAATGTTCCTGTATAAAGTAATTAGAAAATTAATTTAATTAAGAAAACCCTAATTTCAAAATTTTAGAAACTAAAATTTATTTAATTTTTGTGCAAACCCTAAATTGGAAATCTTATATTTGATTTGTGCTAAACCCCAGGGTTAAACCTCAAGGGTCAAACCCTAAGGGTTTGCCAAATGACAAGAATGACATTAAATAAAAATAAAAAGACCTTTTAAAATATTGCATTATTTTGGCTAATAATACTTTTTATTTAGGTAAGTTGTAAAATACTTTAATTAATACTTATTAATGACATTAATTAATACTTATTAATTTAATAAGTTAGTTAATATATTAATATTAATATAAATAGATTTAAAAATGATTTTAATATTATAATAATCATTTTAAATGAAAATAAAGTGTTTAAAGATATTTTAAAATATACTAAAATATAACTTTTAATATTTAAAGGATAATTTCATTAATAATTTAATATTAATAATTATTAATTTTTATTAATGATATTAAATTTATTTAATAATTATATTAAATTAATAGTTTAAAAATGGTTTTATTAATTTAGAAAAATCATTTAAAAGGATATAAATGATTAAAAAAAAAAATTAAGTAATGATTTTGTTTTTTTAATATTTTGATAAATAGTACATTAATATTTAAATATTAATGGTAATTATTTAAAAATAATTTTAATTGTTTAAAAAAATTATTTAAGGTAATATTAATACTCGGATTAAAATATTCTAAGTTATTATAAATAACTTTAATATTTTGGAAATAATTTCATTAATTGTTTAATATTAATTAAATATTAATGATAATAGAATTGTTTAATATTTAAATCATTTAATAATGATTAGATCATGTTTGAAAATTCATGATAAATTATAATAAATGTTTTAAAATTATTATAAGTCATTAAAATAATATGATCGATTGTTTATGATATTGACTTAAGTTGATAGAGTCTCTAAATAGAATTACCCGATAAAGCCATATACAGTACGGTCATGTTTCGTAAATTGATCGGACTTAGATAACTTATTTTTACGGGTAACCTAGAAAACTTAAGAGCATGATCTCGGCGAAGGTTTGACCGATTTATATCTTTTGATGTTTTTTGTTGTTTAATCGGTTTTATAATGGATCTATTTCTTCATGTACATGTTGTTTACACTAATGCAAGGTTTTAAATCACAAAAACAATACAAGATTCATAAGTTATGGGAGACCGAAACTAGCAGTCGAATCGTTTCTTCATTTCGGGTAACCCAGAAAATGAAGAACGACTCTCGACATCTTGTTCATGAGCTCCAGATCTTGTAATTATGTTTGTTTGGACATGTTTGTTGTTCGGACTTGTAGTCTTGCATTTGTACTACAAGCTCGACAAAGAACATGCCCGTAATCATCACGAGATAATTAGTTAAATGTGGTACTAGTAACCGAGTATTAATATGGGTTTTTGCATGAAGAACATGAAGAACACCTATAGCGACGCTTATGTCACTATAGGTGGTCTTTAGCTGACGTATGCTGCATTTAATTAATTTATTTTTCAAAAATTAATTATTTAATTAAATAAATAGAAAAAAATAGTTTTAATTATTAAAAATACCAAATAAATTATTAAAAATTAATTTAAATTCTAAAATTAGTTTTTATTTATTTTAAATATATTTCATAAATATTTAATATTTTGAAATATTATTGGTATTTAATTTATTTAATTATAATATTAAATAAATTAGTTAAAAATGATTTTAATACTTGAAAAATCATTTAAAATTATTTTAAGTTATTTTTAATGACTTTTAATATTTTGTAATGAAATTCATTAATAAATTAATATTAATTATAATTAAGTTATTTACTAAATGAATTAAATAAATTGATTAAAAATGATTTTATTATATTAAAAATCATTTTAAATAATAATAAGGTATTTAAAAATATTTTAAGTTATAAAATATAACTTTTAATATTTAAAGTAAATTTCATTAATTAATACTTATTAATGATATTAAAGTTATTTAATAATTATATTAAATAAATTAGTTTAAAATGATTTTAATATTATAATAATCATTTTAAATGAAAATAAAGTGTTTAAAGATATTTTAAGTTATAAAATATAACTTTTAATATTTAAAGGATAATTTCATTAATAATTTAATATTAATAATTAAATAAATAGTTTTAAAATGGTTTTATTTATTTAAAAATCATTTAATAAGGATATTAACGAATTAAAAATATTTTAAGTTATAATTAATGACTTTTAATATTTTGATAAATAAAACATTAATACTTTAATATTAATGATAATTATTTAAAATGATTGTAATTCTTTTAAAAATCATTTAAGTGTATTATTAATACTTTAAAAGTATTTTGAGTTATTATAAATAACTTTAATATTTTGGCAATGGTTTCATTAATAGTTTAATATTAATTATATATTAATGATAATAGAATTGTTTAATATTTAAATCATTTAATAATGATTCCGGTGTTTGAAAATTCGTGATAAATTATAATAAATGTTTAAAAAATATTATAAGTCATTTAAAATAATATGATTGATACTAAGTTACGGGACAGAGTCTTAGACTCGATAATTACCCGATAAAGCCGTCGGTATACCGATATGTTTCAGAAATTGATCTGGACTTAGATAATTTGATTGGATATGTGTTTATTTGTGGTTCAATGACTGTTAAATATATGTGACAATGTGATTAGGTTATGTACTAACAGCAATAAGCAGTGCTATGTGTTATAGTATGTTATTCTAATCGATCAAATGATCTTATTACTGATAGGTGTTATATAAAGGTAGAACTAAGTTACGAACGGTAAGCAACGCATCAGACAAGTATTTTGCATTTGCATTTCCTTTATGCAACGGACATAAGTAAGAAGTTTCAGAATTATATTATTGTTATGCTATATTATTAACCCTATTGTGATATATTCTATATCCGATCATTGTTTATCAACATGTTAGTATATGGTAATTCAGATATATATTCTGTTCGTTAATTTCTAAACATGGTTATACAAGTGTCCCCACTTGGATAATCATTGTATTTAATCACATGTTGATATATATATATATATATATATATATATATATATATATATATATATAAGCCGTCTAAGCTATTTGATCAGCTAGACACAAATTTCGAAATGTCGTTGAATATGATAAAAACCTTTATGTATCCAATCAAATTGTTTTAGTTCGGATTCCAGTCTAAGTATGAACATCCCGATCACGGGAAAACTTTTATGCGCCCAAGGCAGACAGAGTCAATGATCCTATCATTCTTGTAATGCAGTATTGATCAATACAGGGTCCATGTGATGTACACCCTCGTGCCCGTAAGCTATGACGGTTTGCAGATGAAGTTCTGTCTAACCTTATCGAAAATTTTAAATAATGTTCATAGTATGTTGACTACCCTATACATATAGTCAATACGTAGTTTCAAAAATTTGAGATATAATTGTTATTTTATTATTATCGGTTCAGTTTACTTTACAACTATAAATTCGTTGTAGAAGTGATGTACACAGAAAACATTTAATTCTTTCAGCTAAATATAATTATAATTGTTATTACTTACTGGGCACTCAAATGCTCATCCTTGCATAATTTAAATATTTTCAGATAAGTGTGAACAGCTAGAAGGTTTGGCCAAGAACAAGTGAAAAGGAAAGCAAACAAAATATGTTTAATGGTATCTTTTGTAATAGTTAGACAATATATAGACAATGATATGTATTATATATCATGTAAGGAATTATAGTAAAGGTTGCATAATTGGGATTAGACTCTGATAAATGTAAGATAAGTTTGATATTTATATTATTGTTATTATTATTAGTATTATTCCCCTAATAGAAATGGTATCGTAAAGCACCGAGTTCGGGTTTTAAGTACCCAAGTTTGGCGTCTTTACACGAGTTCGTGGCGATCAAATTCGTTAAAAGTGTAAAATGAAAAAATTTGGAAGAATTATGGTTTTGATTCTTCAAAATGGTGTATATGTAATGTTTTGTATATAGAATGGTGTTTAGCAGGTGTAACTAGGATATTCCAAAGTTGTAGATGTTGAATTTGGGAGAAATTCTGTTGAATTGGGATTTTTGGCCTTTAACAAAGTAGTAGTTCGCGTCTGTAAAAACTGAGCCTGGTGCATCGCGCGGTTATCGTGTGGGCATGCAGCATTTGGGCGCGAGAGCGCGGTGTCACGTGGGCGCGCGATAGCTCAGTGTATTGCTCACGCGACCGCGCGAGTAGACAATCACAGACAATGAACTCTGCTTAATTACAGGTCATACGTGTCGGACTTGGGTTAGTTTAGCATGCATGTAAAGGATATTAAAACATAAAGTGGACTACAATAACAGATTGTAAGGTGTTGTAATACAGAGTGTAAAAGAGTTTTAGGGGATTGTTAATTTTGTTATATAATGAAAGTAAAAGTGATGTTTTCAAAAGTTGGAAATGAACGAGTAAGTTATGTTGGCTCGTAATGCAATTTCAGATTCGTTAAGTATGTTAACCTAAATGGTTAGGTGCTAGGTTAGGGTTATAACCTAAATGATGGTTTAATTCCCATAGTGTTAATATTCATACTACTAATTCTTGTTGCGATTATAATGATATGTGTAGGGTAATTGGAGATTATTTTACACTTGTGTAGCTTACAAACAAGGCAAGTTCAAAAACCTTAACTGTTTACATTGAGCAAGCTTTCTAACTTCATTCTTTTCATATTGAATGCATGTTTCCATTCCTAAATCGTTATTATTCAAGTTCCTAAAATTCTTGAAAAGTTGAGCAAGCCTAGTTTATCTTAAGAATGTTGTGCAAGCTCTTGTAATCTAATTCGTTACATCGAACAAGCTTTACTTTCTTTATTATCATTCGAAGCATATATTGTTCTAACACATTGATTCACAGAAGATTGTTCTAATTCTTCTGAATATAGCGCTTTGCATGTATATCATGTTTACTCAATTGTATATTATTGTTAATTAATCTTTGACTTTAATAACCTGGTTCAAAGCTTTATTGTTGTATTAAACCTTCAGGTAGTAAGCAAATCTTTATCGATTGAATTAAACTATAATCAAATAGTGTTCTAAAATTCTAGAAACACTAATAAGTTAGTTCCGAGCTAAACTTTCTTTAGTGCAGAAATTCTAAATTCAAGCTGAGACGAACAACCCTAATATAGGGGATTTTGTATGTGTAATGTGACGCCCCCAAAACAAGTATACATCACCCATCTTGAGTCGCCAAATACATGGTACAAATTTTAAATACAACTTAATTATACAACAGTCGTGTAAAATACGACAAAACATAATCTAAGAGTTTTAATAAGAATATTGTCATCTAGACAATATCCACACTCAATGCAGTCCTCATTATATTTATTGTCACACTATTTAACAGAATAGTGAGGACTACTAATGTTATCATCTGGATCGTCATTCCGTCCCACGACTAGTCCCGCTACGTTCTCATTTCACGAAGAGAACGGTTGAAAGAAAGGGTGAGCTCAACTAGCCCAAAGAAGAAATATTATGACTAAGATAATGCAAAATAATTTATCGTTAGCCTTCAACAAAGGTGTTAAAGCGATAAAATATAATAAACATCAAGTTTAAGCTGCGGTAAAGGAACAAGCAATCCATTAGAAGAGTCAAGTAGAGAATAAAATCTACTATCTTCTATGATTTAAAAGGTTTTCATCACTTTTATATTTGAGACTCGACTTTAATAAATAAACCACATCATCCCTACACCATGGCCAAGGATATTCATTAGTATCACGACCACAAATTATCCATGCACTACGGGCCAAGGATATTTGTGTATTCATCAAAGGTCATGATCATGACAACAACTATCCATCAATGCACTACGACCAATGAGGACTTTTACCACATCATTTGTAACATTACGGTCATGATTATATCGAATAATTCCTAGTCATAATCATACCAAGTCCATCTATGCACTACAGGCCACAGATGACTTTCAACATATTATAAACATGAGGATGATGACAATGACATAATAATTTAATAAAATAAGTTCAAGATAAATTTTAAAGATTTATAATTTAATTTATCCAGAAATCAATAACGTCCAAATTGTCAACATGATACAGCTTTGTGGAGTAAAATTCAAGAATGCTCAGAAGAATATTTCCATGAAAAGATACTTTGGATGAAGCCTTGAAATATCCAGGATATTCTACTAATTTTATGGAGTATAGAAGTCAAAACTTTAACCAACTGAGTATAATAGAATATATGAAACTGCAAATGGATTTTTTCCCGCCATGTGGTAATCCACGTAGATAGATCATTTCCACAATTTAATAAGGAATGAATTTGAAGGATTATTCACCATGCATGCAGTAATCCACATAGACAGGTTATTCCAACAGAATAATAAAGAATAGAAGAATAGAAGAATTCACCAGGCGTGCGTAATCCATTACGAAAAGTTATTCCAGCGAATAATAAAGAATGGAACCGAAGTCATGCGTAATCTTGCATGCATGAGGATATTCCAACATAATAATAAAGAATTGAACCAGTTCATGCGTAATCCACACAAACAGGATATTCTAACAGAATAATAAAGAATAGAAAAACAACATAATTCACTAGGCATGCGATAGACCGCACAGACAGGTTATTCCAACAGAATAATAAAGAATGAAATAACAGAAGAATTTCACCATGTATGCGGTACTTCGCATAGATAGGTTATTCCAACATAATAATAAAGAATGGAATAACAACACTTACGAGTATTGAAAGAAAATAACTCTCTTCATGAATACGAAAGAATAATACCCCTTACCTTAGAAGAAACTAGATACTGGAATAGTGAGGTAGCAGACTTCTCTTCTTCTTTCTCTCTATAATAATTGCTCTTGTGAGACTTAGTGAATTGGTGAGAATGAAAGAAGAATTAACTTCTATTTATAGGAAAATATAGTTTCGATAATTGCACATTTTGGGGCTCGAAATATTACAGTATAATACCTTCCTCTTTTTCTTTATTTTTAATTTAGTCCTGTAAGTAATATCAAACTTGCACCACCTCCCCTAATAGTAAATAATGTGAATTAATAGTTCATTCATGTGACTTAATAGTATAATCATGTGAAAAAACTAATTACAGTATAGTACCTTCATCTATACCTTCATTTTTAATTTAGTCATGCAAGTATTATCAATTTTGCACCAACTCCCCTAATAGTACATGAATGTGAATCAATAGTACACACATGTGAACAAATAGTTATAAGAATGTGAAATAATAGGAATTAATTGCTCATTTATCTGATTAATTACCCGATTGGTCAATATAACCTCCAGACATCAATTATTATCGAAATAAATGTCGATTTCCACTAACACTAATAATCTCAACACAATGGAACTATCAATTTCATCTTTAATCAATACAAACTTATTCATTATTAATATTATAACTCATAATATTTAATAACCAAGTCGTTCCCAAGAAAGAGGGGGCTTTCCTATAAGGATTTCTCCTTATCGGCGCGCAATTAGGTTACCAAACCTCTCATTGACAGAACTTCTAGACATTTTCAATATTGTCAATAATAATATGAATAACTTTGTCGTCTCAATTATTGATTTAATAATAATAAATATTATGCAGATGATACTGTGACAATAATTGAATCAATAATATGAGAGATATGATGCAACAACCATTTGTAGCAATAATTGAGTATAAGCTGAGTGACTTCTCACGTAAGCATCAATAATCAATATCGTGTGCTACTACTTATGCAACCACGCCAGACATTACTATACTTTTGCTACAGGGTAGTTCAACTGTTTAACGGTAAAACTTTCATTGTTATTTTTATAAAAAGATAATTCTGTTGTTTTGTAACTACGACAATACTTTCGTCACTACAAAAAATGGGCCTTTAGCAACGATTTTTTGGGCAACGACTTTATAAGTCGTTGCTAAAAGTATATGTTTAGCAACAAAATTTGTCCTTCATTGCAAATTGTGTCAGACTTTCACTTTTTGCAACGAAATTCATAAGTAGTTGCAAAATTTCGTTTCTAATTCATTGGCGGGAAAAAATTTCGTTAGAAATTCGTTGCAAAATTTTAGGCCACTTGATTTCCCGTCATCATGGGCAACGAAAGTTTTTTTGTTGCTAAAAATGGGGCTTTAGCAACGATTTTTCAAGCAACAGCTTTATAAGTCGTTGCTAAAAGTGTATGTTTAGCAACGAAACTTGTCCTTCGTTGTAGATTGTGTCAGGCATTCACTTTTTGTAACGAAATTCATAAGTCGTTGCAAAATTTGGAAACAAAATTCGTTAGAAATTCGTTGCAAAATTTCTAACCACTTGATTTCTCCTCATCGTGGGCAACAAAAATTTTTTTGTTGCTATATTTTGTTGTCTAATATGGACCACATTCATTGGCAACAATTTATATTTTCGTTGCATATCTTATACAACTTTTTACTACGACTATTAAAATGTTGCCTTAAATTAAGATAATCCCAATAAGCATGTTTTTGTAAGACTATATTCGGTATTCGGAGAATTGTGAAAAAATATTCATATTTAGTATTTAAAAATTATATCCTAATGCGAAACATATTCGAACCTGTGATCTATCATTTGGAACTTTGGTCATTTGACCGCTAGAGCAACACAAGTTATTAGTTAATATATTGCAAGGATTAATATTTATATCAAAACATGAGATTTCCCCCATATATTTCTTTCTTCTCCTTCACTACATACCATTAATATAATCTCAAGAAGTTATATAATAATAATAATAATAATAATAATAATAATAATAATAATAATAATAATAATAATAATAATAATAATAATAATAATAATAATAATAATAATAATAATAATAATAATAATAATAATAATAATAATAATAATAATAATAATAATAATAATAATAATAATAATAATAATAATAATAATAATAATAATAATAAAGTTGCACCAATGGTGTGTATGTTTTTTAACTCCCATTTTTGATTTTCCTTTTCTCGACTTGTATTTTTTTTTATAATCAAATATTAATTTCTCTTTATATCTTGTATTAGAGGGTGTTTGGAAATGACATATAAGTTGGTTAAACTAAGTTATAAGTCATTTGTTATTATTTAATGTTTTGACAATAACTTAAATTTTAACTTTTTTTACTTATAAGTCATTATTAAATTTTTTTCATGCTTCTACGCGCTATAGTTTTTATTATTATTACTATTACTATTACTATTATTATAATTATTATATTTACTATTATTATTAAATTTTATTATTATTATTATTAGAATAATTATTACTAATCTTATAATTATTAATTTTATTATTATAATTATAATTATTACTATTATTATTATTATTATTATTATTCTTGTTGTTATTATTATTATTATTTATTTTTTATTATTATTGTTACTATTATTATAATAATTATTATTGTTATTATTGTTGTTATTATTATAGTAATTATAATTATAATTATAATTGTTAGTATTAATTATAATTATTATTACTATTACTATTACTATTATTATAACTTCTACTATTATTATTATTGTTATTATTATTAATCATTATTATAATTACTATTATTATTCCTATTACTATTATTATTAATTATTATTATTATTATAATTATAATAATTATTATTAATTACAATAATTATAATAGTACTAATAATAAAAAAAGCCTGGCCGACCCGTGGGCTTTTTAAAAAATAAAATAAAATAATGCTCCACTTGAGAATTGAACTCTAGACCTCCCACTCTCCTTAACAAATTCTCAAACCAACTAAACTATAAGAATTTTTTATTATAAAGTTAGTTACCCGACACTAAAATACTAAAAATACTAATTACATATTTACATCAAATACTAATTAAAAAATTACTTAAAATACTAAAATTCAAATTATTTTGTTAATTAATCAAAAGAACAAAATTCAAATTACATCATTAAAATACTAAAATCATAACATATTTACAAAGATTTACATCATAACATAACATATTATCATATTTACATCATAACATATTTACATCATTTAATCAAAATACTAAAATTCAAATACTAAAATACTAAAATTTTACTCTAATACTAAAATTTTACCATAGTTGTATAATACTAAAATTTTACCATAGTTGTATAACATATAAAAAACTAAAAGTCACTTTTGACACTAAAATAATAATTACATATTTACATCAAATACTAAAAATACTAATACCTTTTTAAAAATACTTTTTTTTGTAAAGAGAAACATTTATATATTTATAGATGATAATAAAATTTATTTAATGCATAAAAAATAAAAAAACTGCCAAAATACTAAAAGTCATGAAACTGTTTTTTTAATAAATAAAAAAATTTGCCAAAATGACATAGTTTTGACAGACTATGCACAAATAAATTATACACGGCTGTGTATGACCATATTGCTCTATCTATTAACTTACCAAACTATAATTATTAATTTGTTACAATTTTTTTACTTAAAAAACTTAATTGCGATGTCGAGAGGCAGGAGCAATAGACAATATAATTTTGAAAAAAAGAATTATATATTCAATGTAAACAGTTGTTAGGAGTACTATTCCTGCAATCATCATCTCTATCGTTAATCAATATAATTAATGGCTGAGATTGAGAAAAATAAAATTCTTGTCGCTAAAATTGTAGTGGCAGTAATTACACTTACTAATCTACTAAAAAAGTGTATTCGCCGCCACAACTCAGAAGTGATAAGACTTTTATTTTTTTCAAACTCAACTATTAATTATATTGATCAATGATGGAAAATGATGGAGATGATGGTTGCTGAAATAGTACTTCTAACAACCGGTTGCCATGAATTGGAACTCATATTTATGTATATATATATATATATATTAATAACTTATATTCAATAATTAATAAGTCACATATATATAAATTAATTATATATATAGGTATTAGCTTGTTACAAATTTTATACTTTCAAAATTTACTTATGTATAACAGGAGGCAATAACAATGGATAATATAATTTTATTAATAAAATGTGTTAGGTTCGAATTAATTTAGAATTAATGAACTATACTTTAAAATTCATTATTTTTTCTTATTCTATTTATAATTTTAATTAGTGCATTCATTTTAAAATTAAAATTTAGAATTTCAAAATGATAAAAAGTTATTTGAATATTAATTTAGATTATTGATTATTGTATTTATTAAAATAAATAAATTAACATTCATTCATTAATACTATACTTTAACACTCATTTTTTTTTTCTTATTACAGTGTATATTTATAATTAAAGTATTCATTTTAAAATTTAATATTTTAAAAATAATAAAACTTATTCAATTATAAATTAAAACATTAATCATTATATTTATTAAAAATAATAAAATTAACATTCATTTATTTACAAATATAATGATATAAATTAGAAAAGTTTGCCAAAAAATAAGAAAATAAATGAAAAATATATTTAGTTATTTTTTAAATTAATATCAAATTATTTTTTTGTTTAATTATTTACAAATATAATAATATAAATTAGAAAACTTTGACTAAAACAAAAAATAAATGAAAAATATATTTAATTTTTGTAATTAATATCAAATTAATTTTTGTTTAATTATTTACTGAATATAATAATATAAATTAAAAAATTTGGTCAAAAAATTTAAAATTAAATGAAAAATATATTTAATTTTAATAAATTTTAAATAAATTTTATTTAATTCTTTACCAATATAATAATATAAATTAAAAATTAGTCAAAAAAATAAATAAATAAAATATATTTTTTAATAAATATTAAATAAATTTTTATTTAATTCTTTACCAATAGAATAATATAAATTAAAACACATAATTTCATCTCGAATTTGTTTAGGATCTTTTATCTCAAATCCTCAACTCGAAAAACCTAAACTCGATTTACGATCTCGAAGGATCTCGCTTCTAACTTGGACTCGATCAAGCGCCAAAGGATTGGATCGCTCACTTTTGAGAGATTCTCAAGGACATTGAGGCTTTTCAATCTCGTCTTCATAAACGATTCAAGGTCTCTAAAACTCTTTGTTGATATAATTGTATATGTTTTTTGTGTGTGCCGATAGTTTGATTCGAATTACGACATATAATCTTTATCAAATCACTTTTCCCTTTGTAGAATCGAATTGTGCAAGGATGTGATGAGATCTCATATTTTATCAACTCTGTAGAAGCGTAATTAGTAACAACGCGTCAAGTATTTTGAGTGTTAAGACTAGAAATCATTTTATTGAGTTGATATAGTTTGAAATGAAGGTTGCTTTAATTGTAGCTCTGTTTCGAGATTACTTTCATATATAAATTCATATTCTCATTTTGGTCGGCAAGACCATTCTTCATCATTATGTGTATATATTTGGTGACAAGTAGTATGTCGCATGTGAATTATTGTCTTTCGTCTCTTTTTCCACCTAAAGCCATCTACTATCAATATTCAAACTTATCACGAAGACGAAGCGGTGAAGGGAAGGCTTCAAAACTTGCAAAAGAGGGTATGTTGTTATTTTTTATATATTCAATAGTGATGAATTTCATTTTAATGGATGAATATAGATGATTAGAAGAGGAACGTATTAAACAATCCTACTACTTTGTCGGGTAATTGCTTGTCTTGATGTGAGGACAAATGATAAAGGTGATCTTGTTGTAACCAAAGGAGATCAATATGATGTAAGAGAGCACACAAAGGAGAATGAGGTATAACAAATAAGTTTTATATCATTACAATATCTCTTTGTCGTTGTATGACTTGTTACTAGTTAAGATGATATTCGTTGGACCTTGTAATAAACAGAGCAACTTGTCATTGGACATCAGTATCACATATTATTAATATAGTAATGACTCTAATAACTATAAAAGAAAATATCATATGAGCAGCTGTTGTGGAACTTAATGGAATTGAACTTTTGATATATAACAACTTGCCATTGGGTACGAGTATATCAAAAAATGAGTTATCATTTATAATGCTTATTTGATTTCACCACCAATGTTTTTGTAATCAATTATTATTATTATATCATAAAAGTACTTGTATGCATGTGTTTAATTATGTACATAAAGGTGCATTCGGATGGATAATTTTCAGTATATCAAAACTCTTTGTTTATATGATTACTCTATTTGTTACTTTGGACCACAAGAGGAGGAGGTACCATGTTTCTTTGCAAAAGTTTTACTCATGCCTAACTTTCTCATCATCGTTCTTGCTAAAAGTTGATTCAATTTTGTAATTCCACAAGCATCCTCGATTTCAACATTTATCAATGAAGTATTGGTCCTAGTCAAGTAAGTGACAAATAGTTCACACAAATTTGTTTACATTATATATGCTTGCTGATATATGTGTGTGCATAGGCTTTAGTAGAGAGTGATATCATTTGTTGTGAGCGAGAATGGTGAATTTGAGTTCAGTAAACCAAGTAGTTTGGTTGTAAGCTTACAATAAGAAAGAAGGAAGCTTTAGCCGCGAAGCCTCTCGCTTATCGTCACAATGCCACCCCATATGTATTTCCAACTTAAGCTGCCAAGAGCCAAATCAAGTAGCTCCTTCCACTAAGCAAGTTCCTCAACCCTACTTGACTCCACCTGAATCGGGTTATCCGCTCTCGCAAAATCAAGTGATTCATCTCATCCACCATGAAATACCCCCACGGTCGAACTTTTACCGGTCTCTCGCACTGGAGAACCACCATTTGTTTTAGCAAGGATTTCTTCTATTTTAAATAATGAAAAGAAAATTTTCATAACTACGGGCATCCTTTATTGATCTACACATTTCGCAGTTGGAGACGTGCGCGAAAGGCAGTCATTTGGATTATTGAGGCCATGAAACCGATGAATGAAATTGAAGTACGTACCTCTTATCATAAATTAGTCGATGCTACCACTTTTCCAAGTTCATCCTTGCAATTCTTTTGATGAAATACATCTTTTTCTTTTTGTTCAACTAATTCTTCGCTTGGGAGGATTTACATTTCCTTATGGGCTATTAGTTCTCTATTTTCATTCCCTTCCTTTTGCGAATATAATTGCATACGAGTAAGAAAGTGAGTGGCTCTAGATTATTAGGATAAACTTTGTTGCGTGCACAGTCTAATCAATCCCTCGTAGTGTAAATATAATTCTTTTAAAATCAACCCGAAAAAATAAAATTACTAGTGCAATTGTTGTCTCAAGTTGATCAATCGGGAATCGTAAGCAGAGATCTTTGGTAGAGGATGGAAAGCCAGTTAGTGTGGACTTGGTAATATCTCGCTCCCTATCGAAAGCACGCAGCACACACACTGCATATGGATTTTGTGTCCGATGTCCATGTTTTCCATTCTGAAGCCTCTCTGTTTGTCATTGTTCCTTGAAGAACTTGTATAAAGATTTTCCATAGAAATTTGAATACATTCTTTTTGAAGGTTTCTAAAAATACTCACACTTATGGCCCTTTTTTTCGTGACATGTATTTCATCAACCCAATAACAGTTAAAAGTTTGGACTGTGGCCATGGGATGGCATGGCATGGCTGAAAGTATTATGCATACAAGCCAATCAAGTATGATGATAAAGCATATACTGTGTAATCAATCTTATTTATTTATTAATAAAAGAATTATTTATTAAAGGCATTTATTATCTACATGGTGCTGTTTTAATAATATGTGATAAACCCATAGTTTTAAGCAACGCTTTTAGAATAATGATGATGATCATTCTAATGAGATCTAAATTCTTAGAAAGCTTAAAACTAAAATAGTTCCCAATCATTGGATTACTAAATTGGGGATTAGTGAATCCGGATAGATTGGTACATACGTTGCTTGCTCATTGGATGAGGATGATTGATCTCATGATCATTTGTGTGGAGACACTAAAGCAAGTATGTAGGTGCTTATTAGAGAATAAGTTCACTTTGAGCGTGACTCGCTAAGGAATACCTAATGGAGTTTTACTTACTGTCAATAGGAATTCTGTAGTGATAGTAGTCTACAAATGATCCTTAGACTTGAGATCATCATAGTATCTTATATATAATGAATTACACTTTGACTTATTCCTTAAGACTCTTAGAGTATATCAAAGGGTATGCTTGGGTGTAATAAGTTATATATGAAGATAATGAATGATCAATAAAGAATCTACCACTTCTAGTAAAAGGAGAAATGTCCTATGTGATTCGATAAATGACAACCCAGGAATCCTTGGCCAAGGTGGAATGAAATTAGAAAGTAGTTTCTAATTTGCATTCATTGGGAGTTGTTCATTTAGGAATCGAAATACATATAATTAAATAAAATAAGACTTGACAAGAATTCCATGTCTTATATTTAATTGGGACATAGTATGGTGGAAGGATTGAATTATGCAGTAACTATTTACTCAAAGGTTCTTTTATGATTAATGTTGAAATCTATATTATCCGGAAAGTCGTTGATCGCTAGGGAGGCTTATCCCTATTGTAGAATAAATATTATTTATTTAAATAAATTATTTGTTTAATTTATTTATTTAAATGAGATTAGAATTGTTCTAATTGATTTATTCACAATAGGTTTAATATGGAGAACCTAAAGGGTCACACCATAAAAGGAAGAATAATTATTTAAGAAGTTAATGGCATAATTGTAATAATATGTTAAGTATATTTAATTTAATCTATGGTGATAGAATAAATTAAATAGCTTAATATTTATTATTTAATATTTTAGAAATATTAAATATAAATTAATAAGAGGAGTCTTATTAATATTATTATAATTATTATTATTTTAATTTCTAAAAGGTTTAGGAATTAATTTAATATTAGTACTCTCATTTATTCCTAATTGGATTAGGAAAGAAAATTAGTTAAAGGAGTTTAATTAATTATCCCTAATAGGATTAGGGAGCCCATTTAATTAAAAGAGTTTAATTAAATAAATAATACCTTATTTTTAATTAAAATAGGGTTATATAATATCTTTATAAGAGGAGTCTTATATTAGATATGAGATATACGTAATTCCTAGATTTGGAGAGTACACCCCTTTTCTTATACAGATAGGAAAAACTAGGGTTTGAGCCAAATCCCTTCTTCTTGAAAAATTCCTCTTCCTTGGTGGATCACCTATAGAGGCCACACACTTGGGTGGCTTACATTGATCAAAGGAAGGAATCTACCCGGAGACTCAAGGAGATCGCGAAGAAGTAGGAGGTGAACTCGTACCTGAGGAAGCTCGTTCTACAAGGGTATGATTTCATAATTTCTTATTCTTCGTTTAATTAATAATATGCATAAAGTATGATCCGGGTAATTGGTTTGTGAAAAATTTTAAAATCTGATTTTATCTCGCTTCCGCTACGTTTTGCAATTTGATTGCTACTTTGATTTTCACGAAAACCTAACAATGGCATGTTCCGATATTACTTTTTTTTATTTTGTCTCTCTTGATCCATACAGGTAATGAGTAAAAATTTGGAACCGGTGGTGTCTATGGTTTTGAACTCATTTCAAGATCCCCAGCCTCGTGTACGGTGGACAGCTGTTAATGTAGTTGGTCAATTGTCCACTGATTTGGGTCCTGACTTGCAAGTTAAATATCATCATCTGGTGGTGTGCGCAAGATTAGGCGCAACCATGGATGACTACCAAAATCCCCGAATTCAGGTTTGTGGGATATATTGATTGGTATTTGTCTGCCTCATTGAGAATTGTATGTATATGTTCTTTAGCATTGCAATTATTTGCGACAATTTTGGATTTACTCAACCTGTGTAAAATCTGAACCAACGAGAGATATCCTCTCATAATAATCATGACATTGCTCATTAGGATTGTTAATTGTATTATGTTGGAGCCTTAAATTTGTACCTTGATCCTGTAGGATCGTGTTAGTCTTTTCTCCCTTCACTCTGCTGCTAACATGATCTATTTCATCCATTAGCATTTGTGTTGTATGTCAAAAGCGAATCTTCGCTTGAGTGCTAAATTTCAAACAAAGTTATGTACAAAGCAGAGATCCTGACACCATACTTGGACGGGATTATAAGCAAATTTCTTGTACTCTTACAGGTATACCATTGTCCAGAGTACCAACATCACGTCAACTAGGGGCACATAGATCATTATCTTTACTAAACTTTTTTTATCTTTGCTTAATTGTACACTTGTATGAATCAATGGAAGAAAATTTGTATATATGCGACTTGAGCTATTTTCCATTTTGTTAGCAACATCTTACGAAGTTTGATTGCAAAGATGATGATTGATCATGTATCGATGTATCGGATGATTTTATTTAATTAATAATATTTTAGTTTTTTTGTATTTTTGTCATAATTTGTTATGTGGTTATTGAGACATAATTTTTTGTTTATAAAATAATTTTGACATTCGTTACATAACAAAAGAAAAGGCAATAATTCAATAATTTTAATATAGCAATAATTTTTTATACATTTAGCAACAAATTTTCGTTGCTAATGACTTAAAAAATATAATATTTGGCAACGAAAAATTAACCTAATAACAACGGAGAGGATATTGTTGCTAATACTAAAATAAAAGGCAACATTTTTATCGTTGTAAATCATATCAAATTTCGTTTGCACATATAAATAAATAAGCAACATATAATGTGTCGCTAATTAATCGTCGATTTTTCATTGCTATTTAAAAATAAACCAGAACAAACATTTTCGTTCTTTGATTCAAAGATAATGTCGTTGCCAAATAATATAATCAGCAACGAAAATCGTTGCTAAAAAGTTTACATTCCGCAACGAAAGCAAGCTTAGGCAACAATTTTCATAATTTATTTGCAATGAAAATGTCGTTGCAAAATGGTATCAATTGCAACGAAAATGCATGGTCGTTGCAAAAAAAAAAAGAGTTCATTTCGTTGCCAATTAGCAAGTTTTTGCAACGAAATGAGGTTTTTAGCAACGAAATTTTAATTATTCTGCAACAATACATTTTGTTGCTAAATGATCGATGTCTCTGTACGAAAGCCATATTTCGTTGCAAAATGTATTACTTTTGGCAATGAAAAAAATTTGTTCATTGCGAAACAATTAGCAACGCTCATTGCGCAACGAAAGACGCAACGACAATAAAGTCATTGCCAAAACCCTTTTGCAACGAAATTTGGCACCTTTAGCAACGAAAATCGGTTGTTGTTGAAGCCCCATTTTTTTGTAGTGCATTGTGGGGTCCACCAATGATTGTGTCGTCGTACGAATATTCCCCGACCAATCGAATATTATATAACCACTTGCTTACTTTGCAAAATTTGTAAATAATACCCACAACTATAACATTATATTAAATCCATACCATAATATTCAAAAAATATATTTCGAGAAAAATTAAACTTTATTCATAAAAGTTGGGGTCTTACAACCTCCCATTCTTATGAAATTTCGTCCTCAAAATTAGGGTGCGTACCTGGTATGTCGAAGATGTGAGGATACCTTG
Organism: Panax quinquefolius; assembly: GCA_020205615.1. Classification (NCBI taxonomy): domain Eukaryota; kingdom Viridiplantae; phylum Streptophyta; class Magnoliopsida; order Apiales; family Araliaceae; genus Panax; species Panax quinquefolius. Next base: position 57,515,141 of record CM035162.1, read on the forward strand.
ATTTCATTTCAGATTCTAACTCCTATGTCATTTTCTCAACATCGTGGTTTCTCCACAAAACTTTGACTTGAGGTATAACTTTAGAGCGTAGAATATGATCATTCTTATCCAAGATTTTAATAGGTACCTCTTAATACGTTAAATCTTCAGGTATCTCTTCCGGTTCTAATTCAATAATGTGGTTCGGGTCTTTCAAATATTTACGTAACATAGATATGTGAAAAACGTTATGAACACGAGACATACTTGGCGGTAAGGCGAGTCTATAGGCCATAGTTCCTATTTGATCGAGGATTAAAAATGGGCCAATGAATTGAGGATTGAGCTTTCTTCTCGTTCCAAATCTCGTAACTCTTTTCCATGGAGCAACACGTAGCAACACATGATCTCCAATATTGAATTCCACGTCCTTTCGATGCAGATCAACATAACTCTTTTGTCGATCTTGTGAGGTTTTTATACGTTGTCAGATCGTTTGAATCTTTTTCGTAGTCATACATACCAACTCCAGTCCTAACAACGTTGCTTCACCCACCTCATCCCAGCATACTGGAGAACGACACTTTCTTCCATACAACGCCTCAAATGGAGCCATGCCAATACTTGCTTGATAACTATTGTTGTAGGAAAACTCCACAAATGGTAAGAACTTGTCCCAACTTCCCTTGAAGTCAAGGACACAAAGTCTTAATAAATCTTCAAGAGTTTGAATAGTCCTATCTGACTGTCCGTCCGTTTGAGGATGATATACCGAGCTAAATCGTAAATTCGTGCCCATAGCTTTCTGCAAACTAACCCAAAATTGTGAAGTGAATCATGGGTCTCAATCGGAAACTATGGATACTGGCATACCATGCAGTCTTACAATCTAATTTATGTACATACGAGCAAGACGTTCAAGTGTATAAGTTTCTCGTATTGGTAAGAAATGAGCAGACTTGGTCAATCTATCAACAATGACCCAAATCACATCTATGCCTTGAAAAACCTTAGGAAGACCGGTAACGAAATCCATGGTAATTTTCTCCCACTTATATTCTGGAATTTCAAGTGGTTGCAATGGACCTTTTGGCACTTAATGCTCCGCATTGACTCGTTGACAAGTTAGACACCTTGAGATAAACCCTATTATCTCTCTCTTCATATTGCTCCACCAAAATGTATGTCGAAGATCACGATACATTTTGGTACTCCCAGGATGGATTACAAACGGTGTGTTGTGCGCCTCCATCATGATTTTATACTTTAAGTCAGAATCATTATGAACACAAAGTCTAGAGTTGACTCGAAGTATTCCTTCTTCATCGATTCTTGCTTCCGAAATAGCACCTTCTTGCACTTTCTTCCTCATACGCATCACCTCCGTGTGCAGTAGCTTGAAAGCGCTTTTAACTTTATCGATTAAAGTCGATTCTACTCATATATTCGCCATCATCGCATAGGTCCCTGGAGTCTTTAACTCTATCTTCATCCTTTGTAAGTCATACAAAATGGGCCTTTGCGTTAACAATATCGCACTCGTACCCGCATATGATATTCTACTCAATGCATCAGCTACTACGTTCGCTTTTCCAGGATGGTATTGAATGGTATGATCGTAATCTTTCAATAGCTCAAGCCATCGTCGTTGCCGCATGTTGAGTTCCTTTTGAGTGAAGAAATATTTGAGGCTTTTATTATCCGTATAGATCTCCACCTTCTCTCCATACAGGTAATGCCTCCAAATCTTAAGTGCAAAAATGGCAGCTGCCAACTCTAGATCATGAGTAGGATAATTCCTCTCATATTCCTTGAGTTGTCGTGAGGCATATGCTATGACTTTCCCATGTTGCATGAGAACACATCCTAACCCTTTGCCTGAAGCATCACTGTAGATGACAAATCCCTCCGAGCCAGATGGTATTGTAAGAACAGGTGCTGAAATAAGCCTCCTCTTAAGTTCTTGAAAACTCTTCTCACATTCCTCGCTCAAACCGAATTTTGTATCTTTCCGAGTCACCTGAGTTAATGTGATAACCCGAGATTTTGAATAATCAAAATTTGCGAATAATTTTTTTTTTATATAATATTAATATTAATTGTCAATTTTGTGACAAGTATCTGTGATACGAGTCCCGAGAAGGTCCATTTGTGTATTGCCTAATAAATTTAGAGTAGAGTTGTGCTTAATAAAGAATAGAAACCCTAACCCTAAGTCCGGATAGGGATTCGATAGAAAATATAATTAAAATAATTATATTAATGAGAATGTGTATGTACTGTACAGAAATTTTGATCAAATGATTGATCGGATAAGATTTAAAATTCATAAATTCCAATAAGAGATTAGAAACCCTAATCTCAGATTTAGGAAACCTAACGTACAGTTAGAAACCCTAATTTTATGCCGAGAAACCATAATTTCATATTCGGGAACCCTAAACCCTAAATTAGGAAACCCTAATCCTAATTGGCAAGCCTATTGTGTGTATTAAACTTTAATATGATTAGAAAACCCTAATTATATTTTAGTTATATTAATTTCTATTTTACAAACCCTAATTGTAATTTCGAAATTTTAATTTTTCTAAATAGAACCCTAATTTCATATTCGGGATTTCTAAAACCTAATTAGGAAACCCTAATCCTAATTAGTAAGTATAATGTGATTAGTAAATGTTAATATAATTAGTAAACCCTAATTATACTTTAGAAATATTAATTTCTATTTAAAACCCTAATTTTTATTTTAGAAATCTAATTTTTTCTTTTTAAGAAACCCTAATTAGAAGATTCTAGAATTGGAGTTTGTAAAACCTAAGGGTTTAGACATTTGACCATCATGCCATTAAAATTTCAAGAACAATAACAAAAATGTCCTTTATGGGATTTTTATTAGATTACTTGTACATTTTACCAAAATAAGAGTTGGTGACCAACCCACTTGACCAATATGACTTAAATTATCAAAGAATCAAATTTCTATGTGACAACAAATCGGTCCATCAGACGCCCATAACAACATACAATGCATCCTAGCAATATATATTAGATTCAAGAGAGAGAAAATCATTAATTTGCTCATTTGGCCAACCAAGCTCTCACCTACTCTCTCTCTCACCAAACCCACGAAAAGTTTAAGTGATTCAGTCCCTAGATCACCCCTTAGAACACCAAGATTCGTAGAGAAAGAAGAGGATCAAAGATTGAAAACTAAAAGGTATAAAACCTAACCCATTTCGATCTTGTATGCTAAGATAGAGTCAGTGTTTATGTGTTTAGATTCATGCTGGAAGGTGTTTTAAGATGATCTATGATGATCCATCGTGGATCCATAGCATTAAAGTTAGCAAAAATCAAAGTTTTTCAAAACTGTCCAAGAACAAATTTGATGGTCTGACAAGCAATGTCAGTGACCATAGATCTTTGCTCGTTTATGATATTAGTTGTTTTAACGTTTGTATTGGTAACCTGTTATGTTTTCTTCAATCTGGAAGTGGAATCACAGTTATTGAATGGCTAGATTTCATTTTATTAACGGTCAAAACCCATTGACCGACGTTGACTGGTAAAAAATCTGGGCAACCCAGAATCGTTTGAACACCGTCTGACAACATTTTATGAAGCCCGGATCTGTCAGTGTATAAGTGTTTTAATTATTGTCTTTGTACCAAACTTGTAGCCTGTTATATGTTCTTTGATTTTATGTCTTTATATTGTATATATAAAACACAGGTTGATCATAGAAGGTGGTTAAAGTAGACCACTCACATTGTTCTTACGTTTCTGGAAAAACCCAGAAATAGTTTAAGTAATTTTTCTGACCGTGGTTGACCAAGTTGAATCTGGTGATATTGTTGTTTATAGACTGATTTGTTATTATGTAATTGTTCCTTGGTATGATTACTAGAGGTATGAAGAAAGAACCCACTTGTTTGATCATCATAACACCAAAATAATCGAGCATGAAATAGGACCCTCAAACCTGGGTTTCTGGAAAACCCAGGTAACGCCTGACAGTTACTTTGCTTGGCTGGATCTTCAAGATCTGATGTTTTATGATCGAGTTGTCGATTGGTAAATGTGGTATTACATGTCCACTACATGATCAAAGTTTGATTAGCACAGAAACAATTTTAAAGAAAGCATATAAATTCGGTCAAACAAGCGCAGACAGATAACGAAGTCATCGTTGTTCTTGAGCTCAAGAACACCAACAATGACGCTAAGTGTCATTATAGGCCATTAGCGACGGATTAATTAATTAATTTTACGATATTTAGGTAATTAATTAAAAATAGAAAATAAATTATAAAAATTATTAAAATTATTTTAAAAATTATTTTAAATTATGAAAAATAATTTTTGATTAATTGAAATATTTTTTTTTAATATTTATAATTATTTAAATATTAAAATTATTTAATTTATTTACTTAGTGTATTAAATAAATTAGAGGAAAATGATTTAATATTATGAAAAATCATTTTAAATAAGAATAATGTATTTAAAAATATTTTGAGTTATAAAATGTGACTTTTAATATTTTTAGAGAATTTTCATTAATAATTTAATATCAATGATAGTAATTTTATTTAATTATTGTATTAAATAAATAAGATAAAAATGATTTTATTGATTTAAAAATCATTTTAAATAAGAATAAAATGTTAGAAAATATTTTGAATTATAAAATATAATTTTCAATATTTTTGGAGAATTTTCATTAATAAATTAATATTAATGATATTAGATTTATTTAATTATTATATTAAATAAATGAATTAAAAATAATTTTATTGATTAAAAATTATTTAACAATGAGAAAATGTTTTAAAAATATTTTAAGTTATAATTAATTACTTTTAATATTTTGATAATAATTTTATTAATATTTAAATATTAATGGTGATAATTTAAAATGATTTTAATTACTTTAAAAATCATTTAAGTAGAATATTAATGATTTAAAATATTTTAAGTTATTAACAATAACTTTAATATTTTGACAAGTATAACATTAATATTTTTATATTATAAAATATTAATGATAATAAGATTATTTGATAATTAAATCATTTAAAATGATTTAAGTGTTTGAAAAATTATTATAAATTATAATAATTGTTTATAAATTATTTAAAGCTTAGAAAAAATATTATAAAGCGATATTTGACTTATCTAAAAAATATTGAAGCTTAGAGACCAAGTTTAATTGACAATCAATGTGTTAATTGTGGGATATGGTGACGTAAGAACGAGAATGGATAGAAGTCCAACCGCACAAAGAAATAGTTAGACTTGATAAGTGTTTATATAGGTTATAAACACGATGTGACTATATGGTAATGTGCCTAGGAGAAGTTTATTTGTAAAATGATTGTTACGTGTTATAAATAATTGTGCTAATTGCGAGTCCGACATTGTTGAATATAGGTCTTACGAACGCAGTTAATTATATTGTGTAGCTGTAATCAATGCGGAAGACAAGTTCTCTAACTCAACCTTGAGTTATATTCATTCAAATATTATAATGGTTAATTATTGCTAATTATACCATGTCCAGGGAATTTATTGTTGATTATTCGCAGTTAGTGCATGATTAAATTACTGATTCGGAGAATATACATTTGTAAAATAACAATTATTGGATATTCATATTCGTAGAAGATAGAATTGACAGTACAGATAATTCCTGTTTATTGTCAAATTATATTGAGAAATGTCTTAGCTAATTATTCTGGCTAGACGAACATTTGTTAGGACTTGATAGGTTTCAGAAGAGAAAGGAAGTGATTAGATATTGAAATCCTTGCATTTCGTTTTTAAATCAAAATCTTGATTCTGAGACTGAGAAGAACAACCTTTTATATAAAGGGAACATTTTGGGTCGTAAATTCGGCCATTGCGCACTGTTAAGTATTATGCATAATATCGGGTATAATAAAGCTGATCACTTGTTATACTTGCAGAGGGGTATGATTTATTCTTTATGGTTATCTGATACGCCTGCGTATGTATCAAAGTAAATCTTTGATAGATACCCGAGAAAATAAGTTCAAAGATCTGGTGAGATCACTCAGCATAATCTGAAAAATATTCCACTTTGTTATTGCATAGAATTGATTCTTGTTTATTCATTTGAATATCGTAGAACTTTGAAAGCGTTGTACTCTTTCATTATCAAATTATTGTGTTGTATAGATAGGGAGAAGCCTTGTTATTGATTAACGCATTGTTCAGCTAATTCAAAGTTCCTTGAACTTTGGTTTCATTCTATCAAAATAGATAGTCTATTATTCTAATACTTATACATTTATTGTATATCTTAACTTGCGGGGAAAATTTGTTGCTCACCCTTGCTAAATAAAACTTTTCAGCTAGGGACGAAGTGGCAGAAGGTGTTGTGAAGAACAAGGGCAAAGACCTAGTGATTAATTAGTTATGAATAACATTATTATTAAGTTCTATTTGTAAACCCTTTTTGTATATCTAAGGGGTATGTTTGTAATGTTAAGGTTAGCGGACCTGGGACTAATGTATTAACAACATATGTTAATGTGATATGTATTACTATTTCTATAAGAATGGGTAGATAGTTAGTATTATATTGTAGATCGTGAACACCAAACTCGGGGGTCAGGTAACCCGGATTTGGGGGTGTCACAAGTTGGTATCAAAGCTGTAGTGACCAAGGTGTCACAAGTGGTAGAAGAGCTTTAGGCTATAAACCTTAAGTGGGGTGGGGAAAACCCTAGGATTATAACCATAAGCGAAATCTAGAAAACTCATTTAGAGTACTAAGTGAGGGATTGTCGAAGTGCGTCGATAGTAAGATATGTGAACGTATAGTGTGAGAAGTTCGTACTGGAGAAGTATTAATCAAGTCGTTTAGACTGATTGTAGGATGTCTGGAGAAGATGAAATGAGTGCGGAGATGCTAGCGGATGTTGCACTAGTGCCAGAAGGCGAGGTGCCAGCGCAAAGCGAATCAGTGGAGAAGGTGGGAGAAGATGAACCTTTGGTCAATCTGGGGAGTGATCATGATGATTATCTTGAGATGTATCGGAGTGGTGATGAGAAGGCAGAGTCCGAAGATGCTAAGATGGAGAAAGAGAATAATATCAAAGTTGTAGAATAAGATCAACTATCTGTAGAAGTTCAAGAACTCCGGAGTAAAGTGTTTCTCTTGAAGGAGTTATGGAAGACAGAGCGAACATTACGCGAAATGAATGAAGAACGGAACGAGCTGAAGGCGTAGGTGGAAAGAATGAAGACTGAAGGTGGTGTATCATCCGAAGGAACAATCAAGTAGTAAGAAGGGCAAGAATAAGAGAAAGAGGGACAACGACAGCGATAACTCTGAAAAATTCAAACTTGAAGAAGAAGCAAGTCTGCAGCAAGTGTGGAAAGACTCAAGTGGGAGAATGCATGATGTGGAAGAACGTGTGCTTCAATTTTAAGTAAGAAGGACATATTTTTCTATATTGTCATAAGCCGAAGGCAACAAGTGTCCCAGTAAGAGGAAGACTGGTGAAGGGAGTGGACGGTAGATAGCTTAAGTTTAAGCGATACTATCTTTTGATAGAGTGTGATATTAACGGTTTTAATATCAAGATCGATGTGTGAACATATGTATAAATTGTTAGGTTTGTAATATTCAAGAACACAATCAAATTGCATAAATAAGCGGAAACGTGTAAAATCAGAGTTTAAAAATTTTACAAACCATATACCCGGATCACCCTTTATGCACAATTATTAATTAAACGAAAAAGATGAATAAGAAACATACCCTTGAAGATCCGAGCTTCCTCAGGTACAAGTTCACCTCCAATCCTTTTCGCGTTCAACTTGAATCCACCGGGTTTTGTTCCTTCCTTTGATCAACATTAGCCACCCAAATGTTTGGCCTCTAAAGGTGATCCACCAAGGAAAAATAAAGATTCAAGAAGATGGTGGTTGGCTAAACCCTAGTTTTTCTATCTCTATAGAAAAAGAGCGTACTCTCCAACCATTGGAATTATTACGACATCTTATGATATCGATATAAGACTCCTCTTATAAAGATATCAGTAACCTTATTTAATAAAATAATGTATTATTTAATTAAACTCTTTTAATTAAATGGGCTCCCCTAATCTTATTAGGGATAATTAATTAAACTCCTTTAACTAATTTTTCCTCCTAATCCTATTAGGAATAAATGAGAGTACTTATATTAAATTAATTTCTAAACTCTTTTAGAAATTAAAATAATAATAATTGTAATAATATTAATAAGACTCCTCTTATTAATTTATATTTAATATTTCTAAAATATTAAATAATAAATATTAAGCTATTTAATTTATTCTATCACCATAGATTAAATTAAATATACTTAACTATATTATTACGATTATGCCATTAACTTCTTAAATAATTATTCTTCCTTTTATGGTGTGACCCTTTAGGTTCTCCATATTAAACCGGTTGTGAATAAATCAATTAGAACAATTCTAATCTTATTTAAATAAATAAATTAAACAATTAATTTATTTAAATAAATAATATTTATTCTACAATAGGGATAAGCCTCCTAGCGATCAACGACTTTTAGGATAATATAGATTTCAACATTAATCATAAAAGAACCTTTGAGTAAATAGTTACCGTATAATTCAATCCTTCCACCACCACTGATGTCCCAATTAAATATAAGACATGGAATTATTGTCAAGTCTTATTTTATTTAATTATATGTATTTCGACTCTTAAATGCACAACTCAAATAATGCAAATTAGAAACTCCTTTCTAATTTCATTACGCCTTCGCCAAGGACTCTTTGGGTTGTCATTTATCGAATCACATATGACATTTCTCTTCTTTTAATAGAAGTGATTGATTCTTTATTGATCATACATTATCTCCATGTACAACTTATTATACCCAAGCATACCCTTTGATATACCCTAAGGGTCTTAAGGAATATGTCAAAGTATAACTCATCATACACAAGATACTATGATGATCTCAAGTCCAAGGATCACTTGTTACTCTTATCCCAATAGGAATCCCTATTGAAGGCAAGTAAAACTCCATTAGGTATTCCTTAGCGAGCCAATGCGTCAAAGTGAACTTATTCTCTAATAAGCACCTACATACTTGCTTTAGTGTCTCCACACAAATGATCATGAGATCAATCATCCTCATCCAATGAGCAAGCAACGTATGTACCAATCTATCCGAATTCACTAATCCCCAATTTAGTAATCCAATGATTGGGAACTATTTTAGTTTTAAGCTTTCTAAGAATTTAGATCTCATTAGAATGATCATCATCATTATTCTAAAAGCATTGCTTAAAACTATGGGTTTATCACATATTATAAAACAGCATCATGTAGATAATTAAAACCTTTAATAAATTAATACTTTTTATTAATAAATGAATAAGATTGTTACAAAGTATATGCTTTATCATCAAACATGATTGGCTTGTGTGCATACTACTTTCAATCTCCCACTTGCACTAAAGCCAATCGTCATGGTATCTCATACTCTTCTTCTCTAAGTGGACGATTATCCCGGTGTTGGATAAGCTTTAGTTAATGGATATTTAATGTTGTTCATGAGAGTCCACTATCTCTATAGTGATTTCCCATCTTTCAATGATTCTAATAATCAAATGAAAGTGCCACAACACATGTTTAGATCCAAGATGAGACTTAGGAACTATTCCTAGTTACGTAATGAACTTTTAATCCAAACAATCAACTTGCGACTTTATTTATAGCTATATACTTTGTCTTTATCACTAAACCAAAGAACTCTTTCTTTGTTTGGAACCTTTCAATTCAATCGCACCATCATTCAAGATAACGCTTTACCTTAAAGTGGATTTTTTCATCATCTTAGTGCTGCCTAAAAACTTGAGTCTGTTAAGCCCTCTAGTTTTAATTTAGACCCACCATAAATATGATCACATCCTTAGTCTTTGGGTCAAGCACTTTAAGATGTTTTTCAACGACTCATAGTGAACTTCTCCATAATATATGGTGATCAACATCGGTCTCGTACATTTCATTGCATACATGATTGTCACTCATGCGACCTCTCTTTTCGAGAGTCCGTGGGGACTATTAAGAGAGATACACTCCATAGCTCATCGACATGAGACATCTCTTGAGTTTGCCATGCTAAGCGACTTTAGCATCAAATGAATATACGTTCCTTGGGTTAAGTCGAGCATCCTCTTGTATCTATCAATATAGATTTTATCCCCAATTAAGATACTCTTCCAAATCATTCATGGAGGAATGTTTAGACAACTTTATCTTTACTGATTGTAGCATTGGTATGTTATTCCTCATCCGTAGTATATCAATATATAATACTAGAAATATCATAACGCTCCAACTGACCCTTTTGTACACACTAGAACTCTTACCTCATCGTATGTAACTCGGATCATCATCTTATGATCGTACCTCATCATCATCATCCATGATGAATCCATACCTCCTAGGTATCTTTGAGATACTATTTCGCATTTACAATTCGGTTTGTGGTAAAATAGGTTCATCTCTAAGTTCCTCTTATTTGACTTATAGTGTTTTGTGGTTCTTGAACTCTTCAAGATCTATTATCCTCCCACTAGCCCCTTTAATAATAAACACCTTTATCTTAGAAGGCAGGGTGTTTCGCAATAAACACCGTTTGCTATGTAGGATTATAGAACATATGCCCTAAACTTACTTTAGGATGTCCCACAAATCTGTACATATCAAATTTTGTCCCAAGCTTATCCTTCGAAACCTTTTAACATAAGCTGGACAACCCCTTATCTTAACATACTTAAGATTAGGAATCCTCCCTGTCCATAACTTTTATGGAGTCTTGAAATTTGGATTTTGAGGTTATCTTTTCGTAGATATCAGACCATTTCGAGGACATGATCCTAGAAGGATACTGGAATGTCGGTAAAATCATTTTGGACCGTACCATGTTCAACAAGGTATGATTTTTCTTTTCAGATACATCAATCAATTATTATGTATCTGGAGGCGTCCATTATGAGAAAACCATTTGAGATGATCTAGAAACTTATTACACAAGTATTCCTTCCTTGATCCGATCAAAGAATCCTAATACTTTGCCAATTTGTTTCACTTTTGAATTCTTTGAACCTTTCAAATAATTCACACTTGTATTTCAGCAAATACACACATTCAACTCTTTGAATGATCATCTCCTTTTCTTATACTAATTTGTTCAATATGCAAAATTATTTTCATGTAAGTCAAGTATACAAAATTTATTAAGTAATATTCGGTTCTATACAAAACATTATTATTATAAATAGAACAACAATTGTTCTTAATTATAATACCAAAGATTTCATTGTCCAACAATAAAATGGAAATAGTATTTTTAACAAGAACTGGAATACAATAACAACTTATTGACTTAATAGATTTGCCCGTAGGTATTGCTAAACTATAAGTTTCTATGGCTAATATGGCAACCTTTGCTACATTTCCGGCACATAGGATTACTTATATTTATTTAGCTTTCTACTTCTGCTTGGTCCCTTCATAAATCTATATTTATGATAACCAAAGTCGGTATCCAATACCCAAGTAGAACCTTGACTTAAAGAAAATTTTATTTTAAATCATGAACAAATTTGTATTTATAACCGAAACTTCACTAAGCTTCTTTGGTTAGCCTCTGCAAGATACTTCTCGCAGTTTCTTTCCAGTGTCCAGGCTTATTGCAGTGGAAGTAAACTCCTTTGCTATCCTTATTAGTTTTGTTCTTATTATCCTTTGTTTATGCCTTTCTATTTACCTTCTTTGAATCGTTCTTCTTTTCAGAAGATCCTTTGGCCCCTACCAGTAAGACTTGATCTTTCTTGGTTGAAAAGTGACTCTCAACATTTTTCAATATATTAAGCAAATCAGTGAGGCTGATATCTAGCTTGTTCATATGAAAAATTCACAACAATTGTGAAAGAAGTTCGGGAGTGAGTGCAAGATCAAATCTTGGCTCAACTCTCCATCCATGACAAAACTCATTGTCCTAATTGATCAATCAAATTGATAATGTTAAGGACTTTTATCTGTACTGTAGTGTCATCGGTCATTCTAGATCGGAAGAGCTCCTTAGATATCTTATATATATCAGTCCTACTTTCCTCACCATCAACTACTTGATGTGCAGGAATATAGTAGGAGCATCCATAGTTTCAAGCTGACGCTGAAGCTCGTTACTCATGGATGCGAGCATGATGCATTGAGACAACTGTGCATCATCTTGCCAATTTCTAAAAGTAACAATCTCTTCCTCAGAGGCATTTTCTGCAACCATTGCAGGGATAGGCGTATTAAGGACATAAGATAGCTTTTCAGCCATGAGAACTTTTCTCAATTTCCTTAACCAATCAGATTTAATTTGATTCGATTAATTTAGCATCTAATATGCTTCGCGATGATAGTAATTTTAGACATTATAAAATTTACGTAAATGAATTTGTAATTAACAACATTTTAACATACATTCTTTTATTAATTACCAAAATAAATTAGGTCTTGTTTTAAATTGGTATCTCCCACTATTTTCTTCAAACTATATTACCTCACTTATATAGTTTAAGCAAAATCTAATTAAAGATCTGCTAGTGAGAATAAGGATCCCATTTCAAATGTATATAGTCTTGTGGTGACACAACAAACTATATATAAATAAATAGGTAGACAACTTTTGTCAATTACATCAACTATGCAACTCCTTTTCTTTTGCCTCTTAGATTATTTTGATCAAGTGGTGGCACATCCAAATCAAAATTATCCAAGTTAAGTCCGACCTAGCACTCCATATATTCAAAAAAGAAAAATATCATCCTTGTGGTGACACAACAAAACAATATTGTTCAATTTTCTTTATAAGCATCAAATGTGATAAATTAACATCTTAAATACTTAATACTTGCCTTGTGGTGACACAACAAACTCATATTAAATATTTAATACTCTATTAATTTTATCATGCTAGAAGGCGACGTTCGATATTCCAAATATCTTTGAACGCTTAGGACTTAATATAAAATTTGAGGGGTTTGTTATTAAAATGTCTCATCTTGTTTAGCGCGCATGCACATATATATATAAAATACGCGTCATATTAATGAACATGCGAAGCATGTTTGCATAATATATAATATATATAGTATAAGCATGCACATATAGAATACTATATTCTACCCGGATTGATTATGGACTTTTATTCTAGTTTGGTTCACTAGAGCCACCAAGTGAACCAAAAGGTCAAACCCTAGGGGTGCAAGAAATAATATTTAAATATAACAATTACATTTAAACCGGGCTCCATTACAAGCGGGTCTTCAAGCGCCTCCTTGTTCCTTGATCTCCAATTTTTCAAAATTAATTCTAACTATTCCTATTACAAAACTAATTAAAATAAATAGAAACCTTGATCGTGATCGAGGGAAGTACATAGGAGGAGATAGAATTTACATTAAGAAAAATTAGAGAAAGCGAGGTACTGTGACCATTTAATAAAACCCATACATTCATGCATCCAACTAAAATAAAATCCAATCACATTTGGTCAATAGTCCATAATCAATCCCATTTATTATCATACACGTCATCATATGCATCAATAAATAACATTCATCTCATGAAAAATAAATATTTAATATATATATTGATATCATTTAATGGGCAAATTTAGTTAGTATAAAATCTAATTTTGAATCAAAATAAACTCCTTTATTTTAATCCAAATTTAAATTAAAATAAAACTATTTTATTTTAATTTATCCAATTTTGAATAAAATAAACTATTTTATTTTAATCAAAACTTTTAATCAAAATAAACTCCTTTATTTTAATTAATTATGGAATCCAATTCCATATATATAAAAAAACTTTGATTAAAGGAAACACGGATTCTCTTTCCTATTCACAAATAAACTCCTTTATTTTGAATAATATGAAATCTTATTTCATATCTAAATAAACTCCTTTATTTAAGGAAAGATGATTATTTTTCCTATTCACAAATAAACTCTTTTATTTTGAATAATATGAAATCTAATTTCATATCTAAATAAACTCCTTTATTTAAGAAAAAATAGAATCCAATTTCAACTCCAATTAGTTATCATGGAATCAAATTTCAACTCTAATTAGTTAGCATGAAATTTAATTTTAAAATTAAAATAAACCCTTTTATTTTAAGATTAAAATAAACCTTTATTTTAAAATTAAAATAAATATTTTATTTTAATTATAAAATTATTATATATATATATATATTACGTAAATATATATATTATATATATATATAATAAAACCGTGATACCAAAAATCGTCCCATATAATAAATATTGTAGAGGTGTTAACAACCACTACCCTTCGGGTCAATTGGGTAAACCACCTGGCCCCAAAGTACTTACCACATCAAGAAGCTAACTACCAATTGAGGTATCCCATGCCCATATATAAATGAATCATGTTCCTGCCTTGTGGCCATGAATCACATTGAATCACGAAAATTCATGAATCATCCTACAACCCTTTATTATTTCCATATCATAATTGATTACATCTCATAACAGCAACATTATGTGATAATAGAATCTTATCCTTAGCCACGTGAATCATTAACTAATTCATGTTTTTTTTTTTTTTTCGGTATAACAAGTATCCGGAAATTGTTTTTTTTTTTTTAAATTCTATACAACAAATTATGCCCAATTAAATTTTTCTAAACACATATCAATATACATATAAAAAAAAACAATTAATAATTCGCATAAAGGTTTGGCTCTGATGCCACTGTTAGGTTTGTAATATTCAAGAACGCAATCAAATTGCATAAATAAGCGGAAACGTGTAAAATCAGAGTTTAAAAATTTTACAAATTAAACCATATACCCGGATCACCCTTTATGCACAATTATTAATTAAACGAAAAAGATGAATAAGAAACATACCCTTGAAGATCCGAGCTTCCTCAGGTACAAGTTCACCTCCAATCCTTTTCGCGTTCAACTTGAATCCACCGGGTTTTGTTCCTTCCTTTGATCAACATTAGCCACCCAAATGTTTGGCCTCTAAAGGTGATCCACCAAGGAAAAATAAAGATTCAAGAAGATGGTGGTTGGCTAAACCCTAGTTTTTCTATCTCTATAGAAAAAGAGCGTACTCTCCAACCATTGGAATTATTACGTACATCTTATGATATCTGATATAAGACTCCTCTTATAAAGATATCAGGTAACCTTATTTAATAAAATAAGGTATTATTTAATTAAACTCTTTTAATTAAATGGGCTCCCTAATCTTATTAGGGATAATTAATTAAACTCCTTTAACTAATTTTCCCTCCTAATCCTATTAGGAATAAATGAGAGTACTTATATTAAATTAATTTCTAAACTCTTTTAGAAATTAAAATAATAATAATTGTAATAATATTAATAAGACTCCTCTTATTAATTTATATTTAATATTTCTAAAATATTAAATAATAAATATTAAGCTATTTAATTTATTCTATCACCATAGATTAAATTAAATATACTTAATATATTATTACGATTATGCCATTAACTTCTTAAATAATTATTCTTCCTTTTATGGTGTGACCCTTTAGGTTCTCCATATTAAACCGGTTGTGAATAAATCAATTAGAACAATTCTAATCTTATTTAAATAAATAAATTAAACAATTAATTTATTTAAATAAATAATATTTATTCTACAATAAGGATAAGCCTCCACAATGATCAACGACATTTTCGGATAATATAGATTTCAACATTAATCATAAAAGAACCTTTGAGTAAATAGTTACTGCAGATAATTCAATCCTTCCACCATACAATGTCCCAATTAAATATAAGACATGGAATTACCGTCAAGTCTTATTTTATTTAATTATATATATTTCGACTCTTAAATGCATTAACTCAAATAATGCAAATTAGAAACTCCTTTCTAATTTCATTACGCCTTGCCAAGGACTCTTTGGGTTGTCATTTATCGAATCACATAGGACATTTCTCTTCTTTTATATAAGTGGTAGATTCTTTATTGATCATACATTATCTCAATTTACAACTTATTATACCCAAGCATACCCTTTGATATATCCTAAGGGTCTTAAGGAATAAGTCAAAGTATAACTCATCATACACAAGATACTATGATGATCTCAAGTCCAAGGATCACTTGTACTACTATCACTACAGGAATTCCTATTGACAGGCAAGTAAAACTCCATTAGGTATTCCTTAGCGAGCCACGTTCAGTGAACTTATTCTCTAATAAGCACCTACATACTTGCTTTAGTGTCTCCACACAAATGATCATGCGATCAATCATCCTCATCCAATGAGCAAGCAACGTATGTACCAATCTATCCGAATTCACTAATCCCCAATTTAGTAATCCAATGATTGGGAACTATTTTAGTTTTAAGCTTTCTAAGAATTTAGATCTCATTAGAATGATCATCATCATTATTCTAAAAGCATTGCTTAAAACTATGGGTTTATCACATATTATAAAACAAAGATCATGTAGATAATTAAAAGCCTTTAATAAATTAATACTTTTTATTAATAAATGAATAAGATTGTTACAAAGTATATGCTTTATCATCAAACATGATTGGCTTGTGTGCATACTACTTTCATAAATATATATGTTTGTATGAGTGAAATCTTTATTTTCTATATAAATATAAGATTAAGATTAATTTTTGAGTTCTTAAAACTCATACTTATGGTAAGTTCATGACTCATAATTATGTGAAATGTTTTGAACCCCTCAGCTAATGGACGCCAAAAGTCTGACTAGGATAACTTCATACACTCATATAATTGTGGCAAGTTCTTGAACCCCTAGGTGTGGTAAGTTTGATGAACTGGGAATAGTTATGTGTGGATGGAGAGTTAAAACTTTTTGTATAAAGTTGGAGAATTACAACTTTTGTTTAAAGTTGTGTTGTTAATCCTGATATTATTTAAAAAGGAATAGTGCTATGTGTTAAGAGCTAAATGTATTGTGTGCTATGTGAATAAATATGCGATTATATAAAAAAATTTAAATTCTTATTGTGTTATTAATAAGAATCTGTGTAGAAAAGGAGAATTAATGTAAGATTTTTATCAGATAATGCCGCCGAAGAGGGGAAGTCTAAAGACAAATATGGAAGAACAATTTGTGAATCTGAAGCAGGAAGATATGACGGTGACAGAATATTTTATCAAGTTCAACGAGTTAGCAAAATTGTTTCCACATCGAGTGGACACTGAGGAGCTTAAAGCACGATGTTTAAGGAACGGATTGAAATCGTTGATACTCGAGAAGTAGGATGTGCTACAAATTAATTCATTTTCAACGTTGTTAGAAAAAGCCATTATCGCTGAAGGAGAAATTGAAGCTGTATTGAAGAATAGTCAAGAACAAAGAAAGTAGGCTGAAGGAAATATTATGATATGTGGTAGTGGAAGTAGTAATGTTAATAAACGTAAGAGGGATGGTGATATTAATTCAGGAAATAATCCAGTAGAGATTAGGAAGAAAGGCACGCCGTGCGTAGTTTGTTGGAAGCGTCATCAAGGAGTTTGTTTGAAGAACAAAGGAGTCTGTTACAATTGTGGTCAAGAGGGACACATGTCACCCCAGTGTCCCATTCCAAAGAAGACACAAGGTTGTTTTGCGTGTGGATCGACCGATCATCTGGTCCGAAATTGTCCGAAGAGAAATGTAGAGAGGAGAAGTACCAACAAGGGACCCGGTAGCGGAACCTTGGCGATTCGAGGACCTGCACAGCCAGGAAGACCAACAACATTCACTTTTAGCATGACAGTTCCAAATGCAAAGAATTTGCCCATGAAGAGGCTTATGTGTAACGTGAGTTCTGGTTAGAAATTAATTTATGCGAGAAATACGAGTTAGATATTTCTGTGAACTATTTTCTTTTATAGATTCAAGTCACATGTTAGAATTTGAAACACAATTTAATATTGTGTTGATAAAAATGAATTGATGATACAACTTTAAAAGATTGTAGAGAATAAGAAAGCGGTGATTCCGAGGACGGAATCCTTTTTAAGGAGGGGTAAATGTGATAACCCAAGATTTCGAATAATCAAAATTTGCGAATAATTTTTTTTATATAATATTAATTATCAATTTTGTGACAAGTATCTATGATACGAGTCCCGAGAAGGTCTATTTGTGTATTGACTAATAAATTTAGAATAGAGTTGTGCTTAATAAAGAATAGAAACCCTAACCCTAAGTCCGGATAGGGATTCGATAGAAAATATAATTAAAATAATTATATTAATGAGAATGTGTATGTACTGTACAGAAATTTTGATCAAATGATTGATCGGATAAGATTTAAAATTCATAAATTCCAATAAGAGATTAGAAACCCTAATCTCAGATTTAGGAAACCTAACGTACAGTTAGAAACCCTAATTGTACGTCGAGAAACCCTAATTTCATATTCGAGAACCCTAAACCCTAAATTAGGAAACCCTAATCCTAATTGGCAAGCCTATTGTGTGTATTAAACTTTAATATGATTAGAAAACCATAATTATATTTTAGTTATATTAATTTCTATTTTACAAACCCTAATTATAATTTCGAAATTTTAATTTTTCTAAATAGAACCCTAATTTCATATTCGGGATTTCTAAAACCTAATTAGGAAATCCTAATCCTAATTAGTAAGTATAATGTGATTAATAAATGTTAATATAATTAATAAACCCTAATTATACTTTAGAAATATTAATTTCTATTTATAACCCTAATTTTTATTTTAGAAATATAATTTTTTCTTTTTAAGAAACCCTAATTAGAAGATTCTAGAATTGGAGTTTGTAAAACCTAAGGGTTTAGACATTTGACCATCATGCCATTAAAATTTCAAGAACAATAACCAAAATGCCCTTTATGGGATTTTTATTAGATTACTTGTATATTTTACCAAAATAAGAGTTGGTGACTAACCCACTTGACCAATGTGACTTAAATTATCAACAACCAGCCCCTATGTGACAGCAAATCAGTCCATTGTATCAGCCATAGCAACATACAATGCATCCTAGCAATATATATTAGATTCAAGAGAGAGAAAATCATTAATTTGCTCATTTGGCCAACCAAGCTCTCACCTACTCTCTCTCTCACCAAACCCACGAAAAGTTTAAGTGATTCAGTCCCTAGATCACCCCTTAGAACACCAAGATCCGTAGAGAAAGAAGAGGATCCGTTGTGGATCCATAGCATTAAAGTTGGCAAAAATCGAAGTTTTTCAAAACTGTCCAAGAACAAATTCGATGGTCTGACAAGAAATGTCAGTGGCCATAGATCTTTTCTCGTTTATGATATTTATTGTTTTAATGTTTGTATTGGTAGCCTATTATGTTGTCTTCAATCTGGAAGTGGAATCACAGTGATTGAATGGATAGATTTTATTTTATTAACAGTTAAAACCCATTGACCGACGTTGACTGGTCAAAAATCTGGGCAACCCATAATCTTTTGAACACCGTCTGACAACATTTTACGAAGCCCAGATCTGTCAGTGTATAAGTGTTTTAATTATTGTCTTTGTACCAAACTTGTAGCCTGTTATATGTTCTTTGATTTTATGTCTTTATATCGTATATATAAAACACAGGTCGATCATAGAATGTGGTCAAAGTAGACCACTCACACTGTTCTTACGTTTCTGGAAAAACCCAGAAACAGTTTAAGTAATTTTTTAAACCGTGGTTGACCAAGTTGAATTTGGTGATTTTGTTGTTTATAGACTGATTTGTTGTTATGTAATTGTTCCTTGGTATGATTACTAGAGGTATGAAGCAAGAACCCATTTGTTTGATCATCATAACACCAAAATAATCGAGCATGAAATAGGACCCTCGAATTACCTGGGTTTCTGGAAAACCCAGGTAACGCCTGACAGTTACTTTGCTTGGCTGGATCTTCAAGATCTGATGTTTTATGATCGAGTTGTCGATTGGTAAATGTGGTATTACATGTCCACTACATGATCAAAGTTTCAATTAGCTTAGAAACGATTTTAAACCGAACATATAAGCTGGTCAAACAAGGCAGACAGATAACGAAGCCGTCAGTGTTCTCGAGCTCAAGAACACCAACAAAGACGCTAAGTGTCGCTATAGGCCATTAGCGACGGATTAATTAATTAATTTTCTGATATTTTCGGTAATTAATTAAAAATAAAAAATAAATTATAAAATTATTAAAAATTGTTTTAAAAATTATTTTAAATTATGAAAAATAATTTTTGATTAATTGGAATATTTTTCTTTAATATTTATAATTATTTAAATATTAAAATTATTTAATTTATTTACTTAGTGTATTAAATAAATTAGAGGAAAATGATTTAATATTATGAAAAATCATTTTAAATAAGAATAATGTATTTAGAAATATTTTGAGTTATAAAATGTGACTTTTAATATTTTTAGAGAATTTTCATTAATAATTTAGTATTAATGATATTAGTTTTATTTAATTATTGTATTAAATAAATAAGATAAAATAATTTTATTGATTTAAAATCAATTTAAATAAGACTAAAATGTTAGAAAATATTTTGAATTATAAAATATAATTTTCAATATTTTGTAGAATTTTCATTAATAAATTAATATTAATGATATTAGATTTATTTAATTATTATATTAAATAAATGAATTAAAAATAATTTTATTGATTTAAAATCATTTAACAATGAGAAAAATGTTTTAAAATTATTTTAAGTTATAATTAATGACTTTTAATATTTTGATAATAATTTTATTAATATTTAAATATTAATGGTGATAATTTAAAAATGATTTTAATTACTTTAAAAATCATTTAAGTAGAATATTAATGATTTAAAAATATTTTAAGTTATTAACAATAACTTTAATATTTTGATAAGTATAACATTAATATTTTTATATTATAAAATATTAATGATAATAAGATTATTTGATAATTAAATCATTTAAAATGATTTAAGTGTTTGAAAAATTATTATAAATTATAATAATTGTTTATAAATTATTTAAAGCTTCCGAAAAATATTATAAACGATATTTGACTTATCTAAAATAATATTGAAACTTAGAGACCAAGTTTAATTGACAATCAATGTGTTAATTGTCGGATAGGGTGACCAGAACATCGAGAATGGACCGAAGTCCAACCAGACCGAAATTGTTAGACTTGATAAGTGTTTATATAGGTTATAAACACTGATGTGACTATGTGGTAATGTGCCTAGGAGAAGTTTGACTGTAAAATACAGTGTTACATGTTATAAATAATTGTGCTAATTGCGAGACCGACATTGTTGAATATAGGTCTTACTTAACGCAGATTAATTATATCAGGTAGTCAGTATTCAACGCTGGAAGGCAAGTTCTCTAACTCAACCTTGAGTTATATTCATTCAAATATTATAATGGTTAATTATTGCTAATTATACCATGTCCAGGGAATTTATTATTCATTATTCACAGTTAGTGCATGATTAAATTACTGATTCGGAGAATATACATTTGTAGAATAACTATTATTGGATATTCATATTCGTAGAAGGTAGAATTGACAATACAGATAATTCCTGTTTATTGTCAAATTATATTGAGAAATGTCTTAGCTAATTATTCTTGCTAGACGAACATTTGTTAGGACTTGATAGGTTTGAGAAGAGAAGAGAAGTGATTAGATATTGAAATCCTTGCATTTCATTTTTAAGTCAAAATCTTGATTCCAATACTGAGAAGAACAACCTTTTATATAAAGGGAACATTTTGGGTCGTAAATTCGGCCATTGTGCACTGTTAAGTATTATGCATAATATCAGGTATAATAAAGCTGATCACTTGTTATACTTGCAGAGGGGTATGATTTAATCTTTATGGTTATCTGATACGCCTGCGTATGTATCAAAGTAAATCTTTGATAGATACCCGAGAAAATAAGTTCAAAGATCTGGTGAGATCACTGAGCATAATCTGGAAAATATTCCACTTTGTTATTGCGTAGAATTGATTCTTGTTTATTCATTTGAATATCGTAGAACTTTGAAAGCGTTGTACTCTTTCATTATTAAATTATTGTGTTGCATAGAAAGGGAGAAGCCTTGTTATTGATTAACGCATTGTTCAGCTAATTCAAAGTTCCCCGAACTTTGGTTTCATTCTATCAAAATAGATAGTCTATTATTTTAATACTTATACATTTATTGTATATCTTAACTTGCGGGGAAAATTTGTTTCTCACCCTTGCTAAATAAAACTTTTCAGCTAGGGACGAAGTGGCAGAAGGTGCTGTGAAGAACAAGGGCAAAGACCTAATGATTAATTAGTTATGAATAACATTATTATTATGTTGTATTTGTAAACCATTTTTGTATATCTAAGGGGTATGTTTGTAATGTTAAGGTTAGCGGACCTGGGACTAATGTATTAACAACATATGTTAATGTGATATGTATTACTATTTCTATATGAATGGGTAGATAGTTAGTATTATATTATGGATCGTGAACACCAAACTCGGGGGTCAGGTAACCTGGATTTGGGGGTGTCACAGTTAATGGAGTAGTGATTCGAGAAAACCCTTCTACGAATCTCCGATAATAACCAGTTAAGCCGAGAAAGCTACGTACTTCAGTTACTAACTTTGGTTGCTCCCAGCTTTGAATTGCTTCAATCTATGTCAGGTCAATATATATTCCATGATTTGATATCACGTGCCCAAGGAATGCTACTTCCTCAAGCCAGAACTCACATTTCTTTAACTTGGCATATAACTTATTTTCACGAAGCTTTTGGAGTATCAGCGTCAAGTGTTACTCATGATCTTCACGGCTTTTGGAGTAAATGAGGATGTCATCAATAAAGACGACCACAAAGTGATCATATTCCTTTAATACTCGGTTCATCATATCCATGAAGGCAGCAGGAGCATTAGTCAATCAAAAAGACATGACTAGGAAATTGTAGTGCTCGTACCGAGTTCTGAAAGCAGTCTTTGGAATGACATCAGTTTTAATCTTCAACTGATGATATCTGGAATAAAGATTAATCTTTGAAAAGAATTTGGCTCCTCGCAACTGGTCAAATAGGTCATAATTACGTGGCAATGGGTACATATTCTTGATGGTGACATGATTCAACTTGCGATAATCAATACAAGGTCGCATACTTCCATCTTTCATCTTCATGAATAGAACATGAGCACCCCAAGGAGACGTACTAGGATGAATGAAACCGATGTCTAACAATTCCTGGAATTGAGTCTTTAACTCCTGAAGTTCAATAGGAGCCATTCAATATGGGGCTTTGGAAATGGGTTTTGTACCGGGTTCAAGGTCGATACAAAATTCAATTTTATGCTCTGGGGGTAGGCCAGGAAGTTCTTCAGGGAATACGTCAGGAAATTTATTAACAATAGAAATATCTTTCAAATCTGACGTATTTTTGTTTTAATCTGTGACATGAGCTAAGAAAGCTTGACATCCGTTTTCAATAAACGAATAGCTTTATGGCTTGAGATGACAGTGATTGATTTTAATGGTTTGGTTGCTTGAATTCATATAATAGGTTGATTAGGAATATAAAAGCTAACAACCTTACGAAAACAATCAATTTTAGCATGATGAGTAGTTAACCAATCAATCCCTAGAATCACGTCAAATACAAGTATTTTTAAGGAGATAAGATCGATAGGTAACGTGCGGCTACCGATTTGAATCAAACAAGACTTATAAACAGTGGATGAAATGAAGGTTTCTCCCAACGGAGTTTCCACAGATAAGTATCAGTCTAATTTCTCTGGAGTCAAATTTAAACGTTGAGCGCAAGTAGGAGAAATAAAAGAATGGGTAGAACCGATATCAAATAATGTATAGACTTTGCTAGAGTTTATGATAAGCTTACCCGTGATGACCTCGTTCGGGTTCCTTGCTTTCTAAGAGGTCATAACAAACGCTCTCCCTTGAACTACTGGTTTTGACTTGTCTGGGACGACATTTTGTGTCACCGTTCCAACTGGACTTATCTTCGGTGCACGACAAAATCTGGCTAGGTGACCTTCTCTTCCACAATTATAACACACTTTGGATGACATCGCACAGTTTGGACTAATATGTCCCTCCCCTCCGCATTTGAAGCATATGATAGGTGGTCGTTCTCCTTCCTTAACAACGGGTACTGGTGATGACGTCTTTCCATCATTGTTGAATCTCCTCTTCTTGAAATGTCCACTTTTATTATCTTGACCATAATTACCACCGAAGTGGTTACCATTTCTGGCATGTTGATTCCCTCCACGTTTGTTGTCACCGCTTCGATGATTGCTACCACTGGTATTATCATTTTGCCGGCTGCTTTCTCTTGGTAAGGTTGACTCGTTATCGCGCTCCAAAAACTAAGCCCTATTTACAACATTTGAATACAAACACAGTTTATGAGAAATTAAATATTGACCTATCTCAGGTTTCAAACCTCTTAGAAACATCCGCGTCATTCTTTCCTCATTATCAACCAAGTGAGACGCAAACCGGGAGAACTCGGCAAACTTAGCTTCGTACTGTGACACGGTCATATTTTTCTGCTCCAACTTGATGAATTCTACCTCTTTCATGTGATGAATACTTTCGGGAAAGTACTTGTCGTTGAATAGTTCTTGGAACTTCCCCCAAGATATCTTCAGTGCAGCAGGTTGAGTACGCTATACCGATTCCCACCAATAATCTGCCTCTCCTCGCAACAAAAAGGTGGCAAAGGGAACCTTTTGTTCCTCGGAACATCCCAAGACATCAAATATCTTAGTGATCTGCTTTATCCATGCTTCCGCCATAACTGGTTTTGGCTCTCCAATAAACTCCGGTAGTCCCAGCTCCTTGAACTGTTTAGCGGTGACCGTCCGAGAGTTTCCAGTGTTTCCACCTATATTTTGGACAGGAGCCGCTCTCGCCTGATGTTGCATGAATTGCATAAAGCCTCTGAACATTCCATCGTTCATCATTTGGTCAGTGTTGTTGTTTGCATGAGGATTGTCGCCTTCCTGATGCACATTATCCTTATTATTGATCTGTGGAGACTCAACGATCTCCTGTGCTCCATTGCTACTCTCAACATTCTTGGATGTCATTTTCAAATACTGCCACAAAATAAGGGTTAATTGACATGCAACATATTATCCCTATACTCTGACCAACCAATTAAATACCAAATAAACTTAGGTAGTTCATACTAGCGAAGGAATTCCCCGTCTCACCCCTCCTAGTTCTAGTCTCACATCTTATCCTGGGATCATATCCCTAAGCTTTGATACCAAATGTGACGCCCCCAAAACAGGTATACATCACCCATCTTGAATCGCCAAATACATGGTACAAAATTCAAATACAACTTAATTATACAATAGTAGTGTAAAATACGACAAAACATAATCTAAGAGTTTTAATAAGAATATTGTCATCTAGATAATATCCACACTCAATGGAGTCCTCATTACATTTATTGTCACACTATTTAATGTAATAGTGAGGACTACTAATGCTATCATCGGACCATCACTCGCTCCCCGACTAGTCCCGCTTATGTTCTCATTTCAAGAGAACAAAGTGAAAGAAAGGTGAGCTCAACTAGCCCAAAGAAGAAATATTATGACTAAGATAATGCGAATAATTTATCGTTAGCCTTCAACGTTGTTAAAGCGATAAAATATAATAAACATCAAGTTTAATCAGCAATGAACAAGCAATCCATTAGAAGAGTCAAGTAGAGAATAAAATCTACTATCTTCTATGATTTAAAAGGGTTTTAATCACTTTTATCATTTGAGACTAAACAATAAATAAACCACATCATCCTCGCACTACTGCCAAGGATATTCATTAATATTACGACCACAAATTATCCATGCATTACGGGCTAAGGATATTCGTGTATTCATTAATGGTCATGATCATGCCAACAACTGTCCATCAATGCACTACGGCCAATGAGGACTTTTACCACATCATTTGAAACATTACGGTCATGATTATACTGAATAATCCCTGGTCATAATCATACCAAGTCCATCTATGCACTACAGGTCACAGATGACTTTCAACATATTATAAACATGAGGATGATGACAATGACATAATAATTCAATAAAACAAGTTCAAGATAAATTTTAAAGATTTATAATTTAATTTATCCAGAAATCAATAACGTCCAAATTGTCAACATAATACTGCTTGGTGGAGTAAAATTCAAGAATGCTCAGAAGAATATTTCCATGAAAAGATACTGGATGAAGTGCAAATATCCAGGATATTCTACTTATTTAATGGAGTATAGAAGCCAAAACTTTAACCAACTGAGTATAATAGAATATATGAAACTGCAAATGGATTTTTGCCCGCCATGCGGTAATCCACGTAGACAGATCATTTCCACAATTTAATAAGGAATGAAATTAAAGGATCATTCACCATACATGCGGTAATCCACATAGACAAGTTATTCCAACAAAATAATAAAGAATGGAATAATAGAAGAATTCACTAGGCGTGCGTAATCCGCACAAACATGTTATTCCAACATAATAATAAAGAATGGAACCAGGTCATGCGTAACCCGCACAGACAGGATATTCCAACATAATAATAAAGAATGGAATTAGGTCATGTGTAATCCGCACAAACAGGATATTCCAACAGAATAATAAAGAATGGAATAACAACAGAATTCACTAGGCATGCGATTGATTGCACAGACAGGTTATTCCAACATAATAATAAAGAATGGAATAACAGAAGAATTTCACCATGTATGCGGTACTTCGGATAGACAGGTTATTCCAACATAATAATAAAGAATGGAATAACAACCCTTATGAGTATTGAAAGAAAATAACTCTCTTCATGAATACGAAAGAATAATACCCCTTACCTTAGAAGAAACTGGATACTGGAATAGTGAGGTAGCAGACTTCTCTTCTTCTTTCTCTCTATAGTTTCTCTCTATAATAATTGCACTTGTGAGACTTAGTGAATTGGTGAGAATGAAAGAAGAATGAGATTCTATTTATAGGAAAATATAGTTTCGATAATTGCACGTTTTGGGGCTCAAAATATTACAGTATAATACCTTCCTCTCCTTCTTCATTTTTAATTTAGTCCTGCAAGTATTATCAAACTTGCACCACCTACCCTAATAGTAAATAATGTGAATTAATAGTTCATGCATGTTACTTAATAGTATAATCATGTGAACAAACTAATTACAGTATAGTACCTTCATCTATACCTCCATTTTTAATTTAGTCATGCAAGTATTATCAATCTTGCACCAACTCCCCTAATAGTACATGAATGTGAATCAATAGTACACACATGTGAACAAATAGTTATAAGAATGTGAAATAATAGCAATTAATTGCTCATTTATCCGATTAATTACCCGATTGGTCAATATAACCTCCAGACATCAATTATTATCGAAATAAATATCGATTTCCACTAACACTAATAATCCCAACACAATACAACTATCAATTTCATCTTTAATCAACATGAACTTATTCATCATTATTATTATAACTCACAATATTTAACAACCAGGTCATTCCCAGGAAAGAGGGGGCTTTCCAATAAGGATTTCTCCTTATTGGCGCTCAATTAGGTGACCAAACCTCTCCTTGACAGAACTTCTAGACATTGTCAATATTGTAAATAATAATATGAATAACTTTGTCGTCTCAATTATTGATTTAATAATAATAAATATTATTCAGATGATACTGTGACAATAATTGAATCAATAATATGAGAGATATGATGCAGCAATTACTGTAGCAATAATTGAGTATAACTGAGTGATTTCTCACATAAGCATCAATAATCAATACCGTGTGCTACTATGCAACCACGCGTATTACTGTACTTTTACTACCGGGAAGTTCAACAGTTTAACAGTAAAACTTTCGCCGTTATTTTTATAAAAAGATAATTCTGTCGTTTTCTAACTACGACAATACTTTCGTTGTGGGGTTCACCAATGATTGTGCCATCGTACAAATATTCCCTGTTAAAACGAATATTCCCCGACCAATCGAATATTATATAACCACTTGCTTACTATGAAAAATTTGTAAATAATACCACAACTATAACATTATATCAAATCCACACCATAATATTAAAAAAATATATTTCAAGAAAAATTAATCTTTATTCATAAAAGTTGGGGTCTTACATGTAACGTTTAGATGTTTGTGCACAACACATGGTACAAAGGGATGATCCCCCTGAGTACGTCAAGAAGAGTCTGTACAGTCTAATGACTGTTAAGGTTAAGGTAATAATACCTAAACACCGTGGACATAGTTTGTGGTCTTAAGACCCTCAGATAATTAAAGTTTGAACTTGTTTTCTATTTTGATTCATAGAAAAAGTTCTATATTGTTCAGTATTCGTTGTTCACTCTCATGCTGTTATTATACTATCTTTATGTCAGTGAGCAATTGTTTGCTCACTCTTGCAATTAAACAATGCAGCTAAAGTTGAAAGAGGTGATGAGCCATCTACTAGCAAGGGAAAGGGCAAGATGTCCAAGTGTTGAAGAATTAGTTAAAGTTCAATTAAATGCATGGAGTTATAAGACTTTTTTTATTTTATAATGTATTCCGCAAACTGATGTAATAATTTAAGGTTAGATTACCTGGGATTGGTTGTGAGGTGATGTAACCCTTTAATGGGAAAGATTATTGTTTTAAGTTATTTAATGTTTTATCCTTTGTTATGGGTAGTTAGATGTAATTATTTTAATAGTGAGCACCAAATCCTATGGGAATGAAGTACCCGGATTTGGGGGTGTCACACAAATGCTCATTCTTGCTTTAAATTTAAATGTTTTAAGCTAAGTATGATCAACTAGAAGGTTCAGGCAAGAACAAGGGGAAAAGAAAGCTGGTCGAATGAGTTTTATAATATTCTATGTAATATTTAAAGTTTATTAAAACAATGATATTTATTATCTATGATATAATGAATGTTTAAAGGTCGCGTACCTGGGATTTAGACTTTGATATATGTAAATTAAGTTTGATATTTATATTATTGTTATTTTTATTAGTATTATTCCGCTCATAGAAATGGTATCGTGAAGCACCGAGTTCGGGTTTCAAGTGCCTGAATTTGGGGGCGTCACAGGTTGGTATCAAAGCTTTAGGGTTAAAAACCTTAGGTGGGATAGACCTTAGGCTATAACCTTTAGGACAGAGGGAAATGTTGAAAATATAAATAACTCATATAGAGTTTAAAAGGAGATGAATTGAATAAATTCATCGTTAAACAAAATAAAAGATAACTTTTATAAAAATATTGTTTGCTGTGTGTATATACTATATGCTAATCAGGATAATTTGTATATAGATGTCAGGTGGAAAAGAATTAGGATACCCTCAGATCGTAAAGAAGGAGCCAATATCAAAGCCAATAGCTGAAATAGAGACTCACAGTGCAAGCAACCTTAATGAGGTGGTGGTATTGGAAAACGTAGTACCAGATCCAGAAACAGTAGAACTGTCAAATAGTGATTCAGACAATAAAGTTAGAGCTGATCAAGCATCAACGGAAGTACAAAATCTGAAGAACATGGTTTGTTCTCTAGAAAAGCTATGGGAAATAGAAAAGCTCTTAAATAATCAATTGCGAAAGGCGTTAATAGAAACTATGGAAGAACAAGATAAGCTTACAATCCAAATTGATCAAATGGGAGCCAGAAGCAACAAATCATGCGTAGTTCCGAGCAAGAAGGGGAAAAGAAAGATGAAAGACCGTGACTTAGGAAATAAGTAGGATTAGTAGTTTATTATGTATGCTTGGTAATGTATGGGTGTAATGTAATATTCTCAAACTTTTGTGTAAGTTATTATAGTAATTCCCGAATTTTGTGGTCACAAAGGGATAACAGTATGTGTTATGTTATGTAAAGTACTTTGAATTGATGAATATGAATCTATGTTTGATTAATGGAATAAGTTTTGTATAAAACTTCGTGTTACATGTTAAACTTATACAATAAGGTTTAGAATGTAAGTTAAATTTATGATGTTATGTGATCAGATAATGCCGCCAAGATGTCGAACACAAAATCAAAGGGCAGAAGAATCTGTCAACAACGCGGAGGGACAACAACAAGACCTGATGCAAAACTTTGCGAACATGGTAGCTCAGGCTATGAAGCAGAGAATACCAGCCGTATAGAACTAACCAGAGAATCGCTTGGCAAATTTTAAAGACTTCAAGGCAGTATCACCACCAGAATTCAGGGGAACAGTTGACCCTATAAGAAGCCCAGACATGGGTTAACGAAATAGAAAAGGCGTTTGTAATTGCTAGGGTAGATGAGGGGCAAAAGACCGCTTTTTCCACCTATATGATGAAAGGGGAGGCGAACTTTTGGTGGGAAGCAAATCAAACTAGGGCAGGAGAAGGAGTAGTTACTTGGGCTAGGTTTAAAACTCTATTTTTTGAAAACTACCTCTCAGCTAGCATGCAGGCTAGGATGAAGGTGAAATTTCAGGAGTTAAAGTAGGATAACATGACTGTTGCGGAGTATGCCGCAAAGTTTAATGAATTGGCTAGGTTTGCTCCGCATCAAGTTGATACGGAGGCTAGGAAGGCAAGAAGGTTCGAGCTGAGATTAAAACCCTGGCTCTACAATAAGGTGGCAGTGTTGCATATCAATACTTTTGTAGCACTTAAGGAAAAGGCTATCATAGCTGAGGAGGGGAGTGAGTCCATAAACCTCTACAAGAAGGAGAAGATGAACAAAGGAAAGGCTGTAGGAGCTGTGAAGGTTGAAATTAATAGTGGGAATATGAGTGAAAAGAGAAAAGGAAATTATTTTGGGAATGTCCAGGTGAAACATGTAGGTGTGAAGAAGCAGGTAGTTCAGTGTGGGAACTATGGGAAGAATCACTCTGATGAGCGTCTGAAGGGTAAGTTTGTATGTTATAAGTGCGGGCAGGAGGGCCATATTTCTCCCAACTGCCCCAACCCAAGGATGAACATTGGGTGTTTTTTGTGTGGGTCGATGGAACATAAGGTGAAGGATTGTCCAAAGAGGAAAATGGAGGTAGGGAGTGTAACCACGGTAAAAGGCAGCAGGATTATTTGGCGATCACATGACCGACTTCAACCAACAAACCAACAAAAGCAACCGCGAGAGTCTTCAACATGGCAGTCTAGGATACTGTGGCAGCTGAGAATGGAACTCCGGGTATTATTTGAATAACTTTAATTTTTGTATATATAATTTTCCTATATAAAGAAAATTATGTTATAAAGAAATTTTGAAGGAGGAATTTGAGTTCTGTTAGAGATCAAACTTTTGTTTAATCATACAGACAAGCTTCATATGAATAGTTCAATATTTGTTCGATCAATTATGATCGAGATCTATTTGCAATGATTGTGTAGGCTATGTACCCTAGTATGTATGAGTTTTAAAACGGTGATTCCGGGGACGGAATCTTTATAAGGGAGGGTGGATGTAATAAACCGATATTTTCTATATAATTAAATAAGAAATTTTGCATATAATTTTTTTTAAAGATGGGAATATGTGCTAAGTAATGTGTATGTAAATATGTGATAAATATAATTTATTTATTACATGAATATTTTGAAATAATTTTATTTTAGAATTATTGATCATTATAAAGTATATTCTAATAATAATTAATTTTATAGTAGAAATGTCTTTATTATTTATTTTCTATGAAAATATGATTTTTTATTATTTAAATAATATATGAAATGATTATTGGAATTATTATAATTACTATTTTATTATCTAAATTTTTGTTCGATTATTAAGTTAAGTATTTTAACTTAATTAATAATGTTATATATGAAAGATAAATTAGATATTAAATCCAAACCCTAATTTTTATTTTGATCAATGAATGAAAATAAAAATATTATATTAATTATAATATTATTTTCGAGTGTTATAAATATATCTTTGTATGTGTGTATTGATAAACATTGGTCAATTATGGAGTATAATGTTAAAACCCTTATATCAAGTTGTTAAACCCTAATTGTTAAACTCAATTATGAGTTCAAGAGTGGGTAGTAATGGTGTTATATGAATTATATTTGCATATTACAAAATTTACATTAATTAGAAAAACCATAACTTTCTAATTAGGAACCCTAATTGCTAAAATTATAAACCCTAATTATTATTTTAGTAAATTGAATTGTTAATTTGGGAACCCTAATGATATAAAGGAACCCTAATTATTTTAAAACCCTAAATATTTTAAAACCCTAATTTTTATTAAAAACCCTAGAAATTTTAATTAAAATTTAATTTACTAATAAAATTAAAGTGTAATAAAATTTTAATTTTTCAAACCCTAGAAATTATTTGGGAAACCTTAAGATTTAAAATCTAGTGATTTTGTGAGACCCCGAATTTTATGAAATAAAAGTATTCAATTTTTCTATTTTGATAAATAGTTAAATTGATAAAAGTTTAAAGTTAAGGGTAATATGTGAAAATTTTGCAAAGTAAGCAAGTTGATATAAAATATTCGTTATGTCGGGGAATATTCGATTAGTCGGGGAATATTCTTTTTGTCGGAGAATATTCGTATGACGGTACAATCATTGGTGGAACCCACAACGGAATTATTGTCGGATTGAGAAAACGACAAAAATATTTTTTATGAAAATAACGGCGGAAGTTTTACCGTTAAAACTATTGAATTACTCGGTAGTAAAAAGCGATGAATGGCATGGTTGCATAGTAGTAGCGCGGTATTGATTATTGATGCTTACGTAAGAAGTCACTCGGTTTTGTTCAATTATTGCTACGAGAATTGTTGCACAAGTATCTCACGTTATTTGATTCAATTATTGTTGATATTTTATATATTATTAAATCAATAATTGAGATAACAAAGTTATTAATATTATTATTTGCAATATTAACGATGTCTAGAAGTTACATCAAGGAGAGGTTTGGTCACCTAATTGTGTGCCAATAGGGAGAAATCCTTATTGGAAAGCCCCCTCTTCCTGTGACGACACAATCGATTAATATTGTGAATTATAATAAAGGTGATAAGTTTTGTTTTATTATTATTATTATAAATATAATAAAATAGAAAACTTTTTATATAAAACAGAATACTTTTATAAAGTTATTTGTTTTATTAGACTATAAATAGAATATATAATATTCTATTATGCATAGTGTTTGTATAGTGTTTGCATAGTGTTTGTATAGTAAAATCTTTTTATATAAAGCAGAATACTTTTATAAAGTTATTTATTTTATTAGACTATAAATAGAATATATAATATTCTATTATGCATAGTGTTTGCATAGTGCTCGCATAGTGTTTGCGTATAGTAAATTTTTTTATATAAAACATAATACTTTTATAAATTTATTCATTTTATTAGATTATAAATAGAATATATTATATTTTATTTAAAAGATTTTGTTTTATTAGAATATTTTATTAATACTACATAGTAAATCAATATGGACCGTTCGTTTAAAAGTAAATCAATCAGACTAGTTCATGAATTAGTTCTTATTTTAGCCCATTCTCCTATAAATAGAAGTTCATTCCTTCATTATTTCTTACGAATTCACTGAAACTGTAGAGAGAGAAACTATATAGAGAAAGAAGAAAAGTATTCTGCTACTTCACTACTCCTATATCCAGTTTCTTTTAAGGTAAGGGATATTATTTGTTGTACTCATAATGGATATTATTCTTTCGTATTCATGAAGAGAGTTATTTTCTTTCAATACTCGTAAGGGTTGTTATTCCTTTCTTTATTATTATGGAATAACCTGTCTATGCGAAGTACCGCATACATGGTGAAATTCTTCTGTTAATCCATTCTTTATTATTATGTTGGAATAATCTGTCTGTGCGGTCTATCGCATGCCTAGTGAATTCTGTTGTTATTCCATTCTTTATTATTCTGTTGGAACATCGTATATAATGCGTTTACGCATGACACGGATTACATTCTTTATTATTCTCGTTGGAACATCACATGCATGCGGTTCTGGCGCATTGACTGACCGTTCCGATTCTTTATTATTCTGTTGGAACATCCTGTCTGTGTGGATTACGTATGACCTGGTTCCATTTTTTTTTATTATTATGTTGGGAATAACTGTCTGTGCGGTCTATCGCATGCGTGGTGAATTCTTCTGTTATTCCATTCTTTATTATTCTGTTGAAATAATCTGTCTACGTGGATTACCACATGGCTAGCGAAAATCCATTTGTAGTTTTCGTAATTTGTCTGACCCTCCAAAATTTTGGAAAAAATTGAAATGATAATTTGATGAGTTTTCTATATTGTGTCCAAAAATGGTAATTTTAGGATGTATAGATTAAGAGTTATGAATTTTACGGGAAAAGACTATTTTAAAAGTAAACCCTTATAACTCCTTATGGTTAACTCCAAAATTGTTGAAATTTTTATTGGGAGTACATGTATATAACAGGAGTATACCGTGTAAATTTTGGATTTTTTGGGCAAAAGTTTATAAAAAATGTCTAAATATTCGGTGGTTTTGGCTATGTGAAAAATAGTAAATGAATTTTAAAAATTCCGAGAAAAATATATGTTTAATATGAGACTATATTCTGCTAAATCCCAGAAAAAAAATATTTTTGAAACTGATTTGGTATTTTTCATGAAAATGGACTAGTTATGAGTAAATGAATTAAATATGTTATGTAAAGTAACAAAATTGAAAAATAGGATTTTATGGCTTGGGAATCCTATATAAGGTATATGCAGATCTTTGTTAAGGGTTTTGGTTATTGATGATGAAATCCTATGAATTTGGCATTTTAGGATGATTAAATACATTATTTGGTAAAATGTAAACAATTAAAATAAATTGTTTATAAGTTTAAGAAATGATTAAAATATTGTTATAATATTAATGATATTAGATTATGAGATTATTAAGTGATTGATAACATTGGGATATTCTTGAACCCTGGATAAATTATATTATAAATGTTTAATATTTATCCTTTATCTCATTTGATTGATTCTTTATATCATTGTCATGATCCTCATGCTTATGTTGTGTTGAAAGTCATCTGTGGCTTACGTGCATAGATGGACTTGGTATGATTATGATCAGGGATTATTCGGTATAATCATGACCGTAATGTCACAAACGATGTGGTAAAAGTCATCTTTGGCTCGTAGTGCATAGATGGACTTGGTATGATTATGACCAGTGATTATTCGGTATAATCATGACCGTAATTGAAAACACGAATATCCTTGGCCCGTAGTGCATGGATAATTTGTGGTCGTGATACTATTAAGCTAAGTCTCAGCATTATTAGTTTTACAGTTGTATATTTTTGGCCTGTAGTGCAAAGATGGACTGTTGGTTATTGGTTTTACAGTATATCTTTGGCTTGTAGTGCAAAGATGAACTATTGGTTATTGGTTTTACAGTTGTATATCTTTGGCATGTAGTGCAAAGTTGGACTGTTGATTTACTTGATAATAAATATGAATTGTGATTTAATTATAATATGTGGTGGTTTAGGTAAAGACATGTGATGAAAATTATCTTCGTCCTGGGTGCGAAGAGGAATTTAGAATCAAAATTGTGATTATGAGTTATTCACATGATCGTGGGCGGGAATTGTTAATTGATGTTAAAGGGATAAAATATTATTGGTGGACTTTTAAAATAGAGAAGATAATAGACCTTATGGTCTATTTGACTTTTCTAATGGATTACTTGTTCCGCTGCAACTATAGTTGAAAAGTTTTATTATCTACTCTATGTTCTAAATCTCTATATTATTATTGATGAAAGCTATTGATAATTTAATTATCTTTAGTCATGATATTCTTTACTAGGCTAGTTGTACTCACACTTTTGCTTCATAATTCCTTTCAGGTAATATAAGTGTAGCTGGGTCGAGCGGGGTATTAAGAGAATTAGAACGGTGGTCTATAGCTATTGAGGTTCTCCCTAAATAGTATAGAAATAATTTTATTGAGAACTTTAGATAAGTGTGTCGTATTGTATACGTCATTTGATATTTAATTTTGGTGAACTGAATAGGGTGAGGTGAACCCAACTTTGGAAGGGTGTTTTGCCACTATCATACAAGATGTCTAATGACATACAACCTCGTGTTATCATAAGACAAGGTTGTGCACATCCACTTGCTGAGTATATCTACGAGCACTACCTATATGATCTTGGAGTTTATTTGAAATATAATTTTCACTTGGAGACAGTGGAGATAGTTATATGTCAAGAGAAGACTCACCATTAGAAAGAAGATGATAGTAATCTTCTCATTTTTCTTTGGGGTCTATTGGGTCAACCAAGGATAATTCTGTGGACATATGATATCTATCACAACGTAGATGCATGGCCTCTAATGTACGAAGGTTTCCTTGAGCACTTCCCAAAGATTTTAATTTCTAAAGCAGTTTTTGACTATACTTTTATGTAAAGTACCATTGTAAGGTTGTGGTCGAGGCACCATGAGAGTTACATACATTTGTATTAAAACTCACAGTTAACTGTGGTCGTATTCTATACGCCACTTCAATAGTTGTATAAATGAAATTTGTATTTGATATTTATAGTGTGATATCTGGCGACTCAGAATGGGTGATGTATACCTATTTTGGGGGCGTCACAGATTTGATCCTAGATTCAAGTACAATGGACAAGAATACCATTAAAATTGTTAACCAAATGACCAAAGTACCCTTTTTGTCCCATTCTTGAAATTATTGTTAGGAAATCTTGCCAAATCTTGGCAAGTCATCAACCTAGTCTAAGCTAGGGGCTAAGGAACACCAGCTATCAGCCATTACACATCCACATACATTGCATACATGTTGTACATATAGATTAAGAGAGAGAAAAGTCCACATTCATGCTCATTTGCTCTCAACCATCATCCAAGACTCTCTCTCTAAAACCTCCAAAATTCCCTTGTTAGATCAGTTATAAAACAAGCCCCACTATCACTTACATCAGATCAGAAGCTAAGAATTAAGATTTTGTAAAGAGTGGTACAAAACCCTAATTTATAATTTAATCTTGAACCCTATGTTAGATGTTAGATTTTTATGTTAAAACATGTTGTTTATAGTATACATAGATGATCTGGGTTACTAGATGTTAGATCCATAACATCTAGAGGCTCGAATTTGATGTTTTACAAAAACTGGAAAATTTTGTTTTTGATGTCTGAGAATGAATGTCAGACCATCTAGATCTCATCATGTTAATTTATGTAATTTGTTGTTTAAAGGTTTGATCATGTAATGTTCTATGAGGTCTGTAATCTAGGACTTGTAGCAAGACCAGATCATGCTTATAATGTTAGATAACCATGGTCAAAGGTTGTTGACCGACCATGACTTTCTAAAATCTCGAAAACCCAGATCATGCCCAGAAAGGGCCTGACAACTTTTTCAAATGAATAGATCTGCCAGTGTATTGTTGTTTTGATTCTGTTATTGTAACTAAGTTGTAGCTTGTTATGTGTACTATAGATACATGCTTTTAGATCCCATAAATCATCAATATATTAAACATAGTGGAAGGTCAAACTAGCCTACTCGCTGACGAAATCTATTTCTGGAAATTCCAGAAAACTCAAGAACATGTCTTCTGACATGGTCTTTCTGGCATAGATCTGCTTGATCTGTTGTTGTTATATGTGTTTTATATACTAGATCTGTTGTGACGCCCCCAAAATAGGTATACATCACCTATTCTGAGTCGCCAAATACATGGTACATAATACAAATACAACTTTAAATATACAACATGAGCTGTGAGTTTTAATACAAATATTATCTTCTAGACAGTATTAAAACTCAAAATAAGTCCTCAATACATTTATTATCACACTATTTCATAGAATAGTGAGGACTACTAATGCTATCATCCGGACCGTCACACTCCGCTCCCCGACTAGTCCTCGCTACGTTCTCATTTCTGAAGAGAACAATGAAAGCAAAAGGGTGAGCTCAACTAGCCCGAGAAGAAATATTATGACTAAGATAATGCGAATAAATTATCATTAGCCTTCAACAGTGTTAAACTGATAAAATATAACAAACATCAAGTTTAACTGTAGCGGAACAAGCAATCCATTAGAAAAGTCAAGTAGAGAATAAAATCTACTATCTTCTATGATTTAAAAGGTTTTTCATTACTTTTATCATTGAGACTCAGCTTAATAAATAATCCACATCATCCCTGCACTACGGCCAAGGATATTCATTTGTATCACGACCACAAATTATCCATGCATTACGGGCCAAGGATATTCGTGTATTCATCAATGGTTATGATCATGTTAACAACTGTCCATCAATGCACTATGGGTCAATGAGGACTTTTACCACATCATTTATAACATTAAGGTCATAATTATACCGAATAATCCCTGGTCATAATCATACCAAGTCAATCT
Organism: Panax quinquefolius; assembly: GCA_020205615.1. Taxonomy (NCBI): domain Eukaryota; kingdom Viridiplantae; phylum Streptophyta; class Magnoliopsida; order Apiales; family Araliaceae; genus Panax; species Panax quinquefolius. Next base: position 57,553,742 of record CM035162.1, read on the forward strand.
ATGCACTAAAGGCCAATATGACTTTCAACATAATATAAAATTAGAATGATGACAATGATATAAGAATTCAATAAAACAAGTTCAAGAATTAATTTATCCAGGAACCAATAACGTCCAAATTGTTAACATGATACTTCTTTGTGGAGTAAAATTCAAAAATGCTCAGAAGAATATTTCCATGAAAATATACTGGATGAAGCGCAAATATCAAGGATATTCCACTAATTTCATGGAGTATAGAAGTCAAAACTTTAACCAACTGAGTATAATAAAGAATGGAATAACAAAAGAAATCACCAGGCATGCGATAGACCGCACAGACAGGTTATTCCAACAGAATAATAAATAACGGAACGTGTCACGCAGAACGCATATACATACGATATATTCCAACAGAATAATAAATAATGGAACCAGGTCATGCGTAGACGCACAGACAGGATATTCTAACAAAATAATAAATAACGAAACTAGGTCATGCGTAAATGCACAGAGAGGATGTTCCAACAGAATAATAAAAAAAATGGAATAATAGAAGAATTTCACCAAGTATAGGGTATCCCGTGTATACAGGTTATTCCAACAGAATAATAAAGAATGGAATAACATAAGTTCTCTTCATGAATAAGAAAGAAAGAATACCCTTACGAGTACAACAAATAATATCCCTTACCGTAAAAGAAGAGTATTCTGACTGGTAGGGTGAGGATATTCTTGAAGAAAACTTGCACTACGCTCAAAGCTTCTTAAAACTCTAAAGAAATACGCCAAGATTATAGAAGAATTCTCCGAACTTACGGTGGGTTTTCAATTCTAACTAAGCATCCTATTTATAGGAAAATAGAAAGGATACTATGTTGCACTATACGCAATAAAATATAATATATTCTAAATATATATATATATATATATATATATATTTATATATTTTATTTAAAATCTAATAAAACAAATAATTTTATAAAAGTATATATTTTTTATAAAAAGATTTTACGATATCAAAACACTATGCGAGCACTATGCAACACTATGCATAATAAAATATAATATATTCTAATTATTGTCTAATAAAACAAATAACTTTATAAAAGTATTACATTTTATATAAAAAGATTTTACTATGCAAAACATTATGCATAATAGAATATTATATATTCTATTTATAGTCTAATAAAAGCGAATAACTTTATAAAAGTATTACATTTTATATAAAAAGCTTTTCATTTTATACATTATTAATAATACTAATAAAACAAAATTTATCATCATTATTATAATTCACAATATTAATCGACCAGGTCGTTCCCAGGAAAGAGGGAGCTTTCTAATAAGGATTTCTCCCCATTAGCGCGCAATTAGGTGACAAAACCTCTCATTGACAGAACTTCTAAACATCGTTAATATTGCAAATAATAATATTAATAACTTTTTCATCTCAATTGTTGATTATAAAATCTTGACAATAATTGAATCAAATAACATGAGATACTATGCAACAATTATTGTAGCAATAATTGAACAAAATTGAGTGACTTCTCACGTAAGCATCAATAATCAATACCGTGTGCTACTATGCAACCACGCGTATTACTGTACTTTTAACACCGGGTGTTTCAATAGTTAACGGTAAAACTTCCGCCGTTTATTTCATAAAGTATTTTTTTCGTTTTCTCAATCTGACAATAATTCTGTTGTGGGGTCCACCAATGATTGTGTCGTTGTACGAATATTCCCTGTTAAAATGAATATTCCCCGACAAATCGAATATTATATAACAACTTGCGTACTTTGCAAAATTTATAAATATTACCCACAACTATAACATTATATCCATAATATTCAAAAATGATATTTATAGAAAATCCATCTTTATTCATAAAAGTTGGGGTCTTACAACCTCCCCTTCTTATAAAATTTTGCCCTCAAACTTAGGGTACGTACCTGGTATGTCGAAGAGGTAAGGATACCTTGATTTCATTTCAGATTCTAACTCCCAAGTTATTTCCTCAACATCGTGGTTTCTCCACAAAACTTTGATTTGAGGTATAACCTTGGAGCGTAGAATATGTTCCTTCTTATCAAAGATTTGAACAAGAACCTCTTCATACGTCATATCTTCCGCTATTTCATTCGGTTCTAACTTAATAATGTGGTTCGGTTCTTCCACATATTTACGTAACATGGATATGTGAAAAATATTATGAACACGAGACATACTTGGCGGTAAAGCGAGTCTGTAGGCCACAGTTCCTACTCGATCGAGGATTAAAAATGGGCCGATGAATCGAGGATTGAGCTTTCCTCTCTTTCCAAATCTCGTAACTCCTTTCCATGGAGCAACACGTAACAACACATGATCTCCTATATCGAATTCCACGTCCTTTCGATGAAAATCAGCATAACTATTTTGTCGATCTTGTGAGGTTTTATACGTTGTCGGATCGTTTAAATATTTTCTGTAGTCATACGTACCAACTCCAGTCCCAACAACGTTGCTTCACCCACCTCATCCCAACATACTGGAAAATGACACTTTCTTCCATACAACGCCTCAAATGGAGCCATGCCAATACTTGCTTGATAACTGTTGTTGTAGGAAAACTCCACCAATGGTAAGAACTTGTCCCAACTCCCCTTGAAATCAAGGACACAGAGTCTAAATAAATCTTCAAGAGTTTGAATAGTCCTCTTCGATCGCCCTCCGTCATTCGAGGATGATATGCCGAGCTAAATCAAATGCATGCCATAGCTTTTCTGCAAACTAACCCAAAATCGTGAAGTGAATCTCGGGTCTCGATCAGAAACTATGGATACCGGCATACCATGCAGTCTTACAATCTTTTTTATGTACATACGAGCAAGACGTTCAAGTGTATAAGTTTCTCGTATCGGTAAGAAATGAGCAGACTTGGTCAATCTATCAACAATGACCCAAATCGCATCTATGCCTTGAGAAACCTTAGGAAGACCGGTAACGAAATCCATGGTAATGTGCTTCCACTTCCATTTTGGAATTTCAAGTGGTTGCAATGGACCTTTTGGTACTTGATGCTCCGCTTTAACTTGTTGACAAGTTAGACACCTTGAGATAAACAACGTTATCTCTCTCTTTATATTGCTCCGCCAAAATGTATGATGAAGATCATGATACATTTTGGTACTCCCAGGATGGATTACAAACGGTGTGTTGTGCGCCTCCATCATGATTTTATACTTTAAATCATGGTCGTTAGGAACACAAAGTCTGGAGTTGACTCAAAGTATTCCTTCTTCATCGATTCTTGCTTCCGGCATAGCACCTTCTTGCACTTTCTTCCTCACACGCATCAGCTCCAGGTCTGTAGCTTGAGCAATTTTAACTTTATCAATAAAAGTCGGTTCTACTCGTATATTCTCCATCATCACATGGGTCCCTGGAGTCTTTAACTCTTATCTCCATACTTTGCAAGTCACACAATATGGGCCTTTGCGTTGACAATATTGCACTCGTACTTGCATATGATCTTCTACTCAATATGTCAGCTACCACGTTCGCTTTTCCAAGATGGTATTGGATGGTATGATCATAATCTTTCAATAGTTCAAGCCAACGTCATTGTCGCATGTTGAGTTCCTTTTGAGTGAAGAAATATTTGAGGCTTTTATGATCCGTAAAGATCTCCAGTTTCTCCGCATACCAGTAATGCCTCCAAATTTTAAGTGCAAAGACAACAGCTGCCAATTCTAGATCATGAGTAGGATAATCCCTCTCATAATCTTTGAGTTTTTCTTGAGGCATAGGCTATGACTTTCCCATGTTGCATGAGAACATATCCCAACCCTTTACCCGAAGCATCACTGTAGATGAAAAATCCCTCCGAGCCAGTTGGTATTGTCGAGCAGTCTTTGAAATGAGTCCTCTTGAGTTCTTGAAAACTCTTCTCACATTCTTCGCTCCAACCGAACTTTGTATCTTTTAAAGTCGGTGAGTTAATGGAGTAGCGATTCGAGAAAATCCTTCCACGAATCTCTGATAATAACCAGCTAAACTAAGAAAGCTACGTACTTCGGTCACTGATTTAGGTTGCTCCCAGCTTTGAATTACTTCATTTTTTGCTGGGTCAACTGATATTCCATGACTTGATACTACGTGCTCAAGGAATGCTACTTCCTCAAGCCAGAACTCGCATTTCTTCAACTTGGCATAAAGCTTGTATCCACGAAGCTTTTGGAGTATCAGCCTCAAATTTTGCTCATGATCTTCACGGCTTTTAGAATAAATAAGGATGTCATCAATAAAGACGACCACAAAGTGATCCAAATATTCTTTGAATACTCGGTTCATCATATCCATGAAGGCAGCAGGAGCATTAGTTAATCCAAAGAACATGACTAGGAATTTATAATGCCCGTACGGAGTTCTGAAAGCCATCTTTGGAATGTCATCGGTTCTAATCTTCAATTGGTGTTATCAGGAATGAAGATCAATCTTTGAAAAGAATTTGGCTCCTTGCAACTGGTCAAACAGATCATCAATACGTGGAAATGGATACCTATTTTTGATGGTGACATGATTCAACTCCCGATAATCAATACAAAGTCACATACTCCCATCTTTCTTCTTCACGAATAGAACAGGAGCACCCCAAGAAAGCGTAGATTAGACGAATGAAATCAATGTCTAACAATTCCTGTAATTTGGTCTTTAACTCCTGAAGTTCAATAGGAGCCATTCGATATGGGGCTTTGGAAATGGGTTTTGTACCGGGTTCAAGGTTGATACAAAATTCAATTTCACGCTCTGGGGGTAGGCCAGAAAGTTCTTCAGGGAATACGACAGGGAATTTATTAACAATAGAAATATCATTCAAAACTGACGTATTTTTGTTTAGATCCGTGACATGAGCTAAAGAAAGCTTGACATCCGTTTTTCAATAAACGAATAGCTTTATGGCTTGAGATGACCGTGATTGATTTTAATGGGTTGGTCGCTTGAATTCGCATAATAGGTTGATTAGGAATATGAAAGCTAACAACCTTACGAAAACAATCAATTTTAGCATGATGAGTAGTTAACCAATCAATCCCTAGAATCACATCAAATGCAAGTATTTTCAATGAAATAAGATCAACAGGTAATGGGAGGGTACCGATTTGAACCAAACAAGACTTATAAACAGTGGATGTAATGAAGGTTTCTCCCAATGGAGTTTCCACAGATAAGTCAAAGTCTAATTTCTCCGTAGTCAAATTTAATCGTTGAGCGCAAGTAGGAGAAATAAAAGAATGGGTAGAACCGATATCAAATAAGGTATAGACTTCGCTAGAGTTTATGATAAGCTTACCCGTGATGACCTCGTTCGGGTTCCTTGCTTTCTGTGAGGTCACAACAAACACTCTTCCTTAAACTACTAATTTTCACTTGTCTGGGACGGTATTTTGTGTCACCGTTCCAACTGGACTTGTCTTCGGTGCACGACAAAATCGGGCTAGGTGACCTTCTCTTCCATAATTATAACACGCTTTGGATGGCATCGTGCAGTTTGGACTGATATGTCCCTCCCCTCCGCATTGGAGCATATGATAGGTGGTCGTTCTCCATCCTTAACCACGGGTGTTGATGCTGACGTCTTTCCATCATTGTTGAATCTCCTCTTCTTGAAATGTCCATTCTTATTGTCTTGGCCATGATTACCATTTCTGGCATGTTGATTCCCTCCACGTTTGTTGTCACCGCTTCGATGACTGCTACCACTGGTATTATCATTTTGCCGGCTGCTCTCTCTTGGTTGCATTGACTCGTTATCACGCTCCAATAATTGAGCCCTATTTACAACATCTGAATACAAACACAGTTTATGAGAAATAAGATATTGACGTATCTCCGGTTTCAAACCTCTTAAAAACATTAGCGTCATTCTCTCCTCATTATCAACCAAGTGAGACGTAAACCGGGACAACTCAGCGAACTTAGCTTCGTACTGTGACACGGTCATATTGTTCTGCTCCAACTTGATGAACTCTACCTCTTTTATGTGATGAATACTTTCGGGAAAGTACTTGTCGTTGAATAGTTCTTAGAACTTCTCCCAAGACATCTTGGTCGGCGGAGGTTGAGATGCGCTTACCGATTCCCACCGAAGAATGTCGCCTCATCTCGCAACATAAAGGTGGGAAAGGGAACCTTTTGCTCCTCGGAGCATCCCAAGACATCAAATATCTTGGTGATCTGTTTTATCCATGCTTCCGCCTTAAGTGGTTTTGGCTCTACAATAAACTCTGGCGGTCCCAGCTCCTTGAACTGTTTAGCGGTGACCGTCTGAGAGTTTCCAGTGTTTCCACCTACATTTTGGACAGGAGCCGCTCTCGCCTGATGTTGCATGAATTGCATAAAGCCTCTGAACATTCCATCATTCATCATTTAGTCAGTGTTGTTGTTTGCATGAGGATTGTCGCCTTCCTGATGCACATTATCTTGATTATTAATATGTGGAGACTCAACGGTATCATGTGCTCCATTGCTATTTTCAACATTCTCGGATGTCATTTTCAGATACTGCCACAAAACTAGGGTTAGTTATCATATCACATATTATCCCTATACTCTGACCGACCAATTAAATACAAAATAAACTTAGGTAGGCCTTACTACCGAAGGAATTCCCCGTCTCTCCCCTCCTAGTTCTTGTCTCACATCTCAGCCATGGATCATATCCCTAAGCTTTGATACCAACTGTGACGCCCCCAAAATAGGTATACATCACCTATTCCGAGTCGCCAAATACATGGTACGGAATACAAATACAACTTTAAATATACAACATGAGTTGTGAGTTTTAATACAAATATTGTCTTCTAGACAGTATTCAAACTCAAAATAAGTCCTCAATACATTTATTATCACACTATTTCATAGAATAGTGAGGACTACTAATGCTATCATCGGGCGACCGTCACTCGCTCCCCGACTAGTCCATGCTACGTTCTCATTTCTCAAGAGAACAATGAAATCAAAAGGGTGAGCTCAACTAGCCCAATAAGAAATATTATGACTAAGATAATGCAGAATAAATTATCATTAGCCTTCAACAGTGTTAAACTGATAAAATATAACAAACATCAAGTTTAACTACAGCGGAACAAGCAATCCATTAGAAAAGTCAAGTAGAGAAAAAAATCTACTATCTTCTATGATTTAAAAGGTTTTTCATTACTTTTATCATAGAGACTCAGCTTAATAAATAATCCACATCATCCCTGCACTACGGACAAGGATATTCATTAGTATCATGACCATAAATTATCCATGCACTACATGCCAAGGATATTCGTGCATTCATCAATGGTCATGAGCATTTCAACTATTGTCCATCAATGCGCTACGAGCAAATGAGGACTTTTACCACATCATTTGTAACATTACGGTCATGATTATACCAAATAATCCCTGGTCATAATCATACAAATTCCATCTATGCACTACAGGCCACATATGACTTTCAACATAATATAAACATGAGGATGATGACAATGATATAAGAAATCAATAAAACAAGTTCAAGAATTAATTTATCTAGGAACCAATAACGTCCAAATTGTCAACACGATACTTCTTTGTGGAGTAAAATTCAAGAATGCTCAGAAGAATATTTCCATGAAAATATAATGGATAAAGCGCAAATATCAAGGATATTCCACTAATTTCATGGAGTATAGAAGTCAAAACTTTAACCAACTGAGTATAATAAAGAATTGAATAACAAAAGAAATCACCAGGCATCCGATAGACCGCACATGCAGGTTATTCCAATAGAATAATAAATAAAGAAACCAGGTCATTCGTAAATGCACAGACAGGATATTCCAATAGAATAATAAATAATGGAACCAGGTCATATGTAGACACACATACAGGATATTCCAACAGAATAATAAACAACGGAACCAGGTCATGCGTAAACGCACAAACAGGATGTTCCAACAGAATAATAAAGAATGGAATAACAGAAGAATTTCACCAAGTATAGGGTATCCCGCGTATACAAGTTATTCCAAAATAATAATAAAGAATGGAATAACAAAAGTTCTCTTCATGAATAAGAAAGAAAGAATACCCTTACGAGTACAACAAATAATATCTCATACCGTAAAAGAAGAGTATTCTGACTGGTAGGGTGAGGATATTTTTGAAGAAAACTTGCACTACGCTCAAAGCTTTTTAAAACTCTAAAGAAATACGCTCAAGATTATGTAAGATTCTCTCCGAACTTACGGTGTGGTTTTCAATTCTAACTAAGCATCCTATTTATAGGAAAATAGAAAGGATACTATCTTTGCACTATGCAATAAAATATAATATATTCTATATATATATATATTATTTAAAATCTAATAAAACAAATAACTTTATAAAAGTATTATGTTTTATATAAAAAGATTTTACTATGCAAAACACTATGCAGACACTATGGAACACTATACATAATAAAATATAATATATTCTAATTATTGTCTAATAAAACAAATAACTTTATAAAAGTATTCTGTTTTATATAAAAAGCTTTTCTGTTTTATTACATTAATAATACTAATAAAACAAAATTTATCATCATTATTATAATTCAAAATATTAATCGACCAGGTCATTCCCAGGAAAGAGGGGGCTTTCCAATAAAGATTTTTCTCCATTGGCGCGCAATTAGGTGACCAAACCTTTCCTTGACAGAACTTCTAGACATCGTTAATATTGCAAATAATAATATTAATAACTTTGTCATCTCAATTATTGATTATAAAATATTGACAATAATTGAATCAAATAACGTGAGATACTATGCATCAATTACTGTAACAATAATTGAACAAAACTAAGTGACTTCTCACGTAAGCATCAATAATCAATACCGTGTGCTACTATGCAACCACGCGTATTACTGTACTTTTAACACCGAGTGTTTCAATAGTTAACGGTAAAACTTCCGCCGTTATTTTCAGAAAGTATTTTTGTCGTTTTCTCAATCCGACAATAATTCATTGTGGGGTCCACCAATGATTGTGTGGTTATACGAATATTCCTGTTAAAGCGAATATTCCCTACCAAATGAATATTATATAACAACTTGCGTACTTTGCAAAATTTATAAATATTACCCACAACTATAACATTATATCAAATTAATTCCATATTATTCAAAAATGATATTTATAGAAAATTCATCTTTATTCATAAAAGTTGGGGTCTTACAACTGTAGTATTACATGTTGGCTACAACCTGGAAAAGATATATCACATAGAACAAACTCAGAACGCGAGATATAAGGATCCAAAGTAGCACCCTCGTTCTGTTTTTCATTTCTGGGAAACCTAGAAATGAAGAACACCTCTGTCACGATTTTCTAAGGCCTAGATCTTTTAGCTTGATGATTTTTAAACCTGATATTTGCTTGATTCATGTACCCTGATAAATACTCTACACTGGTTCTCGCGTGTAAGAACACATTTAACATGAGCAGTTTATAGATATAAGGTCAAAAGCGTTGTCGGCCTACGACCGAAAATTGCAGGCAATTTCGAAACTTGATGAACAACTCTGAAAAGCCACTTTGCAAGCTTAGATCTCCTTAGTGTTATGTTGTTTGTCCAAGATTGTTGTTGGATCATGTAGTCTTGCACTAGCACTACAAGATCTAACCAACAACATACCAAGAAACATCCTGGTCAGAGATTAATTCATGATCAAACCTACCCACTCAAAACTGTCTATGAAGGTTCTGGGTTTCTCAAGAACACCTAAGGCGACACTTACTATCGCCAAAGGGCTTTAGCGACAGACTTATTAAAATTAATTAATTTAAATTCTAAAAATCATTTAAAAATAGAAAATAACTTCTGAAAATTTCAAAAATTATTTTAAGTCATAGAAATTAACTTTTAATAATTTGACATATTTTTCATAAATATTAATATTTATTTGAATATTATTGATATTTAAGTTATTTAATAAATGCATTAAATAAATTAATTAAAAATGATTTTATTATATTAAAATCATTTTAAATAATAATAAGGTATTTAATAATATGTTAAGTTATATAACATAACTTTTAATATTTTAAGATAAGTTTCATTAATTATTAAATATTAATGATATTAGATTTATTTGGGAATTATATTAAATAAATTAATTAAAAATGTTTTTAATATTATAAAAATCATTTTAAATGAAAATAATAAATAACTTAAAAATATTTTAAGTTATAAAATATAACTTTTGATATTTAAAGGTAAATTTCATTAATAATTTTATATTAAAGATATTTGATTTATTTAATAATTATATTGAATAAATTAATTAAAAATGGTTTTATTGATTTAAAATCATTTAAAAAGGATATAAATGAATTAAAAATATTTTAAGTTATAATTAATAACTTTTAATATTTTGATAAATAATAATGAATACTTAAATATTAATGATAACTTATATAAAATGATTTTAATGTTTTAAAAATCATTTAATGGTAATATTAACACTTTTAAAAGTATTTTAAGTTATTATAAATAACTTTAATATTTTGGCAATGGTTTCATTAATAATTTAATATTAATGATAATACAATTAGTTAATATTTAAATCATTTAATAATGATTTCGATGTTTGAAAAATTATGATAAATTATAATAATTATTTAAAAATTATTATAAATAATATGACTGATATTTATAGTTATTGAAATACTGAATGGAGTTTTAGACTTAATAATTACCCGGTAAAGCCGTCGGTACACCGAAATATTTCAAAAATTGATCCAGACTTAGATAATTGGACTAGATACGTGTTTGTTTACGATTCAATGACAGCTAAACATATGTGACAATGTAATTAGGTTATGTGCTGACTGCAAATAGTAGTATTATGCGATATGATATGTAAGACCCCAACTTTATAAATAAAGATGAATTTTCTATAAATATTATTTTTGAATATTATGGAGTAAATTTGATATAATGTTATAGTTGTGGGTAATGTTTATATATTTTACAAAGTAAGCAAGTTGTTATAAAATATTCGTTTGGTCGGGGAATATTCTTTTTGTCGGGGAATATTCGTACGACGACACAATTATTGGTGGACCCCACAACGGAAGTATTGTCGTAGTTAGAAAATGACAAAATTATCTTTCTATAAAAAATAACGGCAGAGGTGTTACCGTTAAAACTGTTGAACTACCCGGTAATAAAAGTACAGTAATACACATGGTTGCATAGTAGCACACGATTTTGATTATTGATGCTTACGTGAGAAGTCACTCAGCTATACTTAATTATTGCTATAGTAATTGCTGCATCATATCTCTTATATTATTGATTCAATTATTGTCACAGTATCATTTGTATAATATGTTATATTATTAAATCAATAATTGAGACGACAATTTATAAATGATTAATAATTGTTGAAAGATTAAATATGTGTTGATTAAAAATAAAATGATGTGGTAATATTTATTCAATCCTTGATGTATATAAAGAGTCTATTATGAGACGTTTGTGGTATGTTTGGGGGGCCCATATGTCATCATCTAAGAGTCTCTTTGTCAATAGTATTTACCTTCATCAATAGTAATTATCTTCATTAATAGTAATTACCTTCATCAATAGTAATTACCTTCGTCAATAGTAATTACCTTCCTCAATAGTAATTACCTTCGTCAATAGTAACTACCTTTACCAGACGTCAAACCACTTGTCGTTTCATATTACAGGCGTCGAACCAATTGTCGTTTCACATTACTGAGCGTCCAAACCACTTTTCTTTTCATATCACCGAATCGTCGAGCCACTTGCCTTTTCACATTTCAAGTGCTAAGCTAGAAATCTTCTATAAATAGAGGCCTAGTGCTTCATTATTTTCACGAATTCATTCAAGCTATAGAGAGAAAGTATAGAGAGAATAAGAGAGAAAAAAGAAGAGTATTACATTACTACACTACTGCGGTATTCAATCTCCTACTAATGTAAGGGGTATTATTCTTTCTTATTCATGAAGAGATCTCGTTGTTATTCCATTTCTTATTATTACATTAGAATAACTTTTGTATACTGTGGTTTACCCTATACTTGGTGACATTCTTCTATTATTTACATTGGAACATCACATGCATGTGTTTTACAGGACTGGTTAAAATCTTTTTATTATTATTACATTGGAACATCACATGCATGTGTTTTACACAAGACACATTTACATCTTTATTATTATTACATTGGAACATCACATGCATGTGTTTTACACAGGACTTGGTTAAATTTTTTTATTCTGTTGGAACATCCTCGCTTGGTGCATTTTTGCACGACTGGTTTCGTATTATTATTCTACATTGGAATAACTTTGTCATGTGAAGTACCACATGCACAGTGATTTCTTTTGTTATTCCATTCTTATTATACTCAGTTGGTTAACGTTTTAACTTCTATACTCTATGAAATTAGTAGAATATCCTTGATATTTGCGCTTCATGCAGTATCTTTTTATGGAAATATTCTTCTGATCATTCTTGAATTTTTCTCTACAAAGTAGTATCATGTTGACAATTTGGACATTATTAGTTCCTAAATAAATTAATTCTTGAACTTGTTTTATTGAAGTCTTATATCATTGTAATCATCCTAATGTTTATATTATGTTGAAAGTCATCTGTAGTCTGTAGTGCATAGATGGACTTGGTATGATTATGACCAGGGATTATTCGGTGTAATCATGACAATAATGTTACAAATGATATGGTAAAAGTTATCATTGGCCTGTAGTGCATTGATGGACAATTGTTGGCATGATCATAACCATTAATTAATACACGAATGCCCTTGGCTGTAGTGCATGGATAATTTGTGGTCGTGATACTAAAGAATATCCTTGGCCGTAGTGCAGGGGTGATTCGATGATGTGGATTATTTATTAAGCTGAGTCCTAGCGATAAAAGTCATGAAAAACCTTTTAAATCATAAAAAATAGTAGATTTTATTCTCTACTTGACTCTTTTAATGGATTACTTGTTTCGCTGCAGTTAAACTTGATGTTGTTATATTTTATCAGTTTAACACTGTTGAAGGCTAACAATAATTTATTCTGCATTATCTTAGTCATAATATTTCTTACTGGGCTAGTTGAGCTCACCCTTTCTTTCACTATTCTCTTCAGGAAATGAGAACATAGCAGGGACTAGTCGGGGAACGGAGTGACGGTCCAGAGGATAGCATTAGTAGTCCTCACTATTATGTGAAATAGTGTGTTAATAATTGTAATGAGGACTCCTTTTGAGTTTGTATAATCTCTAGTAGACAATAATTGTATTCAAACTCACAATTATGTTTTGTCGTATTGTACACGACAGTTGTATTAGTAAGTTGTATTTGAATTTTGTACCATGTATCTGACGACCCAAGATGGGTGATGTATACCTAATTTTGGGGGCGTCACAGTTGGTATCAAAGCTTAGGGATATGATCCCTGACTAAGATGGGAGAATAGTACTAGGAGGGGAGAGACTGGGAATTCCTTCGCTAGTATGACCTACCTAAGTTTATTTGGTATTTAATTAGTCGGTCAGAATTTAGGGATAATATGTTACATGTTAATTAACCTTTGTTTTATGGCAGTATCTAAAAATGACATCCGAGAATGTTGAGAATAGCAATGGAGCACAGGCGACCGTTGATTCACCACATATCAATAATCAGGATAATGTGCATCAGGAAGGCGACAATCCTCATGCAAACAACAACTTGACCAAATGATGAATGATCAAATGTTCGGGGGCTTTATGCAATTCATGCAATGGCAAAGCGAGAGCGGCTCCAAAAAATGCAGGTGGAAACACTGGAAACTCTCGGGCGGTCACCGCTAAACAGTTCAAGGAGCTGGGACCACCATAGTTTAAGGGAGAGCCAAAACCACTTATGGCGGAAGCATGGATAAAGCAGATCACCAAGATATTTGATGTCTTGGGATGCTCTGAGGAGCAAAAGGTTCCTTTACTGCCTAGCCTTTATGTTGTTGCTGAGGCGATTCTTGGTGGGAATCGGTAAAACGTACTCAACCTGCCGTACTGAAGATGTCTTAGGAGAAGTTCCAAGAATTGTTCAACGACAAATACTTTCCCGAAAGTATTCCTCACATGAAGGAGGTGGAGTTTATCAAGTTGGAACAAAATAGTATTACCGTGTCGCAATACGAGGCTAAATTTGTGGAGTTATCCCGGTTTGCGTCCCACTTGGTGGATAGTGAAGAGAGAATGACATAGATGTTTTTAAGAGGTTTGAAGTCGGAGATACGTTAACATCTTATTTCTCATAAACTGTGTTTATATTCAGATGTTGTAAATAAGGCTCAGTTAGTGGAGCGCGATAACGAGTCAACGCTTGACTAAAAGAGAGCAAACCAAACAAAATGATAATACCGGTGAGAGCGATCATCGAAGCGGTGACAACAAGCGTGGAGGAGGAATCAACGATCCGAAATGGTAACCACGGTGGTAATCGGGGCCAAAACAATAAGAATTGACATTTCAAGAAGAGGAGATTCAACAATGATGGAAAGACGTCGGCACCAAAGACTGTCGTTAAGGAAGGAGAGCGACCACCTATCATATGTTTCAAATCCAGGAGGGAGGGCACATCGGTCAAAGCTGCGCGATCTTAGTCCAAAGCATGTTATAATTGTGGAAGAGAAGGTCACCTAGCCCGATTTTTTGTCGTTCACCAGAAGATAAATTCAGCTAGGATGGAGGCACCACCAGTAGTCCCAAAAAGTCAAAACCGGTAGTGCAAGGGAGAGCCTTTGTTGTGACCTCCCAGAAAGCAAGGAACCCGAATGAGGTCATCACGGGTAAGCTTATCATAAACTCTAACGAAATCTATACTTTATTTGATACTGGTTCTACCCAATCTTTTATTTCTCCTACTTGCGCTCATCGATTAAATTTGACTCCAGAGAAATTAGACTTTGACTTATCTGTGGAAACTCCGTTGGGAGAAACCTTCATTACATCCACTATTTATAAGTCTTGTTTGGTTCAAATCGGTACCCTCACATTACCTGTCGATCTTATTTCATTGAAAATACTCGCATTTGACGTGATTCTACGGATTGATTGGTTAACTACTCATCATGCAAAAATTGATTATTTCCGTAAGGTTGTTAGCTTTCATATTCCTAATCAACCTATTATGCGAATTCAAGTGACCAAACCATTAAAATTAATCACGGTCATCTCAAGCCATAAAGCTATTCATTTATTGAAAAACGGATGTCAAGCTTTCTTAGCTCATGTCACAGATTTAAACAAAAATACGTCAGTTTTGAACGATATTTCTATTGTTAATAAATTTCCTGACGTATTCCCCGAAGAACTTCCTGGCCTACCCCCTGAGCATGAAATTAAATTTTGTATCGACCTTGAACCCGGTTCAAAACCCATTTCCAAAGCCCCATATTTAATGGCCCCTATTGAACTTCAGAAGTTAAAGACCCAACTGCAGGAATTGTTAGACATTGGCTTTATTAGTCCTAGTACTTCTCCTTGGGGTGCTCCTGTTCTATTCGTGAAGAAGAAAGATGGGAGTATGCGACTTTGAATTGATTATCGGGAGTTGAATCATGTCACCATAAAAAATAGGTATCCATTGCCACGTATTGATGACCTGTTTGACCAGTTGCAAGGAGCCAAATTCTTTTCAAAGATTGATGATATTGTCAACGCAAAGACCCATTTTGTGTGACTTGCAAAGGATGGAGATAGAGTTAAAGACTCCAGGGACCCATGTGATGATGGCGAATATACGAGTAGAACTGACTTTAATTGATAAAGTTAAAGCTGCTCAACCCTAGACACGGAGAGCGATGCGTATGAGGAAGAAAGAAAAGAAGGTGCTATCTTAGGAAGCAAGAATCGATGAAGAAGGAATACTTCGAGTCAACTCCAGACTTTGTGTTCCTAACGACCCTGATTTAAAGTATAAAATCATGATGGAGGCGCACAGCACACCGTTTGCAATCCATCCTGGGAGTACCAAAATGTATAATGATATTCGTAATACATTTTGGTGGAGCAATATGAAGAGAGAGATAGCGTTGTTTATCTCAAGGTGTCTAACTTGTCAACGAGTTAAAGTGGAGCATCAAGTACCAAAAGGTCCATTGAAACCACTTGAAATTCCAGAATGGAAGTGGGAGCACATTACCATAGATTTCGTTACCGGTCTTCCTAAGGTTTCTCAAGGTATAGATGCGATTTGGGTAATTGTTGATAGATTAACCAAGTCTGCTCATTTCTTACCGATACGAGAAACTTATACACTTGAATGTCTTGCTCGTATATACATAAATAAGATTGTAAGACTACATGGTATGCCGGTATCCATTGTTTCTGATCTAGACCCAAGATTCACTTCATGATTTTGGGTTAGTTTGCAAAAAGCTATGGGCACAGACTTACGATTTAGCTCGGCATATCATCCTCAGACGGACGGACAGTCGGAGAGGACTATTCAAACTCTTGAAGATCTATTAAAACTCTGTGTCCTTGATTTCAAGGGAAGTTGGGACAAGTTCTTACCATTGGTGGAGTTTTCCTACAACAATAGTTATCAAACAAGTATTGTCATGGCTCCATTCGAAGCGTTATATGGAAGAAAGTGTCACTCTCCAGTATGCTGGGATGAGGTGGGTGAAGCAACGTTGTTGGGACTGGTGTTGGTACGTATGACTACAAAAAAGATTCAAACGATCCGACAACGTATAAAAACCTCACAAGATCAACAAAAGAGTTATGTTGATCTTCATCGAAAGGACGTGGAATTCGATATAGGAGATCATGTGTTGTTGCGTGTTGCTCCATGGAAAGGAGTTACGAGATTTGGAAAGAGAGGAAAACTCAATCCTCAATTCATCGGCCCATTTTTAATCCTCGATTGAGTAGGAACTGTGGCCTATAGACTCGCTTTACCGCCAAGTATATCTCATGTTCATAACGTTTTTCACATATCCATGTTACGTAAATATGTGAAAGACCCGAACCACATTATTGAGTTAGAACCGGAAGAAATAGCGAAAGATTTGACGTATGAAGGGGTTCCTGTTCAAATCTTGGATAAGAAGGAACATATTCTACGCTCCAAGGTTATACCTCAAGTCAAAGTTTTGTGGAGAAACCACGATGTTGAGGAAATGACTTGGGAGTTAGAAATGAAATAAAATCAAGGTATCCTTACCTCTTTGACATACCCAGTCGTACCCTAATTTCGAGGGAAGAAATTTCATAAGAAAGGGAGGTTGTAAGACCCCAACTTTTATAAATAAAGATGAATTTTCTATAAATATTATTTTTGAATATTATGGAGTAAATTTGATATAATGTTATAGTTGTGAGTAATATTTATAAATTTTGCAAAGTAAGCAAGTTGTTATAAAATATTCGTTTGGTCGGGGAATATTCTTTTTGTCGGGGAATATTCGTACGATGGCACAATCATTGGTGGACCCCACAACGGAAGTATTGTCGTAGTTAAAAAATGACAAAATTATCTTTCTATAAAAAATAACGGCGGAGGTGTTACCGTTAAAACTGTTGAACTACCCGGTAGTAAAAAATACGATGTCTACGCGTGGTTGCATAGTAGCACACGATATTGATTATTGATGCTTACATGAGAAGTTACTCAGCTATACTCAATTATTGCTACAGTAATTTCTGCATCATATCTCTTATATTATTGATTCAATTATTGTCACAGTATCATCTATATAATATGTTATATTATTAAATCAATAATTGAGACGACAAGTTATAAAATGATTAATAATTGTTGAAAGATTAAATATGTGTTGATTAAAAATAAAATGATTTGTGGTAATATTTATTCAATCCTTAATGTATATAAAGAGTCTATTATGAGACATTTGTGGTAAGTTTGTGGGGCCCATATGTCATCGTCTAAGAGTCTCTTCGTCAATAGTATTTACCTTCGTCAATAGTAATTATCTTCGTTAATAGTAATTACCTTCGTCAATAGTAATTACCTTCATCAATAGTAATTACCTTTGTCAATAGTAATTACCTTTGTCAATAGTAATTACCTTCGTCCATAGTAACTACCTTTACCAGACGTCAAACCACTTGTCGTTTCGTATTTCAAGCGTCGAACCGATTGTCGTTTCACATTACAAGCGTCAAACAACTTTTCTTTTCACATCACCAGTCATCAAGCCACTTGCCTTTTTACATTTCAAGTGCTAAGCTAGAAATCTTCTATAAATATAGGCCTAGTGCTTCATTATTTTTCACGAATTCATTTAAGCTATAGAGAGAGAAAGTATAGAGAGAATAAGAGAGAAAGATGAAGAGTGATACATTCTTACACCTCTTGTAGTATTCAATCTCCTACTAATGTAAGGGGTGTTATTCTTTCTTATTCATGAAGAGAAGCTGTTGTTATTCCATTGCTTATTATTACATTGGCATAACTTTGTATCATGCGGTTTACCCTATACTTGGTGACATTCTTCTACTATTACATTGGAACATCACATGCGTGTGTTTTACAGGACTGGTTAAAATCTTTTATTATTATTCATTGGAACATCCACATGCATGTGTTTTACAGAACACGGTTCTGTCTTTATTATTATTACATTTGGAACATCACATGCGTGTGTTTTACACCGAACTTGGTTCCGCTTTTATTTATTCTGTTGGAACATCTCGCTGTGCAAATTTTGCGACACCGTTCCGTTATTATTATTATGTTGGAATAACCTGTCTATGCGAAGTACCGCATGCATGGTGATTTCTTTTGTTATTCCATTCTTATTATACTCAGTTGGTTAACGTTTTGACTTCTATACTCCATGAAATTAGTAGAATATCCTTGATATGTGCGCTTCATCCAGTATCTTTTATGAAAATATTCTTCTGATCATTCTTGAATTTTACTCTACAAAGCAGTATCATGTTGACAATTTGGACATTATTAGTTCCTGGATAAATTAATTCTTGAACTTGTTTTATTGAATTCATATATCATTGTCATCATCCTCATGTTTATATTATGTTGAAAGTCATCGTATTTTGTAGTGCATAGATGGACTTGGTATGATTATGATTGAGGATTATTGATTGTAATCATGATCGTAATGTTACAAATGATGTGGTAAAAGTTATCATTGGCCCGTAGTGCATTGATGGACAGTTGTTGGCATGATCATGACCATTAATGAATACACGAATGTCCTTTGTTATAGTGCATGGATAATTTGTGATCGTGATACTAAAGAAAATCCTTGGCCGTAGTGCAGGGGTTATTCGATGATGTGGATTATTTATTAAGCTGAGTCCTAGCGATAAAAGTCATGAAAAACATTTTAAATCATAAAAAATAGTAGATTTTATTCTCTACTTGACTCTTTTAATGGATTGCTTGTTCCGCTGCAGTTAAACTTGATGTTGTTATATTTTATCAGTTTAACACTGTTGAAGGCTAACGATAATTTATTTTGCATTATCTTAGTCATAATATTTCTTACTGGGCTAGTTGAGCTCACCCTTTCTTTCACTGTTCTCTTGTGAAATGAGAACATAGCGAGGGGACTAGTCGGGGAACGGAGTGATGGTCCAGAGGATAGCATTAGTAGTCCTCACTATTCTGTGAAATAGTGTGTTAATAATTGTAATGAGGACTCCTTTTGAGTTTGTATAATCTCTAGTAGAAAATAATTGTATTCAAACTCACAGTTATATTTTGTCGTATTGTACACCACAGTTGTATTTGAATTTTGTACCATATATCAGACGATACAAGATGGGTGATGTATACCTAATTTTGGGGGCGTCACATGATATATGATTCTAATCGAACGAATGATCTTATTAATGATAGGTTTCTGTATAAAAGATAAAATTATGTTGCGTTATTGTAAACAGCAGCTCAGGCAAGTATCCTACCTTTGCATTTACTTTATGCAATGGACATGAGTAAGAAGGTTTCAGAATCATATTATTGTGCCAGATTATTAACTCTATTGTTATTGATTATGTATTCAATTATTCATATTCATACAAGTTCTTAAATTATCCGATCATTGTTTATCAACACAGTATTAGCGCATAATCCAGATATTTATTTTGTTCGCTAGTTTCTAATTATGGTTATACAAGTGTCCCCACTTAGATAATCATTGTATTTGATCACATGTTGATACATACTTATTGATTTCGAGTATGTATACGTTGACTTAAAATCCGTCTAAGCTATTTGATTTGGCTAGACATAAACTTAAAAATATTGTTGAGCAAGATAGAACTTTATTGTATCCAACCAGATTGTTTTGGTTCGGATTCTCGACTAAGTATGAACATTCCGAACATGGGAAAACTTTTGTGCACCTAAGGTGGATAAGATGAACGATAATATCGTTCTTGCATGTAGTATTGATCAATACAGGGCATAACGAGCTGATCACCCCCCGTGCCTGTAAGTTATGACGATTTACAGATGAAGTTCTGTTTAACCTTTTCAAAAATAGAAAACAATGTTCATAGTCTGTTGACTGATCTCCAGTTATAGTCAGTACGTAGTTTCAAAATTTTCATATAAAAGTGATATGTTGTTATTATTGGTTTAGCTTACTTCACAACTGTTGATTCGTTGTAGAAGTGTCATTCAAAGAAAACCTTTAAATTCTTTCAGCTGATATATATTGTTGTTATTACTTGCTGGGCAATCAAATGCTCATTCTTGCTTTAAATTTAAATGTTTTTAGCTAAGTATGATCAAGCAAAAGGTTCAGGAAAGAACAAGGGGAAATGAAAGCTATTCGAATGAGTTTTATAATATTCTATGTAATAGTTAAAGTTTATTAAAACAGTGATATTTATTATCTATGATGTAATGAATGTTTAAAGGTGACGTACCTGGGATTTAGACTTTGATATATGTAAATTAAGTTTGATATTTATATTATTGTTATTATTATTAGTAATATTCTGCTCATAGAAATGGTATCGTGAATCACCGAGTTCAGATTTCATGTACCTGAATTTGGGGCCGTCACAACAATCATATAATTTAAGCAAGAAGTGAGCATAACTAGCTCAGTAAGTCTAGCAATGTATACTATAAATACCACCTCGAGAATCATATGATTATTCTTCAATAACTTAATAAATAGCTATGAAGTACCATGAAATATTGTATAGCACTTTTCACTCTCATAAATAATTCCGAAGTACTTATAGGAACTTAGGAATTCTGAGTATGTCAAAGACCATAAACATTGTCTTTTGTTTTCATTCATGAAAAAGGACAACCCGACACTAAGACCGTAAGTCTGATATATCTTACTAGCACTTCTAGGTGATCAACCTATAGTACTCTATGTTGATCAACATTCATCTGTTAAACGTATTCACGTTTAAGTTTTGGCAACCTTTCATGCCTATCAAATAATCAATGTAAAATACATTTGTTTATTCATACTCAGGCTTACCTTGAATTTGTACCAAATAATTGGTGTAGGATAGCGTTAACAATTATATATTGAAAGATTTATAAATAAATCAATCAACTTTTCAAGATTAGACTAACCGAGGTAAAATTGGCATCAACCATTTCGTAAAACCATTCATTCATCTCATATCATGAATCATAGAAAACTTGGCTAACACGAAGGTTAGACAAGCGTTAAGAAAACTAGCCTTCAAGCATCTTCAAATTAATATTCAACAGTTCTCAGTATTTACAGTATCTACATGATATATTCATATAACACACTACAATTAGCTACCAAACAATCTAATCACATTGTTTCAACCAACTTCTTTCTCTTCTATGTCTTAACCGAATTTATTTCATTAATAAAACTAGTTTCAAGTATTTATCTGCCCTTACGGCTTATTATCATTCATCGTTTCATTACTAATAACTTATGTTTAATTCCTAAGGTCATCACAATATATATAACATTGGAATGGTCTTAGCATGTACATTTCATACATGCATTTGCCCCATAATGGTCTTACAATCATTTGGGTTCAAAACCCTAATTAGTTCAACATGTCCCCTGGCTCAGCGCTGCGGCGCCGACCTTATGCCTACCATTGGCTCTGCGGCGCTATACTTTAGTACCTAACTCTCTGTCTCGTATTGACGACCTTGAGACTTATATTTATCATTCAAGTATTTGCTTTCATACTTCAAAGAGCTAATGCCTCTGCCGGTCTTGTGTCATGGATTTAAAGGTTAAGGTCGTACTGCGGCCTGACCTGAGCCTCAAATAGTCATGATCGTTTCTTATTCTATGAAATTCATGGGCTCATAACTTATTCATTTTACATCCAAATTGGCTCGTTCAAAAGCCATTAGCTCATAAATCATATACTCTATGATTTTATTAGAAACTATTTTATTTTCGAATCTTTTAACATGGAATTCACCGATTAGTTCATTATTGAGCGTTCGTTTAACTATCGTGAGCGTTTATAGCTCGTTTCTTCGTTCTAAGTCGGAATTCAACGATTCTTGAGTCCACGAATCTTGAATACCCTATCTTACGTGATGCCATTGAAAATCAAGGTTTCCAATCTACACAACAACTTGCGACTACTAATTCGAGATTTCTATGTTTTTAACGTTCAACTGCTAATTTTTTAAAATTCGCCATTACTTCATTACTCGAGTTCTCTAGACCAAATCAAATGGAACAACTCCATTTATTCATCATCTACATCCTAACCATACAAGATGCACATACCCTATGATGGTTTTCAATTTGTCCATCAACAACAAATAAACGCTTTACGATTTTTCTTTGATTTTAAAACTTACTTAACACTTATGATTATTAATAATACATGACTTATAATGATTTAATCCACTATTAGCCATCCTTATGACTCCGGAAGAGACATGCTCCACCAAATCATACTTCTCTACGAAAAAGAAATCGAAAAAGATCGAAGATTAACGTTTTACAAAAAGTTACCTTTACATTCTTCGTGTTCTTGAGTAAACTTATATACTTTGCTTTGAACTCACTTGATTACTTGTTATCTTATTTTTCTCTCTCTCAATATATGTTGGTCATGTGTTGGAAAAATAACAAATGAACTAAGTAAGCTTTCTATTTATAGAAAAACCACTTGAGGGAAAAATGGTCATCTATCCAAACCTCCTTACTATTCATTGTGTAGCCACCAAGTAACCACTTTACTTGGTGGCCAAGTGGCTGACCCACATGCCTTGTGGGTCCCCCCATGGGTTGCCCCATGGGTTTAACCCATCCGGTGACCTGTCGGTTCGATCTGCGGTTCATTTTTTGGTTTGGGCCTTAACAATAATTCATCTTGGGCCTAACTTGGGCTTAATCTCACAAAGCATTGGGCTTGACATAATCCAAGTCTAATTGGATTGTGCAAAGTCCGTGAGCTCAAATTCCATTAAGACTAATCGTATTCTACGCATTCACTTCTCATATTCTCTTTGTATATAATTTGTACGATATTCGTATTATACGTCGTAATTATCTTCGTACTATACTCGTATAATAACTAGTATCATACTCGTATTCCTCATGTATAATAAACTTAATCATTATACGTAAACCGTAAATTCTCAGAAATCACATTTCCTAACCCTTATGTTTTAAGTCCGCAGGCGAAAATTTGTTTGCCATAACTGAAATATTATTAGATATTCCACTACGTCTTCGTATTCTATCATTACGCGTTTCTCAGAAATTCAAACCTAATCTCCGAGCAGAATATGATGAATAGTGTATTTATGAAAATTTATCGAAAAACATTTATTTTCGTCTTGGTAATTCAAAACAATTAATCCTAGCACAAAGCCAGAATACTAACCAAATCCACACATTCTAGGTCATAGAACGACCTTCAAACATCTTACTCACATTAATAATCAATTAAATTCATTTAATTGAAATAATTAAATAAAATCTAATTCACATAAAGATCCAATTTTCTCGGGCGTTATGTTGGTCGATTTAGCTATTGCCAAATCGCGCGCAACCATACGCGGTCCACAAGTAATATATGTAAGTAGCGTGTCGAACCCACGAGGACAAAGTCTTAAAAGAAAACAAATACGAAGGCAAAGTCGTTACAAATCTTATCTAAACAAATAGAAACAAGTGGTTGGTTAAGCTATATGATTAAAACTGAAAGACGAGAGAAGTGGTTGTGCTAAGAAGTCAAAATAGGATTACAACTCCCTTAATGCGTCGCCTAATCTCCTAACTCTCCACATTATAAACGAATCAAGCAATGGTCAACCGAGAAAAGTAATTACGTATAAGCTTCTATCGAAGGTCAAATGCACATCCCTAACCGGCTAAAACACAATATATCTATTGGTGACAATAACTCGGTCAAGGTCATTAAGCTAAGTCTCAAGGTCACACAAGGCAAATAGGGATATGTCTATCCTATGAGCATATTATGCACACATTCCATCGGCATGGTCATAACAGGTGTTTGCATTCAAAGATATATAATAACGTCCATTTGTCAATTTTCATTACTATCAATACCAATTTCTTTATCAAGCAATCAGCCATTAAATAAGCAATACAACAACCCATTCCAAAATGATTCATTATATAAAAGAGGAGATAACGTTAATTTAAGCTAAACAAAATGTTACATTGCAATCCTAAAAATGGAGTTAGTTCCTAACTATGGAACTAACACACATTTCTAATACTTTATACATTATCAGACAAATACAAAGAAATGAGAGATTTGGATTAAGAAAACCCATATTTTGAAGTGTTCTTCCTCCAAATCTTCCTTTCACGTGTAAAGCTCTGAGTACGTGCCGAAGGTAATACTCTCCACCTGTAGCCCAGCTTCTAGTTCTACTAGAAATTAAATGACAGAAATGAAATCCTAGTCTAAGCTGCAAAATAAGTTTCTTCTCGATATCTCTGATACTCGATCATAAATGCAGGCGGCTCTGTTTTCTATTTATACTTCTCCCTCTTTCTTCTAGCTCATTAAAGACTCAATCTTGTTTTGGCAGGAGCTTGCAGACCTTCTTAGTGCGAAGCAAAGGCTTAGAAGTGGCGCCGGGCGCGAGATATTGGCCGAGGCGCAAGCTCTGGTGTCGGCATGGGTCATTGGGCGTGAGATGTAAGTCAAGCAAAGCGCCAAAGCGATGATAGTTTTACTGTCATCAGCGTTTGTGCGCGTAGTGAATGGCGCTGGGCGCGAGATCAAGCGGGCATGGCATCGGGCGCATATACGCAGTTCAAGCAAAGCGCCAAACGATAGAATCTTTGCCTAGCATTGGCGCTGGGGCACGAACTCCTGGCGCTGCGGTGCCAGTACATGAAAAATGAACAAGAAAGCTGGACAATCTGCAGAGCAAGCCTGTAGAGAACTTGAACTCAAATGCAATAATATAAATATCGAAAAGCTACATAAAAGATTGAAAACTGGCAACAACCTAATCAACAAAGGGACTAATTCGCGGGTATAAATCCCACTCATCAAATACCCCCAAACTTACGTTTTTACTTGTCCTCAAGAAAACTATCAGACATCCATACCACAAAATGCAAGATACGAATGAACACTAATACTAACAACAAAATTTATGGCCACTAAGTGAAATCATAAACATCCTCTAAGAATAGGACAATAATATACGCGAACGAGGGCTTAATGTCTAAAAATAAACATGAGTCTGTAATGGATCCAATCAGTGTGTGTGAAGACCACATATCTAAACTAGACATAACCCAAATTAAGATTATACAACCGACAGTGATAACTAATAGGCAACTATACAACTCACATACATAACTAGTATTAAGACAAGATGCAAAAACACGAAAGGCTCAAAAGTTCTAGAATAGCGAAGTAAATTCTGACTTAGACAGTACTTGATTACTTATAGGAAAAATAGAGCACTCATTAGCAAGCTTTTGATCAATGACTCCCAAGCCAGAAGAATTTAGGGCACTAGGTGTAGAACACCCCTAAGAATTTAATAACTCAAGCACAAAGGCCACGTAAACAACATAAGTCCAAAATAGATTTACGAGCCTGCATTTATGGGCGAGTGCGTTTCCACGGTCCATCTCAACCCACCGTAGGACTGTTATTATAAATATTTTTTTTTATTTTTTTTAGAACTAAAGAGCCGAAAATGCTACAGCCTCTAAGTCTTTTGAAAACTTGAAATTAACGGAGTATACAACAGTGCATACTATTTTCAACACAGTAAAAACAAAATAACCAGAAAATGGACAAAAACTAGAAAGATAAAAGGCCAGTGCTCGCAAAATGAATGGATCCAAGACAGACTTGATTTATCTAAAACACACGCCCCCATATTCACCTAGATTTGCCACTAGTCTAAGAAACATGATATAATTACTTGAAGTTCACCAAGCCACACAAAACTTAACACAAAACTATTCTAACCCATCATATAGACAGTTAAGATAGGGGGTTGGAGTCAAACAAAAATAATAGGCAAAAACTATACACTATAAAAGTACCGTTTTTAACCATAGGGCAAAACCATAACACATGGCATCAAGTATACCAATTAATCAGTGTAAACCAAAAAAATATGAGGCCTTAGGTAAAACAATAACTGACTTAGCCAAGGTATTGACTTAGTCAAGGTATTCCCACTATGCAATCCCAAAATGATAATAACACTAGGCATAAGATATATAACAAAAAGCATGCATTCATATACAACTTAAAATACTACTATGTAAACCCTTCATCAAAAATAAGCAATTAAAAACCAAAAATTTAAACACAATAATACTAAACCTTTAATTAAAACGTAGTTAAATAATAGGTCTGGGGCTTTTAAGCCCAAATTATTCACTCCAAACCTTAACTTAAACACTGCAGTTCAAACATTAACATAACACAATTCATATATTAAATAAATAATAGGAAGTCTTCCCCCAAACTTGACAATTGGCTAGTGTCTTCACTGGCCACCTTCATCACCGCCCGCACCATCATCATCATCAAGACCAAAGTCCTCATCAGCACCGAATAATTCTAGATCATCATCATCCTCTCCATCACCGTCTTCCACATTGATTGGCTCAGTCACTCGGGCCTCTTCAGCAGGCGGCAAAAATTATGGCGTATAAGGTGCATAAATTAGAGTCCGGGAATGGGAATGGCATGAAGTTCGCGTCATCACCACCCTAGGCAACATGAATATTGGCTAGTGTGTCCGCGAACTCAGCATTTTAATATTGGAACTGGATCTGCCATTGGGCGACCGTGTCAACCTTGCAGTGCAAAAAATTTAGACTGTTCATAATCTGCGCAAGGGCCCCAAAATCAATGGCATCAGCAGAAGGGGGAATTGGCGCTTGAGTAGAGGTTCCTGCCTCAGTGGATGGCGAGGGCTCTATAGATGGCGGCGGTAGAAGTGCCATCAAAAATCCTTCGCCTCGAAGATGCGATGGTGCGCCATCCCAGACATCATAGCGACTAATAAGCTGATGATCAATGACAGACATTGGCGGGAGGGTGACATCTTCCGCTTCCCACTGAACACCCGCCCTTTTGCATAGATGGGTAATCAGAGATGGGTGGGGAAGGCCAGATATGACCTTGCTCTTGATAGCTTTTTTAATGGACTCATTTATTAAAGCCCCCACATCAACCTTCAACCCCATAACAATGGCATAGAGAAGCGTCGCCCTCTCCCAAGTAACATCACTCACATGGCGCGTAGGCTGAATATTAGCACAAATAAAGGCGTACCATGCCTTACCATAACGACTTAGCGCCTATGAAGGAAAAGAAGTGCGCTCGCTAGTGAACTCATTTGTTTTCCACACTGTCCCGGGCTTACAGAGCCTGCTAATAATGTCATCAGATTTGTAGCTCCGAATCCCATTCTCCTTGTAGTCATGCTTGTCAAAATTTGGAGTTCCATACACTGCATTGATGTCTTTGACATCGAATGGGATCAACTTCCCCCTCACAGGTGCTGCCGGCGGGCCATCTGGTATGGCATTAGCGTAAAACTCCTTGACCACCGCTACCACAACGGATTCCTGCGATTTAATGAAGTGCACCCACTTCATCGTACTTATCATGACATTCATCTGGCCATCTAGTTTGTCATCGGGCCTAAGGCCACGCTCAGGCACCAGACTACGCGGCTTAAAATTTTGCGTGTAGCGCTTATAAGCCTCTTCGAATAGGAATTTAACAGGGTCCCAAGGAGTAATTTGGCTTCGGGAGGAGGATGGAGGAGGAGGGCCAATACTAGTTTTAGGACACTTAGAAGCCATTATTCTCAAAACTTTGTAGAAAATTTAGACACAATAGTATAATCCAAGCGTACCGTGTGCTTAGCTTTTTAAAGACGAAGGCTGCGGCTTGGACAGGACCGTTGGGTGCCCGAACGGTAATAAACTGCCGACGGTTGGGATGCCTAACGATTCTGGGAGAGGAGAATGCGTCATTTGGAGAGAGCTGAACTGATATGAGAGAAAAGTTATGCTGCAATTTAAGTGAGACGCCCAGTTTAAATGTCAAAAACACGCCGATGGCACCGGGACTCAAGGCATGGCGTCGGGGCACGGTAGCAAACCCACCATGGCGCTGGGCTTATGAAACGGTTCCGGGGTGCGAGCTCAGTTTGACTAGGGCGCAGGGGTGCCAAACTTGGCACTAGGGCGCCATGCATAGCGCTGGGGCACCACACACAGTTCAAGCGAAGCACCAAAGGACAGTAGCTTTGCCTAACATTGGCGCTAGGGCGTGACGCTGGGGCGCTGGGGTGCCAAACTTGGAGTTGGGGCGCCATACATGGCACTAGGGCGCAACTTTAGAAACTTTCAAACAGATAAGTGGTCCGCCACTTGATTCTTAGTCCCCTTTTTGTCTTTAATTTCTAAGTCAAATTCTTGCAAAAGAAGTATCCACCTAATCAGACTTGGCTTAACATATTTCTTTGCCACTAAATACCGGATTGCTACATGGTCTGTGTACACAATTACTCTAGTCCCAATTAAGTAAGCATAAAACTTGTCAAATGCATACACCACTGCTAGAAGTTCCTTTTTTGTGGTCGTGTAGTTCATCTGGGAACAATAAGAGTCTTGCTCAAATAATAAATAACATGGAAGACCTTATCCTTACGCTGGCCCAAAACATCTCCCACAATAAAGTCACTTGCATCACACATCAACTCAGAAGGTAGGTCCTAATCTGGTGCCGTAATCATAGGTGTCATAGTTAATTTCTTTTTCAAATGTTCAAATGTAGTCAGGCATTCTTCATCAAATTTGAAGTGGACATCCTTTTCTAACAAACTAAAAAGTGGCTTTGTAATCTTCAAGAAGTCCTTTATAAACTGACGGTAGAAGCATGCGTGCCCTAAAAAACTATGAACACCTTTAACAGAAGTAGGTGGAGGCAAGTTCTCAATAGTTTCTAATTTAGCTCAATCCACCTCTAATCCTTTCTTAGAAACTATATGTCCCAGTATTATACCTTCTTGTACCATAAAATGGCACGTCTCCTAATTCAAAACAAGATTCGTCTCAACACATCTCTTTAACACCATTACCAAATTTTCTAGACACAGGTCGAAGGAATCTCCAAAAACAGAGAAGTCGTCCATGAAGACTTTAACATTGCGCTCAACCATATCCAGAAAAATATCCATCATACACCTCTGAAATGTGGTTGGGGCATTGCACAAACTAAAAGACATCCTTCTAAAAGCGAATGTTCCATACAGACAAGTAAAGGTAGTCTTTTCTTTGTCTTTTGGGGCTATCACTATTTGATTGTAACCCGAGTACCCATCCAGAAGGCAATAGTATTCATGACCTGCCAACCTATCTAGCATCTGATCAATGAACGGGAGGGGAAAATGATCTTTCCTAGTAGCCTTATTCAGTCTGCGGTAGTCCATCCAGACTCTCCAACCCGTCACTGTCCTGGTAGGTATTAGCTCATTGTTTATATTTGATACCACGGTCATACCCTCTTTCTTAGGCACGCACTACACCAGGCTCACCCAAGAGCTGACTGATATCGGATATATAATCCCTGCATATAACCACTTCAGAACCTCCTTTTTAACCACTTCCTTCATAATCAGATTCAGTCTTCACTGTTGCTCCATTGAATGCTTACTATAATTTTCCATCAGGATCCCTGCATACAAAATGATGGTCTGATCCCTTTAATGTCTGCTATGGTCCATCCTATTGCTGATTAGAACTCTCTCAAAACTCGTAGCAGTTTATCTTCCTGGCAAGATGTTAGTGCATCAGAGATAATAACAGGCAACTTTGAAAAATCATTTAAAATGCAAACTTTAAATGATCTGGAAGGGGTTTGAGTTCAAGATCTGGAGGCATCTCAAAAGAATGCTTGAGCCGTGCTGATGTTTCTCCGGTAATTTTGAGTGGCTCGACAGGAATCTTAAATCTTCAAAATTTTGGTGTTGTGTCAAAAATCTGTACAAATTCTGCAATCTCATTGTCTTCCATCTCAGAGTCTCCCAATTCTTCAAAGGCTCATTATCAACCAGATTTATAACTTCTTCATTCAACATCCTGTCTACTATATCAATCCGAAAGCATTCTTCCTCGTCGGTGGGAAACTTCATAGCCTTAAAAACGTTAAAGGTGACTTCTTGATCATGCACTCTCATTGTCAGCTCATCTTTTTAAACGTCTATAAGAGTTCGCCCCGTGACTAAGAAGGGTCTCCCAAGGATGATTGGTATATTTCTATCTTCTTCGTAATCTAAGATGATGAAGTAAGTCGGGAAGATAAATTTGTCGAGTTTGACCAAAACATCTTCAACAATACCCTATGGATAAGTAAGGGATCTATCCGCAAATTATAGTGAAATATGTGCCTTCTTTGGATCCGACAATCCCAATTGATTGAAAATTGACAGAGGCATCAAATTTATGCTCACCCCTAAGTCACACATGCATCTGTTGAAAGATAACCTCCCAATGGAGCATGGTATTGTAAAACTGCCTGGGTCCTTAAGCTTTGGAGGTAGTTTACATTGTACCACTGCACTACACTCTTTTGTCAAGGCCACTATCTTAATGTCCTCTATCCATTTCTTCCTTGACATAATTCCCTTCATAAACTTTGCGTAGCTCGACATCTGCTCTAATGCCTCTACGATGGGTATATTGATCTACAGTTTCTTGAATACCTCCAAAAACTTGTCAAATTGTTTATCTTCTCTTTGGTTTTGCAATCTCTGAGGATAAGGAACATAAGGATAAACATGTTATGGTTTAGTTATGGGTTTCTCAGGTAACTCTTCATGAACCTTCTCCACTAGCGTCTGCTCAGAACCTTCTTTCGTCAAACCATCATCAGAACTGACTTCCTCCTGGCGTGGCCACACGGTCTCACCTTCTGTATTGGGTGAGGGCGCGCCGGCGTGTACTTCTGCAGTCTATTTTCCTGACCTTAGTGTAATAGCTTAACATTTTTCTTTTCCTTCCCTCCTTGGATTGGCTTCAGTGTTACTTGGCAGAGCCCCTAGTTGTCTATTGTTCAACGTATTAGCCATTTGGCACATTTGGGTCTCCAAGTTCTCAATAGCCACATCTTGACTCTTTATCATAACTTTCGTATTTTCCATGTACTTAAGCATCATTTCTAACTTTTTTTTTGGCCGAGGCGCAGGTGGTGGATGATGTTGTTGTTGTTGTTGAAATCCAGGAGGGTAAGGTGGTTTTGGTGCATATTGCTGATGAGACTGCTGGGGTTGATACTGTTTCTGAGGTTGAAATTATTGTTGTGGCTGGTGTTGTTGCACATTTTGGATGTTTTTCAAGCTGAAATTGTGATGGTTGCGGTTGTTATGATTGTAAGAATTCTGAAACTAATCCTGGTTATTTTGGTAGTTGCTCACAAACTGCACTGATTCTGCACTGATAGCACACTGGTCTTTTTGATGTGACCTCGCACAAATCTCACAGACAAAAGTAACTGGCTTTACTTTGATCTCCGCCAATGCATCAATCTTCTTTGCCATGGCTTCCATCTGAACTGACAACGCTGTAATGGCATCCACCTCTAACATTCCCATAACTTTTGGTTGTGGATCCTGGCCGATGGATTCTAAAAATCATTCGCTACCATAGTCTCTATAAGCTCGTAAGCTTCTTCATAGCTTTTAGCCCACAAGGCTCCTCCTGCAGTAGCATCTACTATTGGCCTAGACTGCCAACCCAATCCATTCTAAAAAGTGTTTATGACCATCCAATCAGGCATTCCATGATGATGGCATTTCCTTAGCATTTCTTTGTAGCGTTCCCAGGCTTCATACATTGACTCGCCCTGTTGTTGCTTAAACTGGGAGATAGCTGTTCTTATCTTTGCTGTATTAGCCATGTGGAAAAATTTGGCTAAGAACTTCTGTGCTAAGTGTGAGGGCCCCGAATCTGAGGTCCCGAATCACCGCGGATCCGGTTCAATCATTCTATACAACTATTACTATTTGCGGAAGATATAAAAATAAATTGTTTATACAATACATTTACAAACTATTCCCCATGGTCGAGTAACCTTAACTTAATACACAAATTATAACTTATTTAACACATAACGTAATTATTATACAAATATTACAAAACTAATCGCGCACATTAACTTTAAGCTGAAACTGTCTTTAACTTTTCTTTGTATCTGACACATTCATCTTAATCTGTAATGTTTATCATGATATAGCAAGGGTGAGCATATATAAGATTGCCCAACAAGTATAAGTTCAATAATATAATGATATATCATGATTGAAATGATTTGAATAATTGGCTGGCTATATTTCAACAATATAATTGTGAACTAGCAGGAACAATCTTTTGACTGAACAAGTATATAACATGAACAAATGTATCTGAACCGAAGGGTAATGAAGGTTATCAGCCTTTCATACATGACTTATACATGAAATATGTATAAAGTACAATTCTACAATGGCAATCAACAATGATTATCCATAAGCATATTCGAATGAAACCACTCTTAGTAGAGTCAAGTAAAAACATACTTGCCTGAACCGTTGATTACCGCTACGCAATTTATATCGCTTTATCTGAAGACCTAATATTAGTAATATAGATCTCCAATATTAGAATAATATTATCACAGTATAATATTACTATATATATAAACATGGAATAACCTAAACACATAACACATAACCCTATCAGTCTACAACACACAAAAGACTCAATATCAGGTCAAACTATTTCAGTCTGACTTGAGTTCGACAAAGTTCTAACGTTCCGAAGGTCTAGTCGGACAATTCGTCGAGTTTAAGTTCAATTAAACTCTGTCTAAACACTTAACCATTACCTACGATAATTTATTAACAGTCGAAATATTTTCGTTAGCTCATAATAATTTTTAAACAATTATTACTATTTAACATGAATTTTCCATTATGGAAATCGTATTTAAATGAATTAAATACCACATAATTCTTTTGTCATTAATATTTATTTATTATCAAATATTAATGAAATACATGTCATAATATTATAATATATTTATAATATCACAAAGTATTTTTAATACTTTAAAATCACCTTTATATGATTTTTAATGATTAAATTCATTATCCGATAATTGCTATTTAATATTAAAATATTAATATTTTCATGAAAAATATCAAAAGTTATATTTTATAACTAAAAATATTTTTATAACACTTAAATCATTTTTATATGATTTTTAAAACATTAACTCTATTTTTCTATAATATATTTAATATATTTATTAAATAAACTAATTAACATTAATATTGATTAATTAATGAAATTCATCACAAAATATTAAAAGTCACAAAAAATAACTTAAAATATTTTCTTTTACCACAATATTATTTTTTTCATGATTTTTCATGTATTAAAATTATTTTTAAATAATTTATTTAATATTATAATTAAATAAATTAAATACCATTTATATTCCAAAAATATTAAATATTTATGAAATATACTTAAAATAATTAAAAACTATTTTTCAAAATTTATTATGTATTTTCAATAATTAAAAACTAATTTTTTTCTATATATTTAATTAAAATAATCATTTTCAGAAATTAAATAATTAAAAAGGGGCCCTATAGCGACAGAACCGTCGCTATAGGTGTCCTTGAGCTTGTTCATCATCAAACCCATATTTTTTGTCAATCACTAAGGGGCTCGATTTGACCAGCTTTTAATCTATGATCCTAATGTTTTCTGGGCAGGTAATGATATCAATCATGTAGTATGAATGTAATACTACAATCTAATGCAACATTCATGGCCATAACATAACAAAGTCGTGAGATCTAAGCTGCAGAAGTCGTTGTCAGACCTGTTCTTGAGTTTCTGGGCTACACAGAAACTCAAGCAGGATCGAGGTACCTACTTTGGGTCATTATAGATTGAGTTCTGTGTTCCATTTGTATGATTTACAAGTTTTCAAATGTAGTATACATGTCCGGCTACAATTCCTTATTATCATATCATAACAACAACATCATAAACGCAAGATCTGGACCGGTCAAACTAAGGGTCAAGAACCGTTCTTCAGAAATCTGAGTTTTCCAGATTTCTTCTTCCGGCTGGTGGTCAACGGTGGTTTGACCTACTACAAATTGGATCAAGTGCATGATTTGGAAGTAATGAAGGCATGCATGGGTAGCCTACATGTAACGCCCCAAAATTCGGTCTATCTTCACAACCGGATTCCATACGTCACGAGTACATCATTCATTCTGCATACATCATTATATACTGAAATATAACAACATACACTCTCAAATCCCATGTTCGAAAAACCTTATAACCTTTCTCATTACAAATAATGATAATTACATTATTCCTTTCATCTTACAAGAGTGACTTTTATCCGCCACCAAGGATACATACAGTTCGTTAAACTAATCTATAGTTTAATTCTATCATTCCATATTACAAGTCTTCACTTGCTCTTGACGCACATTCATATACTGAATGGCACTTCATCTGGATACCGCTCAGCTTGATCTTTATGGGATCCTTAAGTTCTTTCTAACCTCGTTCGCTGAAAATGTTTTTCATTTAAAGCAAGTGTGAGCATTCAATTGCCCAGTAAGTCATAACAGTTGAACAAACAACTTCAAGAATTAAACATTCTTTTCAGACTTCAATAATCGAACAAAGGTTACGAAGCAGCTTGAATAATAGGAATAGTCTTGATTCCTATCATTTTAAAACATTAGTCACATTCACTTTGGAATACTTTCATTCTCTACTCTCTTTCATGCACATTCTGTCTGACTAGAATCAATAGCACAGACTTAACAATAACGGTTCATGTATAAATAGAACATTCTTTTATTGAACAGTTCAAACATAGAACAGTTCATCTCACAGAAACACCGAAGTGTTCACATTGTGGCACAAGGCGTCATACGTTCTACCACCTTGTACAAATATCACACATTCGCCCATAGACAGAACTTCTCAAGTTCAACATCTGAGAACTTTTAGAAACTAGCATTCATTTAAAAATATGAATGAAGTTGGGAAACTTGCCTTATGCACAGCTACAGCTTACGCTGAACTTCTAATTCCATTCCCTATAACACATAAGGAAACAACACATACACCAATTAGTCGTATACTTAACTTACGCATTGGTTTACTTAACTTTACTTCTTAAGGTTCACGTTCTTACAACTAAGTTTACGCGACCAAATTTCTTTACCGCTTTACGGCTTTTTGACATACGGAGATGTCTTACTCAAAACGTTCATCATCTTTGATGATTTACATTCTTATCTTCTTCTTATACTTCTCTAGGACTCAGCACACATCGCTTCTCTGCTAGTAGTCCATATGGTACTCTGAGTGGTTTCCCACAAACAACCAACAAACAAGTTCCCGTCTCATCTACACTGCCGTCATAGTGAGTTAGATCGGTTGCCAGTTTCTTATATACCTTCGCTCTTTGAAGGAATTGTTTAGCCCAACTCCCATATATCAACCATCAAAGGTTAGAATTGTACCACAACCTAAATTTCTCTTAACTTATATGAACTATTAAATATAATGTTCGTTAAGTTAATTTCTTATTCCTTTTGGCTTTCTGGCAAGTAATTGCCATACCTCAAGATTCATTCTTATCTGATTCACATTCGGCTTTCATTAATCTCATTACCGTTCGATACGGCTTTCTTGATACCATTCGTATCTTACTTACTACATTCATCAACGTCTAATTCATACAACCAGGGTATACTTAGCACGTTTGTCAAACGCAAATACGATTCACGAGGATCGTTTACGTATTCAATGTTCACGTTGCTTGTCTCTTAATCTCTCATTCAACCTTTACTCAAGGTTTTAATTGCTTTCGATCGTTATCCATCCCATGAACCCCATGGTCACTATTCTTTCTTAATGTTAAAGCTATACTGTTCGTTGTACGCTAAGACTGATCGTTCATCGCAACAACGTTGCGTTCACAGCGTCTAAATGCTTTACATTCATCTCTCAATACCATGTCATAACATCAAAATGTTATACATTAACATCGTCAACCAACGTCTAAGGAATCACAACCATAGCAATCCCTCACGTTCGTTTATCGCGACTACGGTCCTCGGACATCGGTTCCATAACTCGCATATACATTCTTTGTCTTTTATTCTCGTTTAATCTTTTCGTTCAACCTTTATTAAAGGTTTAAAACACTTGATTAAGTGTTACATTAGTTGAACATTATGTTCATATTTCTTTCTTGCACATCCTCCAGTAATTGAGAACTAAAAATCTCATTTCTGGGCATTACTCTGCATCGGCGCTGCGGTGCTGTACCCTTCCCTTCCTCTCACGCTGCGGCGTGACCTAGTTCTCTCTCCTCTTTTCCGGACTGGCTCTGCGGCGCGAGTCCTTACTTAGTGGTCCGCGCTGCGGCGCCACACTCCAGAGGATTTTTGTACTGTACATGGCGTTGCGGCGCCACAAATTGTACTACGGTTCGCGCTACGGTGAACTCTTGTAGTGTGCTCGAACATTATTACTGCGGCTTGGCGCTGGCTATCGGCCTCAAAGGCACAACTTCATGACTATGTGCCGAGCATGAAACCTAGAAAATTTTTCTAAGTCTTTTACAAGCTTGAGACGCTGATTTCGAAATCTCATAACTTCTTTGTTATAACTTCGGGCGAGGTCGTTCCAAAGCCATTTTCTTCCTTATCTTACGTGCTTGATTACCCTCGCATGTAAATTCATTCTGAATCCGTTAACATGCCATTCAATTGGCTTAATCTTTACTCTTCATTCTTTTTTAACGTTTTTAACGTTCTTTGTTCGTTCGTCCATAATTCGGTCATCCGAACTTGGAATTCATTCGTTCTTAAGTCCACGACTCACATTTTCTATGTTCTCTTACTTTCTTATGAAACCCTACACGATTAGGTTGATTTACTAACTTTCAAATTTTCGTTTTTCTTTTACGAAATTTTTGCCATAACTTCATTATAGCTAAGTTTTAATCCGTTCTTCATGAACGTTTCTATCGTTCCTAACCAAGCAATAAGCAACTAACTTATACGCGATGAATTTAAACTTGTCCATCAACAACAATTATACTACGATGGTTTTAAATTTGTCCATCAACAACGTTCTTCGTGTTCTTCGTTCGTTCTTCATTTTAATCGATATTTTGGATTACGATTCTACTTTTTCTTGGAATTTGATGTTATAGAATATCATTCCTTACTTAATTCACCTACTCGTTCATAATATTCATTTGGATCGCTCAAAATCCTCACGAATCTTATACTTGCTTAAGAAATTTATAAACTAAATTTTTTATTTCTTATTTCTTATTTTCTCATTATTTCAACCATATGAAATCATTCTCAATATCTTTTACTCCTTATTCTCATTAAGTTATGTTTTTGAACATAAAAACTTAAAGAAAAATGAGAAGAACTAGGGTTCGGATTACCGTTCTTCTTTAATCTCCTTCCGTCGGACAAAGCGTGCATTCAAGCTAGCTTTTCCTCATTCTCTTTGTCTTCCGCTCCCATCCGAAGTCTCTCTCTCTTTCTCTCTCAAGTGTTGGTTGAATTTTCAATCAAACAAATGAGCTTAAGCTTGTTTATATAGAAAACCAAGGCTAGAGGCATTTTAGTCATTTTGCCACACTAACCGGCTTACTATTCATAACTTAGCCACCAAGTTTACTTGGTGGCCAAGTGGCCGCCCAACCTCCTTAGCTAGTTTCCCTTGGAAGATTCGTGCTTCCGTAATTCGGAATTCGTCTGACAGTTCGAAAATTGCGATTCTCGGAATCCAAATATTTTTTGATATTTCGTCTTTTCTTTACCGATTAACTTTTACGTATTCTTCGGATTTTCAAAAAACTGAAAAATACTTTTTGGCATCAAGCGTTTTCCTTCACGTTTTCCACTAATGTAGCTAAACTAGTGAAAAATACATAACAGTACTTTTCGTCGTTTTTATTTCGTCCGATTTCTGCACGTTTTTCAAGAAAAACTTTTATCGGCTTACTTAACTTTTCACGATATATTATCGTCAAATCTTTCGACGGAATGTCATTTCGTCATACCGAACTGTCGAAAAGGCTTAGGTTACTCAAACCCTAACCCTTAGGTTTCGTCGGGTGAATAGTGCCTATTTCGTCTTTTTCCCCGGAAATATTTTTTGTTCCCGGAAAACTTTCATTTTTGTCTTGAAAATTCTTACTCGTTCAATCTAGCTCGTAGCCAGAATCCTCCCGATTAATAATCATTCTAGGTTATAAAATGATTAATAAACACATAGCATAGAATAATATTAATAAAAATTCATTTTATTAATAACTAATTCTTTAAATCTTAATTCTGGATAATCCAAAATTCCGGGTTGTTACACTACATGTCAGTATACATACATATAACAACAACATGGCCAGATCGCTTCACAGAAAGAAGATCAGAGACCACCAAAAGGTTGTCGACGCTTACGGAATTTCGGGTCGCTTGAATTCGCTTTTAAAGTGAGCAGTCAATCAACGACAATTAATGTGTAAGAATCTATGAGCCACGACATTTCTACTGGGGCCATGTTTAAGGGTTCATAGATCAGTTTTAAAATTTTGATTTTCGAGCATCAAATTGATATGGATCTAAGTTTTAGCAAACCAGATCATCAAATGACACCCTCTAACAAAACTCTAACCAACCAATTTCAACAAATAACATAAGATCATTGATTTCTAAATTTTTAGGGTTTATACCTCTCTAGCTTGGATTTTGATTTATGATCCTTGTGATCTGATCTTGGAATGCTAACACCTGATCATGGCTTATCTCATCACTCTCTCTCACTTCACATTTTCGAAATATAGAGAGAGAATGTATTGGGAGAAAAAAAAATTTAAAGTGACCTTCTCTCTCTTAATCTATTTATTTGATGACATGTTGCTGTGATATCTGATGATTTCGGCTGGTTGTATGTATATTTTGCACATGGAGTTGGTAGAGTAGTTCAACCACTCAATTATTGCAAGATTCACCAATTATTTCCAATAATGCAACAAAGGCAATTATGGTCATTTTGCATAACATTTTAATTGCACCCTTTAGTGTTTAGGGTTTGGAAATCCTTAGGGTTTTTAGAAAAAAAATCTAGAATTTCCAAATTAGGTTTTTAAAAAAATAAAATTAATATTTCTAAATTATAATTAGAATTTTCTAATTATTTTAAAATTTCTTAATCATAATTTAATTCTTGCTAATTAGGATTAGTATTTCCTAATTAAAATTGCTAATTTAGCAATTAGGGTCAAAACGGTCATTAGGGTTCATCACCCACA
Organism: Panax quinquefolius; assembly: GCA_020205615.1. Classification (NCBI taxonomy): domain Eukaryota; kingdom Viridiplantae; phylum Streptophyta; class Magnoliopsida; order Apiales; family Araliaceae; genus Panax; species Panax quinquefolius. The sequence goes on from CM035162.1 coordinate 57,593,657, forward strand.
AATTAGGGTTTCTAATAGAAAAATAATTTTTTAATTTAGAATTTAGATTTTGTAATTAGATTAGGATTTTCTAATTACTTATAACTTAAAAATTATGATTAATATTTCCTAATTAACATTAAAATTATTAAACTAACATTTAAGTTTTCCCTAATTATAAATTAGGGTTTCAAATCCATAAATTAGGGTTTAAAAATTTGAAATTAGGGTTTGCTAAATAATTAAGCTTTACCCTAATAAATATTATAATTAATACCACTTGAGCAATATAATTATCCTTTAAGTTCCTAGATTAGGCTTTTAAATTCAAAATTAGGGTTTCAGATTCCCGGAACTAAAATTAGGGTTTCAGAACCGGTTTCTAGGGTTTCTTATAATTCGCTAGAGTTTTCTAACCGAACGTTGACGTTCTTAATATATACCTAGGGTTTGTTACAGATATCATTTATCTGGTCAACCCTTGACCCGTAACCATATTCTGAACACATAAACGCAGAACATATTCACGTATTTCCTTAATCCTGAATAATTCACCTAAATCCTTCATATAATTCTGAAATACTCAAAATTCCTTCTTAAAAATATCAAACGTATACACTTATTTTCTGTCTAGGTTCTAATATTGAACCTTAAATCAATTAATTACAATTTTTAAAATTTCTAAATTCTCGGGTTGTCACATTCACCCCTTCTTCTAAAAATTTCGTCCCCGAAATTTACCTTACACCTTACACCATACCTTCTCATCATCACATGCTACCCAATACATTCTTCACAAGAATAAAATTTTTGAAATTGTGTTGAGGGGTTTTACAGACTATGGACTATCATTTTCGCAAAGGTTTTATGGAAATTCATCCGCAAACCGTCTTAACTTACCGAATCAAAGGGTGATTAGCCCGATATGCTATCTTGATCGATCAGCATCTTTGGTGAACAATTTGTTCCTCTTATCCGCCTTGGGCGCATAAACTTTTACCTCTGTCTTATTGGATTCCGCACCAAAAGAATTTGGTTTGGGAAATTTTTCAAAGAACTCTTAGAGTTTTATAAATGTTTGTCTAGCTGAATCAAATAGCATAGACTCATATTAATAATTCAATTCAATTGAATTATTTAAGTGTAGCCAAACCCCGTTGGCAAATTAAATTTTATTGAAAATATTTTTGAGAATGATGTCATAATGCCGTACTGTATTAACAGTCCATTTGAGGATGCCGTCATTATAGAACTTTGTCATAACACATCATACAATAGTGGAACAATGATTTTCAGATCGAATTCACACTAAGTATTCCTGCATTTATAACTCTATCAACTTTTATCATCTCTACACCAGGTTACATGGTACATGAGTGATAAATAAAATATATTTTGATATTTCAAATCATTTGCGTCTAGCCGAAATAAGTAGCATATACTATACTTTAAACAGTTTCAAAAATGATTACGAGTCTACATAATTTTTTTTAAAAGCACATAGTGCGTATTCAACTTGATGTCAAAATTTCGAAGTCTAGCATAGCTAGGACTTTTGGAAAACTTATGTCTCCACTAATAATCATTTGCTTAACAATCTATCTGTTCCTATAATCTTCAATTCTCTATTCACACACAACTATGCCCAGTTCGTAAAACCACACTTATGAGTCCATAAATTGCCACAATCATATGAGTTTAGGAACTTTCCTTGTAACGACCGAGAAATTCAGATTTTATTGTAAAATGTTTGTTTATTAAATTAAATAATAATAAAATTCTATTATATGTGTTATCAAGATGCTTGTCATTGTTCGACCTATTGTTGTTAGAATGTCGTAGTATTTGAACTACATGAATGAATTAAAGTGTTTGAATTTCCAAGACGAAAATAAAAGTTTTCTGAGGAATTTTCCGAAAAACACTATTCATCGATATTTGCTCGGGATCTATTTTTGAATTTCCGAGAAATACGTAATGATAGAATGACAAGGTAAGAAGGATTATGTAATAAAAATCTAATTATGGAAAAGGTAATATTTCGCTTGTGAACTTAATTTATAAACGTTAAGGAGGGCAAAGTAGTAATGAGTAAGTAATAATTGTATGATACTTTGGTATTGGGCAAGGTAATGAAAGCGAGTATAATATGAAGTATTATACGAGGTTGTATGAAGGATGAAATATCGTATATATTTTCTATATGAATTAGAATACGAAAATGATACATAAACTATATGTATATGTACTAAGTAATGTTAATGGACTTGGAAGATTGGTTAACAATTACTATAAGTCCAAGTGAATAAAATGTTAAGGCCCAATTATTAATTAATGAACCAACTAGTGTTTATTAATGCAAAGCCCAAGGATTTATTGAATCCAAGCCCAAGCTAGAATCCATGAGTTGTAATGACCCATGGGGTAAACCATATTAATATGGTAAGTGTGGTGACCAAGTTAGGAGTAATGACCAAGTAATAGAAGTAATGACCAAGCATAGGATAAGAGTTGTGATTAGCAAGTAATGAATAGTAATGAGGTGGCTTAAAGGAGGTGGGAAGATTTAATGACTAAACTACCCTAACTTTGCAAATTCTATAAATAGAGAAGGCTTGCTAGCCATTTAACACTTGTTCAAATAATCCAACATATTACAAAGTGCTTAAGTGTTAGAGAGAATATGCTACAATAAGTTACTTCCATTTGTAAGAAGAAGAAGAAAGCTACCTTACCAAGAATTCAAAAGTAAGACTTCTTCTCCATTATCTTCTATCTCTACCATGATAGTTTGAGAAGTAAAGTATGGATTAAGGATCATGGATGTTAAAAAGTAAGAAGAATGAGTAAGTAATAAACTTAAGTCACATAAGTTGGCAATAAGTCATTTGAGCTAATAAAAGTTATAAACTTATTATAAGTTAACCTTGAATTTTAGTATGAAAATTATGAACTTGTAATGAGTTTATTAAGAGAAGTGATATGGATGTAAAAGAACTTGTATGAACCTATGTATCATGAATACATAAGTAAAGTTATATGTTAAGAACATATAAGGTATGTGGATTAAGATACTTTAATTGTCATAAGTCATGAACAATGAAATCTTAAGTAGTTTATAATTTAACAAGTTATAAGCTCATGAAGAAATAAGTCCAAAATCCATTAATGAATATAAGTTATGGTAAATAGTATGTTGAGATGTTCACATGATGAATGGAATTCATTTGCAATGTTGAACAAATCATAAGAATGAAGATTTGCCGAAAATTTTACGTTTGGACGATAATCGTCGAAGTCGTAAAATTCTCGGAATAGAAGTCAAATTTTATGTTTGAACTCGGAATCATTGTTTTCCAATGGAGACAAGTCATATTTAGCATTTAAGAGTTGCGGACTCGAAAATGACCGGATTCTGACTTAGAACAAAGAAACGAGCGTTGAGTGTTCACGAACTGGAGTTGGCGCCGCGACGCCAACCCTAGGCCAAATTGGTCATATCGTGCTAGCATGTAATAAATGTCCGAAAGCACATCTGCAGGAGTTCGCCACAGCGCGAACCATAGTACAAAATCAGAAATACATACGCCATATACAATATAAAATCTTACGGAGTGTGGCGTAGAAGCGGACCACTAAGTAAGGACTCGCGCCGCAGGGCCAGTCTCAGAACAAGGATGGTGATGAATGTTTCTAATTACAAAGAAAAGAAAGCTAATTGATTTAAAAGTAAACGCAACCTAAGGAATGTAATGTAACATTGTTTAAACTTTGTTAAACCTTAAGGATTTTGTATAAAGGTTGAGATAACCTAGTCGAATATAAATGCAAGGATAATGATAAACCGGAACAGATAATAACTGAATCTAATACACAATTAGATTGAGATGAAGGGTAAGATATAGTCATATACATACTTGATTATATGTGACCTAATGTAAGTCATTATGTGATCATGTATTGTTGAGACTTGAAAAACTTGAACATAAAGTTAATATACCGTAGCAGACGTTAAAGGCAAGTATTCTAACTCTTGTCTCAGTTCAATCTGAACAAGTTTTTGAAGTTCATGTATTCTTTCTCATGAATTGAGGTATGTTGAAGTTAAAGCCAATTCCTTTGGCTAGACTTGATATATTGATAATCTATTCATTTATTATCAAATGTTGTTATTTTTTTCAACTACTTGATATGGTTTTCAAAAGAAGACTGGAAATGTTAAACAAATGTTTTGTCGGTAAAACAACAGGCACGTGAGGGTGCCAAATGCTTAAACGTGCATACGTTTAATGGATGTAGTGTTGATCAACATAGTGTACAATAGACTGATCACCTAGAAGTGCTCGTAAGTAATATCAGGCTTACGGATTTAGTTCTGGGTTGTCCTTTTCAAATAAAGAATGAATACTCGAGGTCTTTCACCGGAGTAAATGTTTTCCTAAATATTGTTATTATTGTAAAACATTTTGACAAAAAGATGAAGTGCTATTTTGAATTATCAATAGTACTTCATAACTATTATTCAGTTATTGAAGATATACGATTCGTATGTGTCAAGCATGTTGTTATTGAATTGTTATACTTCTTTGAGCTAGTTATGCTCACTCTTGCTTGAACCATATGAATGCAATTTAAAACCGAACGCGTCCGAGAAGGATCGAAAAAGGATAAAGGAAAAGCTAAAATGATTGTTAAGGTTGTCTTGTAATAGTATAGGTCTATTATTGTAATGTAACTGATATTATGACAAAGAAACTTTGTAATGGGTATAGAACCTGGGAAATGTAAATATTACTTTAAATATATGGAAATTATGTTCGTTCTTTGAGACTTTTCAATTAAATGAATGTATGAATGTTGTACCAGTATAGCACCATCTGTCGAGTTGGAAGATACCCGAATTTGGGGGCGCTACAAGGTGGTATCAAAGCCTAGGTTATAAAACTTAAGGGGGGGGGGGGGAATAGAACGTTAAGTCTTAACCTTAAGAAAGAATAAAGAAGTAAAAGATGGAAAGTAACCTTATAAAAATGCATTATATTATGTTATGTGTTTCTATTATTTTACTGGCGTGTACTAATCAAACTATATTGTTTATTGTAGATGTCAGGAGAAAATGATATGTATAGAGACATACATATAGTGAGCGAGGATTCGGTTAATCAAGTAGAGATACTACCAAATCCCGTAGCAGTAGAACTAGAGGTGGTGACAGTCGAGTCTGGACACTCGGACGATTTAGACTATATGTCTATATTCGATGGCATGCTAGAAGAGGAGGTGGACGTGATGTCCTTTGACTAGGTTCTACCTACAGAGGAATTGTCTACGGGGGAATCGATGAAGGCATTGTTTATTTCAGTATTGGATAGGAATGCCCATTACTGCTAAGAGGTTAAGGAGTTGAAAGAGGAACTCCAAGCTGTCCGTGAGGACAATACTAGCATGGAGGGAATGTGGGAAGAGGAGCACGATGATAGAATTCTAGCTAATGACAAGGTCCAAGAACTGAGATGTGAAGTCTTTGAGCTCAAGCAGGAGCTAAAGACTAAACATCGGAAGTTGGAGAGGATGTCCTATATTCATAGGAGTTCTCATGTTGATTTCAATGACGGTAGTGGGTATCCGATTGAAGCAAGACGGACCGACACATTATCGGTAGAGATGTTATTAGCTTGCCATTCCGGCAAAGAAACATTTTGAGAATGCCCTACGTCAGATGTAATCTAGCAATAGCTAGAGTAGCTTAGATATGTAAATATTATGTATCTAGTAGTGACGTAAAACCCTCTTTTGTATAACAAAGGGTAGTCTTTTGTAAATCCCAATTTTTGGAAAGTAATGGCGGGATGGTAATGTAATCAGCTAAGGCTGAGTAATGTAAACAAAGTAGTTCTACTACAATTTATAAATCAATATAAGTCTTTTTATGAAATATATTGAGTAATTAGTACGAGTCATTGTTGTATTACAAATAATAAAAAACCAACAAGACTAAAGTAATAATGATGTGTTGTTTTCTTAACAGCAAAATGCCGCCAAGATGGAGACAACGAAATCAAGGCACTAATGTTAACCAACCGAAGGGTGGTCCAGTTAATCCAATGCAGGAGTTTGTTAATCTTTTAACTTGGTTTGCATTTAATAGAAACTGGGATAATGTACCTGTGATTCCCAGAGTAGTACGAGCTACTACTTTTAAGGATTTTAAAAGTGTAGGTCCGCCGGAGTTCAAGGGAACGACGGACCCTATAGAAGCCCAGACTTGGGTAAAAGAAATCGAGAAAGCATTTGTAATAGAAAATGTTGAGGCGGGTCAAAAGGTTGCCTTTGTAACCTATTTGATGAAAGGAGAGGCCAACTTCTGTAATATTCCAGAATTTTAAAGTGTAATATTAAATATTTATTGATCTATATAAGTATTTAATTGATATGTTTATTGTTGAATAAATAATTGTTCAATTTGAGTTGATGTGGGTTAGTTAATTATTTGTAAATAAATAATTAAATATTAAATATTAAATATTTATTTATAATATTAAATATTTATTGAATTATATAAGTATTTAATGGCAATTTGAGTTGATGTGGTTTAGTTAATTATTTGTTGAATAAATAGTTAATGAGCTAAGAAAATTAATTGTTATGAGGTTATATACTAATTTAATTTAATAATTAAGTTAGGGAGCTAATAATGATTAAATGAATTATAATATTTTAATCGGAATTTGTGATTACAACAAGGTGTTAGTTGGATTAAATAAAATTATAATTATAAAGAAATTATAGTTTTGTGATAATGATTTATGTGTTAAAGTAATTTAATAGATTAATATTTTAATTGATTAATTAATTTAATAGAAGTGTGACTAATAACCTTGCTATAAATGAGTTATTAAAATAAATTAAAGGAATTTAATTTAGTTTTGGCCAAACAAGTCTTAATGCATATTAAGTCTTTAATCTAATAGTGTTTTATCAAATAAGGTGTAAGGATTAATCCAATTGTTTTAGTTAGATTTGCCAAACAAGGCATACGGATTAATGAGTTAATTTATTTAGATTAGCCAAACAAGCCTTATGGCTTTTAAATTTCAAAACTTACATAACTGATATCTAGAGTTATATTATATAATTAATATATATTATTACTATATACGTTATATTTTATAATGCATTATGTTAGAGAGAAGAAAGAACTCAGTTGAAGAAAAAAGAGAAGAAGAAGAAAACTAGAGAGAATTTGAGAGAAATCCTAACAGGTTTGAGAAAGGAATTGGAGAAAAGAAGTTTGATAATCAATAGTAGCCATCATCTTCTAAATCAAAGGTAGGAGCTTAACCTTTTTCTTTAAAAAGTTTAGTTTTCCTCTTCCCAAAAAGTTCTCTGTGAAATTTTTATAAAGGATAAATTGTTGTTATGTATATAGTTTTGTATGATTATTGATTAAGGTTATTTCATGAGTTTATATATGATTAGAGAGAAATTAATTCATGTATGTATGTGTTTTATGAAGAAAATATATTACAGAGTGTTCATATGAAAAATATATGAGTATGGCTTAGTTTAAAATGAAATTAAGGTTTAATTAGTTGTTAAATTGATAAATTAATTATGGAAATTGATAGAGTATATATAATCATAACTATGAGGTTTTGAAATTGCAGTTTTGATTGAAAAACAAAATCATAGTGTTAATTTTCATTAAAAATGTCAACAATGGAGTTTGTGCCAAAAATATTGAAATTGGGTGTTGTAAATTTGATGTTTATATTATTTTATGAGTAGAAACATGTTAGAAGTCCTCACAATATGTTTATATGAAGTCTATATGTGTATTACATGTTAATCAGTCTATTAGATTCGAGCTTTTAGGCCAATTTGGCTTTTGTTCATACTGTTGCCGAGCTTGGTCGCCAGATTCTGGAGTCGCGCACAGAAGCGCTTGAAGAGTATAATATCATCGCTTGCAAACGCTAATATGTGCCATGCAATACCAACCAATGGCTCGTGACCCGAGTCATAGACTTAACTCGTTGCAGTACGATGAACCACAATGTAAACTGTGGTGCCGCATGTCTGAGTTAATGTAATGGTCTGATAGTTTTAGTTTATTACACAAATTTTGAAAATAAAGGTTATGTGTTAATATTATGAATGCTAAATGATGATTTCAGTAGTATTAAACTATGAATGAGCATGTTATCAAGTGTTAACCAGTATTAACATAGTTTGATTATGTGAATGGGTGATTTGACCTACATGATGTATATATTTGTTTATATAGATATAAAATGTTGGTAATGACTAATTATGTAATGATGACATATGTATAGGGTATTGATTCAAGTTGTAAGGTTTAGCTTGTACTAAAGACAAGTTTTCTAACTCTAAAACTTCGTTGTACAAGTTTAATTTCGTTGAGCACATTATTGCTTTTAATTCCATTTCAATTATACAAATTGCTAACTCTACACTTTCGTGGAGCTAGATTGTTTATTATTGATAAAGCACTTGTATCTATTGGTTCATGAGGATGCAAGTATTCTACATCTTACATCTTATTATTGAACAAGTTTCTTTAATATGTAACTCGTTAGTTAGTATGCGAGTCACTGTATTCTAGTGACGAGCAACTTTGTCGTTCAATTTACTATTCATGATGCATGTTTAGTACCCAATCCTCAATAACCTTGAATGTTATGATTATTCCATGCCTATGCTATTAGATTATTCCTAAAGCATGATGTTAATTTACAAATATCAATTCAGTTATGATTATTCCATAGCATACAGTTATTTCTTTTGTAATCAACTAATCCTTAGTTGATTACCGTTGAATTCTAAATTACCCTTTAATGTATCCAAACCAAACTTACTTTGGTGCGGACTTGTATTCTAAATACTGAGATGAACAACTCTTTTAATAGAGGTTTGCGTTGAAATGGTTGTGCACAATACATTGTACGAAGGGTTGATCCCCCTAAGTATGTGGAGTCCTTATAGTCTTATGATTGTTAAAGTTAAAGTTGAAAGATTACTTATAACTGTGGACATGATTCGTGGTCATTAGACCCTTAGTGAATGTTATAATTTTTAGAAAGTTAATAGAATATATTATTCAGTTCTATTGAGCCTAATTGTAAGACCCCGAAATTTTTTAAATAAAAAGGAATTTCCTTTATTTATTATTTTGAAATAGTAAGGGTGGATTTGATTAATGTGGTTAGTTATGGGTAAAATGCGCAAATATTTCGAATAAGCAAGTGGTTATAAAATATTCATTATTGTCGAGGAATATTCGTTTGGTCGTGGAATATTAGATCGTTGTCGGGGAATATTAAATGCAACGACGTACAAGCGATCTTTTGTGGGCCCCATAACGGAAAGCGATTGGATGAAGAAAACGACAAATATAAGATGTTTATAAATAACAGGCGTAGTTGTTACAATTATCATTGTTGGAATACCGGTGGTTAAAACACACTAATACGCGCGTTGTTGAACAAGAGTAGCACTACAGTATTGCACCAATTATTGATTCTTACGTAAGAAGGCACTACTCAATAATGGTTATGATAATTATTATTCGAAGATTTTATTGATTTAATAATTGTTGCGTTGATATTTTATATTATCATCGTTCAATAATTGTCATTTACACGGTATTTTTCATTATCGAAGCAATAATTCATATTATCTGAATAATATTATTAGATAACATTATTGGCAATGTCTAGAAAGTTACATCTAAGGAGAGGTTTGGTCACCTAATTGCGGCAAGAAGAAGAAATTCTTATTGAAAGCCCCTCTTTCTGAGGAGCCGCCAGGGTTGTCAATATTGTGATTCGTAATATTATTTGTGAATATTTAATTATTGATTCATATGATGAGGAAAATATTGATTTTATGTGGATATAGATGGAGAAAAATTTTAAAATGACAATTGTTGAAAATTAATATTTTATCTTTTTCTGATAAAATAATTCATTTAAATATATTATTTTAATAATATATTAATGGTGATATTTTTATAATGAATGTGGGATATATGAGTATATGAGGAGGAAGAGTATTTTTGTGGCATTAAATGATTAACACATGTTTTGTGTGTCGGTGGACCCCATTTCTTGACTGAAATTCGATTATAGCCTGTAAAATCGACCGTTTATTTATTTCGGTCAATTTATGTTTGGAATTTGGAAAAACTTTCTTCTGCAAAGTTGTAGAGAATTGAATTTTCTATAAAAATTCGCAAGATTCGAATTTTCTGATAAAAGGGCTATTTATTATGAATTATTGAAGTTTTGAGAGTTCAAATAATTGATTTTGGGAGTTTTAATTAATTATTTGAGAAAAAACGTTTTTGGTGAGTTTGTGAACCTCATTTAACATGTGCTATGGCTGAAATCAGATTTCAAAGGTGGGCTAAGGAATTTTATTTATAAATAATATTATTATATTCAATTTTCTACTTTGGTGTTCTAAGCATTTTCCTATAAATAGGGAGCTTAGGTTAGAATTGAAAATCACACCAGAAACTGAAGTTTTCTCTCTATTTCTCTCTCGATATTTTGAGCGTATTCTTGTGAGTATACTTTGAGTGTTGCTATACGGTGCAAGTTCATGTCATAGCCTATATCCGGTGTTTCAACTAGAAGTACTGTCTTTTGAGGTAAGGGATGTTATTTTTTTCTCAAATGATATTATTTCTTCAATATCATTATGCTGAAATATTGGTTGGAACTTTTTATCAAATTTGGAACTTTTTCATGTGGGGTTACTTATTCATGAGTTACTATTCGGAAGTTACTATTCATGAGTTCTTATTCAGCGAGTTCTTATTCACGAAAGTACTATTCATGAAGCGTGAAGATGTTTTTTGTGGAATTTCTATCTTTTGGTGTTTGAGTTACTATTCACGATATACAAGACTATTCACGATATCGACCTTATTCACGAATCACAAGACTATTCACCGAAAAATGAAAATATTTCTTTTCATCTAAAATATCTATTCGGATACTAGCTTTGATTGTATCCATGTTTTGATTATTCTTGAATTTTACACCCCTATGATTATTTTTGATGTATTTTTGGACATGGATAAAACAAAGTCATCCTTAATCCTTAATCCTTGTCATTTTGTTTCTTTGGATTCGTTTCTTTAAAAATTTTTTTCATCATCCTCGGTCTTAAATGATGATATTTGAATATCTTTATCTTTGTAGTGCAAAGATGAATTATTTCAAGAATATCTTTGGCCGTAGAAAAAGATGAGCAGTGTTTAGATGAACATGATTAATCGATGAATATCTTTTGCTCTGTAGTGCAAAGATGAATATTTGATTCTAGATGTATATTGATTGATGTTACAGGATAAAATATCGACGATGAACTTTTAAATTCATATATAGAAGATAGTAGTTTGCATTCTCTACTTAACTCTTCTAATGAATTATTATTTCATTGCGAATATTGATTTAAAATTTGTTGTCTATTGTATTCTATTAGATTTTTTCCTGTTGAAGACTAACGATAATTTGTTGTATATTATCTTAGTCATAATATTCTTTCTTGGGCTAGTTGAGCTCACCCTTTTCCTTGTTGTTCCATTTTTCTTCTCTCGGGAGGCGAGAATGTAGAAAGTACTTAGTCGGGGTATGGAATGAAGGTTCTAGAGAGAGTTGTTTAGTAGTCCTCACCATTTTTGTAAAATAATGTATCAATAAATGTGATGAGGATTTATTTGAGTATAGATATTGTCTAGAAGATAATATTTGTATTCAAACTCACAGTTTTACTGTTGTAATAATAAAGTTGTAGTTGTTTCTGTACCATGTATTTGGCGACTCAGAATGGGTTGGATGGAATGGACCTATTTTGGGGGCGTCACAGTTGGTATCAGAGCTTAGGGATATGATCTTTGGCGGAGATCAAGGAATAGAACTAGGAGGGGAGAGACGAGTAAATCCTTCGCTAGTGTGTCCTACCTAAGCTTATTTGTTAGTTGGTCAGTATATAGGGATATTATGTGATATATTGGTTTCCTTAATTAACCCTTGTTTTATGACGAAGATTTGAGAATGTCAATGAGAATATTAATGATGGAGTAAATGAGACCGTGGAGATGCTCAGATTTACCAACGAGGAGAGCGTGCAACAACAGTGGCAATGTACCTCCCCATGAACAACACCACCGAAAGCGAGATGATGAACGAGGGGATGTTTAGAAGCTTTTTGCAGTTCATGCAAAAATCAGACGAGGAGACTCGTGTTCAAAATACTGAGGAGGAAATAATAGCAACTCACGGGTTGTCACAAACCAAGCGATTCAAAGAGTTGGGACCACTGAATTTAAGGGAAAGCCAGATCCGATCACGGCGGAAACATGGGTCAAGCAAATTACCAAGATATTCGATGTCTTGGGATGCATGCGGAGGAACATAAGGTTCCATTCGCCACCTTTATGTTCCGTGGCGAGGTAGATTCTTGGTGGGAATCGTGAAGCGTACCCATCCATTTGCACTCAAAGATGTCATGGGAGAGCGTTTGAGAAGCAGTTCAATGACAAGTACTTCCACGAAAGTATTCGTCTATATGAAGGAAGTGGAGTTTATTAGACTGGAGCGAGAATAACATGGCGGTGTCCTAAGACGAGGCGAAGTTCAGCGGAGTTATCGAGTTTGCACCTCATTTGGTGGAGAATGAGGAACGATGACGCGAATGTTTCGAGAGGTTTGAAACCCAAGATACGCCAAGATCTCATTTCTCATAAATTTTCTCTATTCAGATGTTGTCAACAGGCTCGGTTGTTGTTAGAGCGAGATAACGAAGTACGTTCAACCGAGGGACCATAACCGAGGATCATCTATCAAGATAGCGAGTCATCGTAATAACGATAACCGGCGGAGAAAGAAGAATACGGACAAAGGCGGTAACCACTCGGTGGTAATCATGGCCATGAAAATAGAAGAAGCGAGTCGGGAGGAGATTTTAAAAGAGGAGATTCAACAATGACCATTTTGAAGACGTCAACGCCAAGAGCAACTAGTTCCAAGGAGGAGAAAGACCATCGGTCGTATGTTACAAATGCGGAAAGAGGGACATATCAGCCCAAACTGCCCACAGCAGTTTAAGGTATGCTATAATTGTGGAAAAGAAGGACATATCGCTCGAGATTGTACGGTATCGAAACCCAGTCCAGCGGGAATGGTGACTCAAAAGGATGTCCCAGAAAAGTCAAAGACAATGATTCACGGAAAGGCGTTTTGTCGTGACGGTCAAAATGCGAGGAACTCGAACGAAGTTAGCGGGTTAGTTAATTATAAATTCTTGCGAAGTTTATACCTTACTAGATACCGGTTCTACCCATTCTTTTATCTCTCTTGCTTTGCGCCAACGTTTGAACTTGACTACGGAGAAATTAGACTTTGACCTATTTATGGAGAATCAGTTAGGAGAAACTTTCATTACATCCGTTGTTTAGAAATCTTGCTTGATTCAGTTGGCACTATCACATTACACCGTTAACCTTATTTCTATAGAGATATTTGCTTTTGATGTGATTTTAAGGTTAACTACTCATCATGCCGAAATTGATTTCTTTCGTAAGGTTGATAGTTTTCATATTCCTAAGCAACTTTGTTGTTCAATTCAAGCAATTAAACCATTGTAGTCAAACATTTTCATATCAAGCCATGAAGTCATTCGTTTATTACGGATGTCAAGTTTTCTTAGTCCATGTTATGGATTTGAATAAAGACACGCCGATTTGAATAATATTCTGTTGTTATTGATTTTTCCCGACGTATTTCTGAAGAATTTCTTGGTTTACTCCCAAAGACCCGATATTAAATTTTATATCGACTTTGAACCCAGACAAAACTCATTTCTAAAATCTCATATCGAATGGCTCTAATGAACTTCGTGGAGTTAAAAATTCAACTATAGAATTTGGTACCTGAGCCTTTATCTGGTGACTTCCTTTGTGGAATGCACCGAAGCCAGACTCTCCATAGGGGACACCATATTCGTGCGATAGTAAACTGATAGGTGTCATTGTAACGTGCTATCCAAGGTTGGGATATGAGTCACAGTTGAGAACAACCTAAGTCGGTAATCGAAATACATAGCTTTCTAGGCTTAGTTAGTTATTATCGGAGATTCGTTGAAGGATATTCTCGAATCGCTATTCCATTAACGTAGCTGACTCGTAGAGATATAAAATTCAAATGGAGCAAGGAATGTGGGAAGAGCTTCGAAGAACTCAAGAGGAGACTCATTTCAGCACATGTTCTGACCATGCGATCCTGGAAAAGCGAACGTGGTAGCTGACGTGTTGAGTAGAAGATCGTATACAAGTACGAGTATGATATTATCAAAGACTAATTTCGTATAATGTACAAATAATAGAGATGGAGATGAAAACTCTAGGTACCCACGTGATGATATCTGAGTATAATCGACTTTAATCGATAAAGTTAAAGTTGTTTCAAGCTACACACCGAGTGATTAATTTGAAGAAGGAGGTGCAAGAAGTTGTTATTCCAAAAGCGAGAATTAGCGATGTGAGGAAAGCTCAAACCTTCGATTTATTAATCCATTTGAAATTCTCGATCGAATAGGAAGCGTGGCCTATAGACTCGTTTTATCGCCAAGTATACGACGCGTGTTTATGTATCGATGTTACGTAAATATGTGGACGACCGAACCACGTCATTGAGTTAGAACCGGACGAGATAATAGAAGACTTAACGTCACGAGGAGGTACTGTCAAGATCTTGGATAGGAAAGAACATGTCCTATATCTGAGGTTATACCACAAGTTAAAGTTTTGTGGAGAAACCATGCTATTGAGGAAATGACGGGAGTTGGAAACGGAAATGAAAGCGAGGTAATCTCATCTTTTGAAACACACCGTGCACGCACGTCAATTTCGAGGATGAAATTTCATAAGGAGGGGAGGTTGTAAGACCCCAAATTTTTAAATAAAAGAAATTTCCTTTATTTATTATTTTGAAATAGTAAGGGTGGATTTGATTAATGTGGTTAGTTATGGGTAAAATGCATAAATATTTGAATAAGCAAGTGGTTATAAAATATTCATTATTGTCGAGGAATATTCGTTTGGTCGTGGAATATTAAATCTTTGTCGGGGAATATTAAATGCGACGGTATTGAGTCTTTTGTGGGCCCCATAACGGAAAGCGATTGGATGAAGAAAACGACAAATATAAGTTATTTATAAATAACTCTGGCGTAGTTATTCTGCTATTAATCTTGTTGGAATAAATTGGTTAAAACACTAAATCGCCGCGTTGAACAAGCGATAGCACGGTATTGCACCAATTATTGATTCTTACGTAAGAAGGCACTACTCAATAATGGTTACGATGAATTATTTATTCAAAGATTTTATTGATTTAATAATTGTTGCGTTGATATTTTATATTGTTGTCGTTTCAATAATTGTCATTACACAGTATTTTTCATTATCGAAGCAATAATTCATATTATCTGAATAATATTATTAGATAACATTATTGGCAATGTCTAGAAAGTTCTATCTAAGGAGAGGTTTGGTCACCTAATTGCGCGCCAGTAAGGAGAAATTCTTATTGGAAAGCCCCTCTTTCCAGGAGGCCGCACGGTTGTCAATATTGTGATTACGTAATATTATTTGTGAATAATTAATTATTGATTCATATGATGAGGAAAATATTGATTTTATGTGGATATAGATGGAGAAAAATTTTAAAATGACAATTGTTGAAAATTAATATTTTATCTTTTTCTGATAAAATAATTCATTTAAATATATTATTTTAATAATATATTAACGGTGATATTTTTATAATGAATGTGGGATATATGAGTATATGAGGAGGAAGAGTATTTTTGTGGCATTAAATGATTAACACATGTTTTGTGTGTCGGTGG
Source organism: Panax quinquefolius (assembly GCA_020205615.1). NCBI lineage: Eukaryota > Viridiplantae > Streptophyta > Magnoliopsida > Apiales > Araliaceae > Panax > Panax quinquefolius. The sequence continues at coordinate 57,609,578 of CM035162.1, forward strand.
ACCCCATTTCTTGACTAAAATTTGATTATAGCCTGTAAAATCGACCGTTTATGGATTTCGGTCAATTTATGTTTGGAATTTGGAAAAACTTTCTTCTGCAAAGTTGTAGAGAATTGAATTTCCTATAAAAATTCACGAGATTCGAATTTTCTGATAAAAGGGCTATTTATTATGAATTATTGAAGTTTCGGAGTTCCGAAATAATTGATTTTTGGGAGTTTTAATTAATTATTTTGAGAAAAACGTTTTTGGTGAGTTTGTGAACCTCATTTAACATGTGCTATGGCTGAAATCAGATTTCAAAGGTGGGCTAAGGAATTTTGTTTATAAATAATGTTATTATATTTAATTTTCTACTTTGGTGTTCTAAGCATTTTCCTATAAATAGGGAGCTTAGGTTAGAATTGAAAATCACACCAGAAACTGAAGTTTTCTCTATTTCTCTCTCGATATTTTGAGCGTATTCTTGTGAGTATACTTTGAGTGTTGCTATACGGTGCAAGTTCAAGTCATAGCCTATATCCGGTGTTTCAACTAGAAGTACTGTCTTTTGAGGTAATGGATGTTATTTTCTTCTCAAATGATATTATTTCTTCAATATCATTATCTTTGAAATATTGGTTGGAACTTTTATCAAATTTGGAACTTTTTCATGGGGTTTATTGGGGTTACTATTCATGAGTTACTATTCTGAGTTACTATTCACGAGTACTATTCATACTAAGCGTGAAGATGTTTTTTTGTGGAATTTTTATCTTTTGGTGTCTGAGTTACTATTCACGATACGACCATTATTCACGATATATGACACTATTCACGAATCGGACTATTCATAGAAAAATGAAAATTTTTCTTTTCATCTAAAATATCTATTCTCGGATACTAGCTTTGATTGTATCCATGTTTTGATCATTCTTGAATTTTACACCCTATGATTATTTTTGAGGTATTTTTGGACATGGATAAAACAAAGTCCTTAATCCTTAATCCTTGTCATTTTGTTTCCTTTGGATTCGTTTCTTTAAAAATATTTTTCATCATCCTCGGCCTTAAATGATGATATTATTGAATATCTTTGGCACAGAGAGTGCAAAAGATGAATGATTTCTAAAGAATATCTTTGGCCCGTAGTGCAAAGATGAGCAGTGTTTAGATGAACATGACTAATCGATGAATATCTTTGGCTTTCGTAGTACAAAGATGAATATTTGATTCGAGATGTATATTGATTGATGTTACAGGATAAAATATCGACGATGAACTTTTAAATTCATATATAGAAGATAGTAGTTTGCATTCTCTACTTAACTCTTCTAATGAATTATTATTTCAGCTGCGAATATTGATTTAAAATTTGTTGTCTATTGTATTCTATTAGATTTTTCCTGTTGAAGACTAACGATAATTTGTTGTATATTATCTTAGTCATAATATTCTTTTCTTGGGCTAGTTGAGCTCACCCTTTTCCTTGTTGTTCCATTTTTCTTCTCGGGAGGCGAGAATGTAGCAAATACAAGCCTGTGGTATGGAATGAAGGTTCTAGAGAGAGTTGTTTAGTAGTCCTCACCATTTTGTAAAATAATGTATCAATAAATGTGATGAGGATTTATTTGAGTATAGATATTGTCTAGAAGATAATATTTGTATTCAAACTCACAGTTTTACTGTTGTAATAATAAAGTTGTAGTTGTTTCTGTACCATGTATTTGGCGACTCAGAATGGGTTGGATGGAATGGACCTATTTTGGGGCGTCACGGTTGGTATCGAGCTTAGGGATATGATCTTCATGAGATCAAGGAATAGAACTAGGAGGGAGAGGCGAGTAAATCCTTCGCTAGTGTGTCCTACCTAAGCTTATTTGTTAGTTGGTCAATATATAGGGATATTATGTGATATATTGGTTTCCTTAATTAACCCTTGTTTTATGCAAAGATTTGAGAATGTCGAATCGAGAATATTAACGATGGAGTAAATGAGACCGTGGAGATGCTCTGTATTTACTAACAACGAGGAGAGCGGCAACAAAATGTGGCAATGTACCTCCTATGAACAACACCACTGAGCAGATGATGAACGAGGGGATGTTTAGAAGCTTTTTGCAGTTCATGCAAAATCAGACGAGGGAGACTCGTGTTCAAAATACAGGAGGAAATGATAGCAATTCACGGGTTGTCACAGCCAAGCAGTTCAAAGAGTTGGGACCACCAGAATTTAAGGGAAAGCCAGATCCGATCATGGCGGAAACATGGGTCAAGCAAATTACCAAGATATTCGATGTCTTGGGATGCACGGAGGAACAGAAGGTTCCATTCGCCACCTTTATGTTCCGTGGCGAGGCAGATTACTGGTGGGAATCTGTGAAGCGTACCCATCCAGCTGCACTCAGCATGTCATGGGAGACGTTTCAGAAACAGTTCAATGACAAGTACTTCCCTGAAAGTATTCGTCATATGAAGGAAGTGGAGTTTATTAGATCGAGCGAGAATAACATGGCGGTGTCCTAGTACGAGGCGTAAGTTCGCGGAGTTATCCGAGTTTGCACCTCATTTGGTGGAGAATGAGGAACGATGACGCGAATGTTTCGAGAGGTTTGAAACCCGGCATACGTCAAGATCTCATTTCTCATAAATTTTCTCTCTATTCAGGATGTTGTCAGCAGGCTCGATTGTTAGAGCGAGATAACGAAAGTACGCTCAACCGAGGGACCATAACCAGGATCATATCAAGATAGCGGTCATCGTAATAACGATAACCAAACGGAGAAAGAAGAATACGGACAAAGGCGGTAACCACTCTGGTGGTAATCATGGCCATGAAAATAGAAGAAGCGAGTCGGGAGGAGATTTTAAAACGAGGAGATTCAACAATGACCATTTGAAGACGTCAGCGCCAAGAATAACTAGTTCAAGGAGGAGAAAGACCATCGGTCAGATATTACAAACAAATGGGAAAGAGGGACATATCACCAAACCGCCCACAACAGTTTAAGGTATGCTATAATTGTGGAAAAGAAGGTCATATCGCCGAGATTAGACGGTATCGAAACCCGATCCACCCAATGGGAATGGTGACTCAAAAGGATGTCCCGAAAAAGTCAAAGACAACGATTCTGGAAGAGCGTTTGTCGTGGACCAGGTCAAAATGCGAGAACTCGAACGAAGTTAGCAGGTTAGTTAATTATAAATTCTTGCGAAGTTTATACCTTACTAGATCCCCGGTTCTACCCATTCTTTTATCTCTCTTGCTTGCGCTCAACGTTTGAACTTGACTACGGAGAAATTAGACTTTGACCTATTTATGGAGAATCCGTTAGGAGAAACTTTCATTACATCCGTTGTTTAGAAATCTTGCTTGATTCGGGTTGGCACTATCACATTACCTGTTAACCTTATTTCTATAGAGATATTTGCTTTTGATGTGATTTTAAGGTTAACTACTCATCATGCCGAAATTGATTTCTTTCGTAAGGTTGATAGTTTTCATATTCCTAAGCAACCTGTTGTTCGAATTCAAGCAATTAAACCATTGTAGTCAAACATTTTCATATCAAGCCATGAAGTCATTCGTTTATTACGGATGTCAAGTTTTCTTAGTCCATGTTATGGATTTGAATAAAGACACGTCAGATTTGAATAATATTCCTGTTGTTATTGATTTTTCCTGACGTATTTCCTGAAGAATTTCTTGGTTTACTCCCAAAGACTGATATTAAATTTTATATCGACTTTGAACCCGGTACAAAACTCATTTCTAAAATCTCATATCGAATGGCTCCTATTGAACTTCAGGAGTTAAAAATTCAACTATAGAATTTGGTACCTGAGCCTTTATCTGGTGACTTCCTTTGTGGAATGCACCAAGCCGACTTCTCCAGGGGACACCATATTCGATGCGATAGTAAAGCGATAGGTGTCATTGTAACGTCTTATCCAAGGTTGGGATATGAGTCACAGTTGAGAACAACCTAAGTTGGTAATCGAAATACATAGCTTTCTAGGCTTAGTTGGTTATTATCGGAGATTCGTTGAAGGATATTCTCGAATCGCTATTCCATTAACGTAGCTGACTCGTAGAGATACAAAATTCAAATGGAGCAAGGAATGTGGGAAGAGCTTCGAAGAACTCAAGAGGAGACTCATTTCAGCACATGTTCTGACCATGCGATCCTGGAAAAGCGAACGTGGTAGCTGACGTGTTGAGTAGAAGATCGTATACAAGTACGAGTATGATATTATCAAAGACTAATTTCGTATAATGTACAAATAATAGAGATGGAGATGAAAACTCTAGGTACCCACGTGATGATATACGAGTATAATCGACTTTAATCGATAAAGTTAAAGTTGTTCAAGCTACACACCGGAGCTGATTAATTTGAAGAAGGAGGTGCAAGAAGTTGTTATTCCAAAAGCGAGAATTAGCGATGTGAGGAAAGCTCAAACCTTCGATTTATTAATCCATTTGAAATTCTCGATCGAATAGGAACTGTGGCCTATAGACTCGTTTTATCGCCAAGTATGACGCGTGTTTATGTATCGATGTTACGTAAATATGTGGACGACCCGAACCACGTCATTGAGTTAGAACCGGACGAGATAGCCGAAGACTTAACGTACGAGGAGGTACCTGTCAAGATCTTGGATAGGAAAGAACATGTCCTATATACCGAGGTTATACCACAAGTTAAAGTTTTGTGGAGAAACCATGCTATTGAGGAAATGACCTGGGAGTTGGAAACGGAAATGAAAGCGAGGTAATCTCATCTTTTCGAAACACCAGGTACGTACGTCAATTTCGAGGATGAAATTTCATAAGGAGGGGAGGTTGTAAGACCCCGAAATTTTTTAAATAAAAAGAAATTTCCTTTATTTATTATTTTGAAATAGTAAGGGTGGATTTGATTAATGTGGTTAGTTATGGGTAAAATGCGCAAATATTTCGAATAAGCAAGTGGTTATAAAATATTCATTATTGTCGAGGAATATTCGTTTGGTCGTGGAATATATTCGTCTTTGTCGGGAATATTAAATGCGAATTTGCAGCGATCTTTTGTGGGCCCCATAACGGAAAGCGATTGGATGAAGAAAGCGACAAATATAAGTTATTTATAAATAACTGGCGTAGTTATTACAATTAATCTTGTTGGAATACCGGTGGTTAAAACACACTATCTAGCGTTGTTGAGCGAAGAAGCACACGGTATTGCACCAATTATTGATTCTTACGTAAAGGCACTACTCAATAATGGTTACGATAATTATTATTCAAGATATTTTATTGATTTAATAATTGTTGCGTTGATATTTTATATTGTTGTCGTTTCAATAATTGTCATTACACGGTATTTTTTCATTATCGAAGCAATAATTCATATTATCGAATAATATTATTAGATAACATTATTGGCAATGTCTAGAAAGTTACGTCTAAGGAGAGGTTTGGTCACCTAATTGCGGCCAAGAAGAAGAAATTCTTATTGAAAGCCCCTCTTTCACAGAAGCGCCGGGTTGTCAATATTGTGATTCTGTAATATTATTTGTGAATAATTAATTATTGATTCATATGATGAGGAAAATATTGATTTTATGTGGATATAGATGGAGAAAAATTTTAAAATGACAATTGTTGAAAATTAATATTTTATCTTTTTACGATAAAATAATTCATTTAAATATATTATTTTAATAATATATTAACGGTGATATTTTATAATGAATGTGGGATATATGAGTATATGAGGAGGAAGAGTATTTTGTGGCATTAAATGATTAACACATGTTTTGTGTGTTGGTGGACCCCATTTCTCGATTTGAAATTTGATTATAGCAATGTAAAATCGGCCAGTTTATGGATTTTGGTCAATTTATGTTTGGAATTTGGAAAAACTTTCTTACGCAAAGTTGTAGAGAATTGAATTTCCTATAAATACTCGCAAGATTCGAATTTTCTGATAAAGGGCTATTTAATATGAATTATTGAAGTTTTGAGTTCAAATAATTGATTTTGGGAGTTTTAATTAATTATTTTGAGAAAAACGTTTTTGGTGAGTTTGTGAACCTCATTTAACATGTGCTATGGCTGAAATCAGATTTCAAAGGTGGGCTAAGGAATTTGTTTATAAATAATATTATTATATTCAATTTTCTACTTTGGTGTTCTAAGCATTTTCCTATAAATAGGGAGCTTAGGTTAGAATTGAAAATCACACCAGAAACTGAAGTTTTCTCTCTAATTCTCTCTCGATATTTTGAGCGTATTCTTGTGAGTATACTTTGAGTGTTGCTATACGGTGCAAGTTCATGTCATAGCCTATATCCGGTGTTTCAACTAGAAGTACTGTCTTTTGAGGTAAGGGATGTTATTTTCTTCTCAAATGATATTATTTCTTCAATATCATTATGCTTTGAAATATTGGTTGGAACTTTTATCAAATTTGGAACTTTTTTCATGTCGGGTTACTATTCATGAGTTACTATTCACGAGTTACTATTCATGAGTTACTATTCACGAGTTACTATTCACGTAGTACTATTCATGAAGCGTGAAGATGTTTTTTGTGGAATTTTTATCTTTTGGTGTCTGAGTTACTATTCACGATACGACATTATTCACGATATGACACTATTATTCACGAATACAAGACTATTCAATAGAAAAATGAAAATTTTTCTTTTCATCTAAAATATCTATTCGGATACTAGCTTTGATTGTATCCATGTTTTGATCATTCTTGAATTTTACACCCTATGATTATTTTTGAGGTATTTTGGACATGGATAAAAAACAAAGTACTTAATCCTTAATCCTTGTCATTTTGTTTCACTTTGGATTCGTTTCTTTAAAAATATTTTTCATCATCCTCGGTCTTAAATGATGATATTATTGAATATCTTTGGCCAGTAGTGATAAAAGATGAATGATTTCTAAAGAATATCTTTGGGCGTAGTAGCAAAAGATGAGCAGTGTTTAGATGAACATGAATTAATCGATGAATATCTTTGGCTGTAGTGCAAAGATGAATATTTGATTCGGATGTATATTGATTGATGTTACGAGGATAAAATATCGACGATGAACTTTTAAATTCATATATAGAAGATAGTAGTTTGCATTCTCTACTTAACTCTTCTAATGAATTATTATTTCCGCATGCGAATATTGATTTAAAATTTGTTGTCTATTGTATTCTATTAGATTTTCCTGTTGAAGACTAACGATAATTTGTTGTATATTATCTTAGTCATATAATATTCTTCTTGGGCTAGTTGAGCTCACCCTTTTCCTTGTTGTTCCATTTTTCTTCTCGTGGAGGCGAGAATGTAAAGCGAGTACTTAGCCTGGGTATGGAATGAAGGTTTACAGAGAGAGTTGTTTAGTAGTCCTCACCATTTTGTAAAATAATGTATCAATAAATGTGATGAGGATTTATTTGAGTATAGATATTGTCAGAAGATAATATTTGTATTCAAAACTCACAGTTTTACTGTTTAATAATAAAGTTGTAGTTGTTTTCGTACCATGTATTTGGCGACTCCAGAATGGGTTGGATGGAATGGACCTATTTTGGGGGCGTCACAGTTGGTATCAGAGCTTAGGGATATGATCTTTGGCGGAGATCAAGGAATAGAACTAGGAGGGGAGAGGCGAGTAAATCCTTCGCTAGTGTGTCCTACCTAAGCTTATTTGTTAGTTGGTCGATTATATAGGGATATTATGTGATATATTGGTTTCCTTAATTAACCCTTGTTTTATAGCGGTATTTGAGAATGTCGACCGAGAATATTAATGATGGAGTAAATGAGACCGTGGAGATGCCTGTACTTACCAACGAGGAGAGCGTGCAACAGGCTGGCAATGTACCTCCTATGAACAACACCACCGAAAGCGGATGATGAACGAGGGGATGTTTAGAAGCTTTTTGCAGTTCATGCAAAATCGACGAGGAGACTCGTGTTCAAAATATGAGGAGGAAATGATAGAACTCACGGGTTGTCACACAACAAGGAGTTCAAAGAGTTGGGACCACGAATTTAAGGGAAAGCGAGATCCGATCATGGCGGAAACATGGGTCAAACAAATTACCAAGATATTCGATGTCTTGGGATGCACGGAGGAACAGAAGGTTCCATTCGCCACCTTTATGTTCCGTGGCGAGGTAGATTCTTGGTGGGAATCGTGAAGCGTACTCCATCCGGTACACGCACCAAACATGTCATGGGAGACGTTTTAGAAATAGTTCAATGACAAGTACTTCCCTGAAAGTATTCGTCATATGAAGGAAGTGGAGTTTATTAGACTGGAGCAGAATAACATGACGGTGTCCTAGTACGAGGCGAAGTTCGCGGAGTTATCCAGGTTTGCACCTCATTTGGTGGAGAATGAGGAACGTATGACGCGAATGTTTCTGAGAGGTTTGAAACCCGACATACGTCAGTATCTCATTTCTCATAAATTTTCTCTCTATTCAGATGTTGTCAACAGGGCTCAGTTGTTAGAGCGAGATAACGAGTACGTTCAACCGAGGGACCATAACCAGGATCATACCAAAGATAGCAGTCATCAGAATAACGATAACCAGCGGAGAAAGAAGAATACGGACAAAGGCGGTAACCACTCTGGTGGTAATCATGGCCATGAAAATAGAAGAAGCGAGTCGGGAGGAGATTTTAAAAAGAGGAGATTCAACAATGACCATTTGAAGACGTCAGCGCCAGTAGCAACTAGTTCCAAGGGAGGAGAAAGACCATCGGTCGTATGTTACAAATGCGGGAAAGAGGGACATATCAGCCCAAACTGCCCACAACAGTTTAAGGTATGCTATAATTGTGGAAAAGAAGGACATATCGCTCGAGATTGTACGGTATCGAAACCCAGTCCAGCGGGAATGGTGACTCAAAAGGATGTCCCAGAAAAGTCAAAGACAACGATTCCTGGAAGAGCGTTTGTCGACTCCAATCAAAAATGCGAGGAACTTCGAGCGAAGTTATAGCAGGTTAGTTAATTATAAATTCTTGCAAAGTTTATACCTTACTAGATACCGGTTCTACCCATTCTTTTATCTCTCTTGCTTTCGCTCAACGTTTGAACTTGACTACGGAGAAATTAGACTTTGACCTATTTATGGAGAATCCGTTAGGAGAAACTTTCATTACATCCGTTGTTTAGAAATCTTGCTTGATTCAGGTTGGCACTATCACATTACCTGTTAACCTTATTTCTATAGAGATATTTGCTTTTGATGTGATTTTAAGGTTAACTACTCATCATGCCGAAATTGATTTCTTTCGTAAGGTTGATAGTTTTCATATTCCTAAGCAACCTGTTGTTCGAATTCAAGCAATTAAACCATTGTAGTCAAACATTTTCATATCAAGCCATGAAGTCATTCGTTTATTACGGATGTCAAGTTTTCTTAGTCCATGTTATGGATTTGAATAAAGACACGTCGATTTGAATAATATTCTGTTGTTATTGATTTTCCCGACGTATTTCTGAAGAATTTCTTGGTTTACTCCCAAAAGATCGATATTAAATTTTATATCGACTCGAACCCAGTACAAAACTCATTTCTAAAATCTCATATCGAATGGCTCTATTGAACTTCGAGGAGTTAAAATTCAACTATAGAATTTGGTACCGAGCCTTTATCTGGTGACTTCCTTTGTGGAATGCACAAGCGCCGACTCTCCATAGGGGACACCATATTCGTGCGATAGTAAACTGATAGGTGTCATTGTAACGTGCTATCCAAGGTTGGGATATGAGTCACAGTTGAGAACAACCTAAGTCAGTAATCGAAATACATAGCTTTCTAGGCTTAGTTGGTTATTATCGGAGATTCGTTGAAGGATATTCTCGAATCGCTATTCCATTAACGTAGCTGACTCGTAGAGATACAAAATTCAAATGGAGCAAGGAATGTGAGAAGAGCTTCAAAGAACTCAAGAGGAGACTCATTTCAGCACATGTTCTGACCATGCGATCCTGGAAAAGCGAACGTGGTAGCTGACGTGTTGGGTAGAAGATCGTATACAAGTACGAGTATGATATTATCAAAGACTAATTTCGTATAATGTACAAATAATAGAGATGGAGATGAAAACTCTAGGTACCCACGTGATGATATACGAGTATAATCGACTTTAATCGATAAAGTTAAAGTTGTTCAAGCTACACACCGGAGCTGATTAATTTGAAGAAGGAGGTGCAAGAAGTTGTTATTCCAAAAGCGAGAATTAGCGATGTGAGGAAAGCTCAAACCTTCGATTTATTAATCCATTTGAAATTCTCGATCGAATAGGAATTGTGGCCTATAGACTCGCTTTTATCGCCAAGTATGACGGCGTGTTCACGTATATCGATGTTACGTAAATATGTGGATGACCGAACCACGTCATTGAGTTAGAACCGGACGAGATAGCAGAAGACTTAACGACGAGGAGGTACTGTCAAGATCTTGGATAGGAAAGAACATGTCCTATATCCGAGGTTATACCACAAGTTAAAGTTTTGTGGAGAAACCATGCTATTGAGGAAATGACCGGGAGTTGGAAAGCGGAAATGAAAGCGAGGTAATCTCATCTTTTGAAACACCAGTCGTACATCAATTTCGAGGACGAAATTTCATAAGGAGGGAGGTTGTAAGACCCCAAAATTTTTAAATAAAAAGGAATTTCCTTTATTTATTATTTTGAAATAGTAAGGGTGGATTTGATTAATGTGGTTAGTTATGGGTAAAATGCATAAATATTTCGAATAAGCAAGTGGTTATAAAATATTCATTATTGTCGAGGAATATTCGTTTGGTCGTGGAATATTAAATCTTTGTGGGAATATTAAATACTGACGGAAAGCAGTCTTTTTATGGGCCCCATAACTTGAAAGCGATTGGATGAAGAAAACGACAAATATAAGTTATTTATAAATAACGCACAGTAGTTATTCTGCTAATATCTTTGTTGGAATACCCTTTGGTTAAAACACACTAATATGCGTTGTTGAGCAAGAAGACTGCACGGTATTGCACCAATTATTGATTCTTACGAAGAAGGCACTACTCAATAATGGTTACGAGTAATTCTTATTCATTTTATTTTATTGATTTAATAATTGTTGCGTTGATATTTTATATTGTCATTCGTTCAATAATTGTCATTACAAGTATTTTTCATTATCGAAGCAATAATTCATATTATCCGAATAATATTATTAGATAACATTATTGGCAATGTCTAGAAAGTTACATCTAAGGAGAGGTTTGGTCACTAATTGCTGCGCAATGAAGAAGAAATTCTTATTGAAAGCCCCCTCTTTCCAGGAAGCGCCGGGTTGTCAATATTGTGATTCGTAATATTATTTGTGAATAATTAATTATTGATTCATATGATGAGGAAAATATTGATTTTATGTGGATATAGATGGAGAAAAATTTTAAAATGACAATTGTTGAAAATTAATATTTTATCTTTTTACGATAAAATAATTCATTTAAATATATTATTTTAATAATATATTAACGGTGATATTTTTATAATGAATGTGGGATATATGAGTATATGAGGAGGAAGAGTATTTTTGTGGCATTAAATGATTAACACATGTTTTGTGTGTCGGTGGACCCCATTTCTTGGTGAAATTTGATTATACTTTTTGTAAAATCGACTAGTTTATGGATTTGGTCAATTTATGTTTGGAATTTGAAAAATTTTTCTTCGCAAAGTTGTAGAGAATTGAATTTCCTATAAAAACACGCGAGATTCGAATTTTCTGATAAAGGGCTATTTATTATGAATTATTGAAGTTTTGAGTTAGAAATAATTGATTTTTGGGAGTTTTAATTAATTATTTTGAGAAAAACGTTTTGGTGAGTTTGTGAACCTCATTTAACATGTGCTATGGCTGAAATCAGATTCAAAAAGGTGGGCTAAGGAATTTTGTTTATAAATAATATTATTATATTCAATTTTCTACTTTTGGTGTTCTAAGCATTTTCCTATAAATAGGGAGCTTAGGTTAGAATTGAAAATCACACCGTAAGCTGAAGTTTTCTCTATTTCTCTCTCTCGATATTTTGAGCGTATTCTTGTGAGTATACTTTGAGTGTTGCTATACGGTGCAAGTTCATGTCATAGCCTATATCCGGTGTTTCAACTAGAAGTACTGTCTTTTGAGGTAAGGGATGTTATTTTCTTCTCAAATGATATTATTTCTTCAATATCATTATGCTGAAATATTGGTTGGAACTTTTTATCAAATTTGGAACTTTTTCATGTCGGGGTTACTATTCATGAGTTACTATTCACGAGTTACTATTCATGAGTTACTATTCACGAGTACTATTCATGAAGCGTGAAGATGTTTTTTGTGGAATTTTTATCTTTTGGTGTCGGAGTTACTATTCACGTATACGACACTATTCACGTATATGACACTATTCACGAATACGGCACTATTCACCGAAAAATGAAAATTTTTCTTTTCATCTAAAATATCTATTCTGGATACTAGCTTTGATTGTATCCATGTTTTGATCATTCTTGAATTTTACACCCCTATGATTATTTTTGAGGTATTTTTGGACATGGATAAAACAAAGTACGAATCCTTAATCCTTGTCATTTTGTTTCACTGGATTCGTTTCTTTAAAAATATTTTTCATCATCCTCAGTCTTAAATGATGATATTATTGAATATCTTTGGCCTGTAGTGCAAAGATGAATGATTTCTGAAGAATATCTTTGGCCGTAGTGCAAAGATGAACAGGTGTTTAGATGAACATGACCAACTGATGAATATCTTTGGCCAGTAGTGCAAAGATGAATATTTGATTCCAGATGTATATTGATTGATGTTACAGGGATAAAATATCGACGATGAACTTTTAAATTCATATATAGAAGATAGTAGTTTGCATTCTCTACTTAACTCTTCTAATGAATTATTATTTCCGCTGCGAATATTGATTTAAAATTTGTTGTCTATTGTATTCTATTAGATTTTTCCCTGTTGAAGACTAACGATAATTTGTTGTATATTATCTTAGTCATAATATTCTTTACTGGGCTAGTTGAGCTCACCCTTTTCCTTGTTGTTCCATTTTTCTTCTCAGGAGGCGAGAATGTAGCGAAATGCAGTCTGGGGTATGGAATGAAGGTTCTAGAGAGAGTTGTTTAGTAGTCCTCACCATTTTTGTAAAATAATGTATCAATAAATGTGATGAGGATTTATTTGAGTATAGATATTGTCTAGAAGATAATATTTGTATTCAAACTCACAGTTTTACTGTTGTAATAATAAAGTTGTAGTTGTTTCTGTACCATGTATTTGGCGACTCAGAATGGGTTGGATGGAATGGACCTATTTTGGGGGCGCCACACTAATATTGGCAATTGATGTAAAAGTTTAAAGATTTACTTATTGTAATTTCAAGTGGGCCTTGTTTGCTCACTCTTGCTCGTAAAATTTCTTACAAAGAAAAGTTGAAACGAGTGACGTACCTAGCACCGAAGAAGGCAAAAAGGAAGATGAATAAAATTGAAGACTTGTAATAGTTTTGATAGTTTACTTTTCGACTTTGGTTTAAAGATTGTAATGAAGTTTATTTAAATTTCCGCATTTGAATGATTGTTGTTAAAGGTTAGATAACTTTGGGAGATTTTTATTTGAGTTTAACTCAGATGGGGGTGTTTTTATTATTCAATTTTATTATAATTGGGTAGTTAGAAATGAATGTTTTGATTAAGTGAACACCAAATCTTGAGGAAATGAAGTACCGAGATTTGGGGTGTCACAACTTTCGTGGGAGGCAAACCAAGGCTAAGGCCGAAGCATAGGGAACCTAACGTGGGAGAGGTTCAAGGAGATTTTCTTCGAGAACTATTTTCCCACAGTATGCAAGGAGGATGGAAATGAGGTTTCTTGAATTGAAACAAGGGGATATGACAAGATACTCAAAGATGCTACCAAGTTTAATGAACTGCACGATTTCTTCTGACATCAAGTGGACCTTTGAAGTGAGGAAGGCTAGAAGATTCGAGCAGGGCTTGAAACCCTGGCTCTAAAGCCGAAACTCTGTGTTCCAAAGTACTTCTTTTGGAACCATATTAGAAAAGGAAATAATTGTCGAAGGTGGGAATGAGGCTCTCAGCCAGTACCAGCGGGATAAGAAAAACAAGGGCAAGATTGAGGGAGGAATCAAGACCGAGGGAGCCAGTGGAAGTGGCAACGATCAAAAGAGGAAGGGCTTTAACTCTGGGAATACCGGAGTAAAACAAGGGGATTCTAAGAGGAGAATGGAGGCCTGTAAAACTTGCGGGAAGACTCACTTAGGATTCTGTCTCAAAGGAAAGGCAATATGTTATAATTGTGGACAGGAAGGGCACATTTTGCCTAACTGTCCAAATTTGAAGAAAAATCATGGATGTTTTGTATGTGGATCAACTGACCACATAGCAAAGAACTGCCCGAAGAAGGGGACAGAAGGAAATAAAGGAACTAATAGCGGTAAGTTGGCTATTAGTGGTCCAACTCAGCCGGGTAAATCAATGGCCCGCACTTTTAATATGACGGTCCAAGATGAAGTGGCAGCAGGGGATGTAGTTGCAGGTATTATTTTGATCAATAACATAAATGCATACGTGCTTTTTGATTCGGGTGCTACTTGTTCGTTTATAGCATGTGATTTTGCTAGACGACTAGAATTATTTCCCAAAAAATTGCCTATACCTTTGAACATTAAGGTAGCAAATGAAGAGATAATTCCTGTTGAAGATATTCATAGGAGTTGGTGCATAGATGTACATGGTTGTAAGTTATTGGTAGATTTGATACCGATAAAATTAGGAGAATTCGACGTAATTCTCGGAATGGATTGGTTGATTAACCATGGAGCAATCATAGATTGCCAAAAGAAATGTGTGAGCATCAGGACGGTGAAACAACCTCCTATAGTATTCTACGGTAATAAATCGCCGGGACGTTCGTGTTGCCTTACGATGACACAAACTAGAAAACTTTTAAGGAAGGGATGAGTAGGTTATCTATGCCATGTTGTTGATACCCAAAGAGGGGGAGCAACCATAGAACAAATACCTATAGTAAACGAATTCATGGATGTATTTCCAAGTGAGTTACCGGGTTTATCGTCGGATAGGGAGATCGAATTTATGATAGACATTGTGTCGGGAGTGGCACCAGTCTCAAGGGCACCGTACCGTATGGCGCCTGTGGAAATGAAATAACTAATGGTTCAACTACAGGAACTATTGGACAGAAAGTACATTCAACCAAGTGTTTCCCCGTGGGGGGCACCTGTGTTAAGAAGAAAGACAGATCATTAAGGCTTTGTATCGACTATCGGGAGTTGAACAAGTTAACGATAAAGAATAAATACCCATTGCCCAGGATTGATGATCCCTTTGATCAATTGAAAGGGGCAAAGTATTTTTCTAAAATAGACTTGCAGACGGGGTATCATCAGTTGAAGGTTAGGAAGGAAGATGTACCAAAGACGACATTCAGAACTCGTTATGGTCATTACGAGTTTCTGGTGATGTTATTTGGGTTGACGAATGCACCAGCTGCATTTATGGATATGATGAACAGAGTGTTCAAACCATATTTGGACAAGTTCGTCATTGTGTTTATCGATGATATTCTAGTCTATTCTAAGATGCCAGAAGATCTTGCTGAAAACTTAAGATTAGTGTTGGAAACACTAAGGAATGAGAAGTTATATGCGAAATTCACCAAATGTGAATTTTGGCTGGAAAAGGTGCAGTTTTTAGGTCATGTCATTGATCAAGAGGGGATTTCAGTGGATCAAACGAAGGTAGAAGCGAAGAATGAATTTGAACAACCGCAAACGCCAATCGAGGTGCGTAGTTCCTAGGGTCAAGGTGGTACTATCAAAGATTTATCCAAAGATAGCTACCCCGTTGACTAATTTTACAAGGAAGATGGTGAAATACGTATGGACGGATAAATGTGAAGACAGTTTTCAAGAACTGAAGAAAAGATTAAGTGAAGCACCTGTTTTGTCATTGCACGATGACATGTGAAATTTTGTAGTGTATAGTGATGCTTCGCGATAGAGGACTTGGTTGTGTGCTTATGCAACATGGAAAAGTTATTACAGTATGCATCACCAAGATTGAAGGATTATGAGAAAGTTTATCCTACTCATGATCCGAACTCGGCCATGATAGAGTGTTTACCCCTAAAGATATGGAGACATTATCTTTATGGGGAAAAATGTGAGATATATACGGACCATAAAAGTCTAAAGTATATCTTCACTCAGAAAGGAGTTGAATATGAGACAGAGAAGATGGCTAGAGTTGATAAAGGATTATGATATTGAAATCATGTGTCACCTTAGAAAGGCTAATGTAGTTGCTGACGCCTTAAGTAGGAAGGGTCAGGAAAAGTAATCTATGTTAACGGTTCAAAATGAGTTAATAATAGAGATGGCTAGGATGGAAATAGAAGTAAAGATGCCGAGTGATTTGAAGCAGATACTCTTTACGACGGAGATGCAATCTACCATCATAGAGAGAGTCAAGGAGGTACAACTCAAGACTGAAGAGTGTAACCAAATGAAGAGCGGTTATCCGAGAAGGAAGATACTAAGTATAGTCTTGATAATGAGGGATTATTAAGATTTAAAGGAAGAATTTAGGTTCCGAATGAGACGGAATTAAAGGAGTAAGTGTTACAAGAAGGTCATAGTTTGAGGTACTCGATACATCCTGGTAGCACTAAGATGTATCAAGACCTTTGACAGAGTTTTTGGTGGACAAACATGAAGAGAGAAATAGCAGAGTATGTGAGTAGGTGCTTGACTTGTCAAAAAGTTAAGGCCGAACATCAATGACCCAGTCGTTTATTACAGTCATTGGAGATTCCAGAATGGATGTGGGAGCATATCACGATGAACTTCGTGGTGGGACTTCCGATGACAAATAAAGGGTACGATTCGATTTGGGTAATAGTGGACCGTTTGACAAAGTCGGCTCACTTTTTGCCAATTAGGGTCAAGTATAACTTAGACCATTTAGCTAAAATTTATGTTAAGGAAATCATTTCCAGACATGGAGTACCTGTATCGATTGTGTCAGATCGTGATCCACGTTTCACATCGAACTTTTGGAGGAGTTTGCAAGAACAGTTGGGAACACAGCTGAAGTTAAGCACAACTTATCATCCACAGACTGATGGGCAGAGCAAGAGAATAATTCAGACGTTAGAAGACATGTTGAGGTCTTGCGTCATGGATTTCAAGGGTAGTTGGGATGATCATCTACCACTAGTAGAGTTTGCGTATAACAACAGTTATCATGCAAGCATAGGTATGCTGCCTTATGAAGCTCTGTGTGGAAGAAAGTGCAGAACGCCTTTGTGTTGGGATGAGGTGGGAGAATGCCGGATGCTACGACCAGAATTGGTGCAGCAGACAACGGATGTGGTAAAGTTAGTTTGGATGCGTCTCGTCACAGCTCAGGACAGACAAAAGAAGTATGCGAACTCGCATAGACTAAGTCAAGAGTTTGAGGTGGGCTCGTATGTGTTTCTAAAGGTATCTCCCTGGAAAGGAAAGATACGCTTTGGAAAGAAAGGAAAGTTAAGTCCAAGGTTTATAAGACCTTTTGAAGTATTAAAACGGGTGGGAGAGGTAGCTTACGTGATAGCATTACCTCCAGACCTAGAACGAATACATAACGTATTTCATGTATCTGTATTACGTCCATATAAGCCGGACTATAAGCATGTAATCCAGTATGAGCCGATTCATATCGAGAAAGACTTAACATATGAAGAATCGCCGATGTAGATCATTGATAGAAAGGAACAAGTTCTGAGGAACAAGGTAATACCATCAGTAAAGGTATTATGGAAGAACCACGATGCTGAAGAAGCAACATGGGAACTAGAAGAAAAGATGAAGAAAAATTTTCCTCATCTATTTGATTAAAGTAAGAAGAGATTCTGGGGACAGAATCTTTATAAGGGGGGAAGAATGTAACGACCGAGAAATTCAAATTTTATTGTAAAATGATTTTTTATTAAATTAAATAATAATAAAATTCTATTATATGTGTTATCAAGATGGTTGTCATTGTATGACCTATTGATGTTAGAATGTCATAGTATTTGAACTACGTGAATGAATTAAAGTGTTTGAATTTACAAGATCAAAAATAAAAGTTTTCTGAGGAATTTTCTGAAAAACACTATTCATCGATATTTGCTCGGGATCTATTTTTGAATTTCCGAGAAATACGTAATGATAGAATGATAAGGTAAGATGGATTATGTAATGAAAATCTAGTTATGGAAAATGTAATATTTCGCTTGTGGACCTAATTTATAAACGTTAAGGAGGGCAAAGTAGTAATGAGTAAGTAATAATTGTATGATACTTTGGTATTGGGCAAGGTAATGAAAGAGAGTATAATACGAAGTATTATACGAGGTTGTATGAAGGATGAAATATTATATATATTTTCTATATGAATTAGAATTCGAAAATGATACATAAACTATATGTATATGTACTAAGTAATGTTAATGGACTTGGAAGATTGGTTAACAATTACTATAAGTCCAAGTGAATAAAATGTTAAGGCCCAATTATTAATTAATGAACCAACTATTGTTTATTAAAGCAAAGCCCAAGGATTTATTGAATCCAAGCCCAAGATAGAATCCATGAGTTGTAATGACCCATGGGGAAAACCATATTAATATGGTAAGTGTGCTGACCAAGTTAGGAGTAATGACCAAGTAGTAGAAGTAATGGCCAAACATAGGATAAGAGTTGTGATTAGCAAGTAATGAATAGTAAGGAGGTGGCTTAAAGTAGGTGGGAAGATTTAATGACTAAACTACCCTAGCTTTGCAAATTCTATAAATAGAGAAGGCTTGCTAGCCATTTAACACCTGTTCAAATAATCCAACATATTACAAAGTGCTTAAGTATTAGAGAGAATAAGCTACAATAAGTTACTTCCATTTGTAAGAAGAAGAAGAAAGCTACCTTACCAAGAATTCAAAAGTAAGACTTCTTCTCCATTATCTTCTATCTCTACCATGATAGTTTGATAAGTAAAGTATGGATTAAGGATCATGGATGTTAAAAAGTAAGAAGAATGAGTAAGTAATAAACTTAAGTCACATAAGTTGGCAATAAGTCATTTGAACTTATAAAAGTTATAAACTTATTATAAGTTAACCTTGGATTTTAGTATGAAAATTATGAACTTGTAATGAGTTTATTAAGAGAAGTGATATGGATGTAAAAGAACTTGTATGAACCTATGTATCATGAATACATAAGTAAAGTTATAGGTTAAGAACATATAAGGTATGTGGATTAAGAAACTTTAATTGTCATAAGTCATGAACAATGAAATCCTAAGTAGTTTATATTTTGACAAGTTATAAGCTCATTAAGAAATAAGTCCAAAATCCATTAATGAATATAAGTTGTGGTAAATAGTATGTTTAGATGTTCACATGATGAATGGAATTCATTTGCAATGTTGAACAAATCATAAGAATGAAGATTTGCCAGAAATTGTACGATTGGACGATAATCGTCGAAGTCGTAAAATTCTCGGAATAGAAGTCAAGTTTTGTGTTTGAACTCGGAACCATTGTTTTCCAATAGAGACAAGTCATTTTTGGCATTTAAGAGTTGCAGACTCAAAAATGACCGAATTCCGACTTAGAACGAAGAAACGAGCGTTGAATGTTTACGAACGTTTTTTGTTTTCGTTAAAAATGATCCAATATGTGAATTTTTAGCGAACGAAGTCAAATAGATAAAATTCTAGCATGAACGCATTGATTACATAATTTTTGAACCGTAGGCTTTTGAACGAGCCAATTCAGACTTATAACGAAGAAGTTATTCATCCGGGAAGTTCACAAAATTCAAAGACTGAAATTTTTTCCTGGTGCACAAAGTTGGCGCCAGCCAGTGCCAACCCTAAAGTTAAATCGTCAGTCGGCCATACATGAACATAAGGTGTCAAGCACATCGCAAGAGTTCACTTGCAGCAGCGAACCGTAGTATAATTTGTAGCGCCGCAACGCCATGTACAGTACGAAAATCTTCTAGAGTGTGGCGCCGCAACGCGAACCACTATGTAAGGACTCGCGCCGCAGCGCCATTCTCAGAACAAGGATGGTGATGAATGTTTCTAATTACAAAGAAAAGAAAGTTAATTGATTTAAAAGTAAATGCAACCTAAGGAATGTAATGTAATATTGTTTAAACTTTGTTAAACCTTAAGGATGTTGTATAAAGGTTGAGATAACCTAGTCGAATATAAATGCAAGGATAATGATAAATCGGAACAGATAATAACTGAATCTAATACATAATTAGATTGAGATGAAGGGTAATATATAGTCATATAAATACTTGATTTTATGTGACCTAATGTAAGGCATTATGTGATCATGTATTGTAGAGACTTGAAAGACATGAACATAAAGTTAATATACCGTAGCAGATGCTAAAGGCAAGTATTCTAACTCTTGTCTCAGTTCAATTTGAACAAGTTTATGAAGTTCATGTATTCTTTCGCATGAATTGAGGTATGTTGAAGTTAAAGCCAATTCCTTTGGCTAGACTTGATATATTGATAATCTATTCATTTATTATCAAATGTTGTTATCTTTTGTCAACTACTTGATATGGTTTTCAAAAGAAGACTGGAAATGTTAAACAAATGTTTTGTTTCAGAAACGGCTGTGCACGTAGGGTGCTAAATGCTTAAACGTGCATACGTTTAATGGATGTAGTGTTGATCAACATAGTGTACAATAGACTGATCACCTAGAAGTGCTCGTAAGTAATATCGGGCTTACGGATTTAGTTCCGGGTTGTCCTTTTCCAATAAAGAATGAAAACTCAAGGTCTTTGACCAGAGTAAATGTTTTCCTAAATATTGTTATTATTGTAAAATATTTTGACAGAAAGATGAAGTGCTATTTTGAATTATCAATAGTACATCATAACTATTATTCAGTTATTGAAGATATACGATTTGTATGTGTCAAGCATGTTGTTATTGAATTGTTATACTTGCTGAGCTAGTTATGCTCACTCTTTCTTGAACCATACGAATGCAACTAAGACTGAACGTCCCGAAGGATCGAAAAAGGATAAAGGAAAAGCTAAGGCAGATTGTTAAGCTGTCTTGTAATAATATAGGTCTATTGTTGTAATGTAACTGATATTATGACAAAGAACCTTTGTAATGGGTATAGAACCTGGCAAATGTAAATATTACTTTAAATATATGGAAATTATGTTCGTTCTTTGAGACTTTTCAATTGAATGAATGTATGAATGTTGTACAGTATAGCACCATCTGTCGGGTTGGAAGATACCCAGATTTGGGGGCGCTACATTCCTAGACAGACCTTTAGCGTCCATTCGCTGAGGGGTTCATAAATATTTCATATAACTATGAGTCAAGAATGTCACATAAGTATGAGTTTTAAGAACTCATACTTAACCTTATATTCTCTACCTATAACCTATCTATCTGTTCTACACATGAGAAAGGAATCACCCTCTTAACATGCATATAGCAAATAGCGCGACACAGACATACCAATAATTATCCTAACTCCTTTCTTAACACTAATTTGATTTAATCTATATTCATAATCTTTTCCTAAATCTGTACCAATTCATAGTACAACTGACATCCAACAATCTTGCTATAAATTGTTCAATCATTCGCTTTATCCTTCTTCATACTATAACATTATCCAATCACGGGGTTGTAAGACCCCAACTTTTTGAATAAAGATGAATTTTCTATAATTATCATTTTTGAATATTATGGAATAAATTTGATATAATGTTATAATTGTGGGTAGTATTTATATATTTTGCAAAGTATGCAAGTTGTTATATTATATTCGATTGGTTAGGGAATATTCTTTTGTCTTGGGGAATATTAAACGACTCAAGACAATCATTCAGTGGACCCCATAACGAAATTATTCATCGGATCGAGAAAACGATAAAAAAATATTTTATTAAAAATAACGGCGAAAGTTTTACCGAATAATCTTGTTGAACTACTTGGTAGTAAAAAGTACAATAATACGGCGTGGGTAAATAGTAGCACACCAGTATTGATTATTGATGCTTACGTGAGAAATCACTCAATTTGGCTTATTTTATGGACCCTACTCACCCATTTTTCAAAATATATAATTGTTAGAAAATTATTTAATATTATAAAGGTGGGCCCACATGTGGGGCCCATATTTGGAAAATTTGATTGCTGGGAAGTTAATTTTCAAAAGTGGTTCATATGGAATTGTAATTATATATATATATATATATATATATATTTATGTTAATCACCCGTGGGTGGGGGGGGGGAAAGGTTTAGTTAATATATATATATATATATATATATATATATATATGTAAAGAAAGAAAAGAAAGTGACATGGATGGCACGGTAGAGAGTATATCATATATATATATATATATATATATATATATATATATATTCATGAGATTGTGCTACTAGTTCACGGGGGTAATGACCCATGAGTTATATATATAATATATAATATATATTATATTACATTTTATTTAAAAGATTTTGTTGTAAATATGGACCGCCAGATTAAAGTAAATCAATCTGGACCATTCATGAGTTAGTTACTATGCAGTCCATTTTTCTATAAATAGAAGCTCATTCCTTCATTATTTTCTTACGAATTCACTGAAGCTTTAGAGAGAGAAATTATAGAGAAACTATAGAAAAGTATTCTGCTACTTCCCTACTCTTATATCCAGTTTTTTTACTAGTGTAAGGGTGTTATTCTTTCTTATTCATGAAGAGAGGCGATGTTATTCCATTGCTTATTATTACATTGGAATAACTCTCGATACTGTGATCTCACCCTATACTTGGTGACATTCTTCTATTATTCTCGTTGGAACATCCACATGCGTGTGTTTTACACGCACTGGGTTAAAATCTTTATTATTATTCTCGTTGAAACATTATGTACGTGTGTTTACACAGGACTGGTTTATCTTTCTTTATTATTATTCTATTGGAACATCCACGCTCAGTATGTTTTTACAGGACTGGGTTCCGTCTTTATTATTCTGTTGGAACATCCCGCTTGGTTGCAAATTTTGCCTCGACACGGTTCTCATTATTATTATTCATTGGAATAACTCCGCCATACGCGGCACCGCATGCATGGTGATTTCTTTTGTTATTCCATTCTTTATTATACTCAATTGGTTAAAGTTTTGACTTCTATCGCATGAAATTAGTGGAATATCCTTGATATTTGCGCTTCATCCAGTATTTTTTCATGGAACTATTCTTCTGAGCATTCTTGAATTTTACTCTACAAAGCAGTATCGTGTTGA
This sequence comes from Panax quinquefolius, assembly GCA_020205615.1. Taxonomy (NCBI): domain Eukaryota; kingdom Viridiplantae; phylum Streptophyta; class Magnoliopsida; order Apiales; family Araliaceae; genus Panax; species Panax quinquefolius. Next base: position 57,633,010 of record CM035162.1, read on the forward strand.
CAATTTGGACGTTAATAATTTTTGGATAAAATAATTCTTGAACTTGTTTTTATTGAATTCTTATATCATTGTCATCATCCTCATGTTTATATTTTGTTGAAAGTCATCTGTGGCCTGTAGTGCATAGATGGACTTGGTATGATTTATGACTGTGGATTATTGATTGTAATCATGACCGTAATGTTACAAATGATGTGGTAAAAGTTCTCATTAGCCCATAGTGCATTGATGGACAGTTGTTGGCATGATCATTACCATTAATGAATACACAAATATTCTTGGCCCGTATTGCATGGATAATTGTGGTCGTGATACTAAAGAATATCCTTGGCCGTAGTGCAGGGGTGATTCAATGATGTGGATTATTTATTAAGCTGAGTCCCAGCGATAAAAGTGATGAAAAACCTTTTAAATCATAAAAGATAGTAGATTTTATTTTCTACTTGACTCTTTTAATGTATTGCTTGTTCATCGCAGTTAAACTTGATGTCTATTATATTTTATCGTTTAACATTCTTTGGAGACTAATGATAATTTATTCGCATTATCTTAGTCATAATATTTCTTATTGGGCTAGTTGAGCTCACCTTTTCTTTCATTGTTCTCTTGTGAAATGAGAACATAGCGAGGACTAACCTAGGGGGGAGGCGGAGTGACGGTCGAGAGGATAGCATTAGTAGTCCTCACTATTCGTGAAATAGTGTGTTAATAATTGTAATGAGGACTCCTTTTGAGTTTGTATAATCTCTAGTAGACAATAATTGTATTCAAACTCACAGTTATGTTTTGTCGTATTGTACACGACAGGTGTATTAGTAAGTTGTATTTGAATTTTGTACCATGTATCTGACGACCCAAGATGGGTGATGTATACCTAATTTTGGGGGCGTCACAGTTGGTATCAAAGCTTAGGGATATGATCCTTGGCTAAGATGTGAGACTAGAATTAGGAGGGGAGAGACGGGGAATTCCTTCACTAGTATGACCTACTTAAATTTATTTTGTTTTTAAATTGGTTGGTCAGAGTTTAGAGATATTATGTTACATGTCAATTAACCTTTGTTTTGTGGCAGTATCTAAAAATGACATCCGAAAATGTTGAGAATAGCAATGGAGCACAAGAGACCGTTGAGTCTCCACATATCAATAATTAGGATAATGTGCATCAGGAAGGCGACAATCCTCATGCAAACAACAACACTGACCAAATGATGAATAATGGATTGTTCAAAGGCTTTATGCAATTCATGCAACAGCAGCCGAGAGCGGCTCCTGTCCAAAATATAGGTGAAAACACTGAAAACTCTTGGGCGGTCACCGCTAAATAGTTCAAGGAGCTGGGACCACCGGAGTTTAAGGGAGAGCCAAAACCACTTATGGCGGAAGCATGGATAAAGCAGATCACCAAGATATTTGATGTCTTGGGATGCTCCGAGGAGCAAAAAGTTCCCTTTGCCGCCTTTATGTGGCGCGGAGAGGCAGATTACTGGTGGGAATTGGTAAAACATACTCAACCTGCCGTAATGAAGATGTCTTGGGAGAAGTTCCAAGAGCTGTTCAATGACAAATACTTTCCCGAAAGTATTCGTCACATGAAGGAGGTGGAGTTTATCAAATTGGAGCAAAACAATATGACTGTGTCGTAATACGAGGCAAAATTTGCGGAGTTATCCCAATTTGCGTCCCACTTGGTGGATAATGAAGAGAGAATGGCGCGAATGTTTTTAAGAGGTTTGAAGCCGGAGATACATCAACATCTTATTTCTCATAAAGCGTGTTTGTGTATTGGATGTTGTAAATAGGGCTCGATTGGTGGAGCGCGATAACGAGTCAATATAACTAAAAGAGAAGCGGCAAAATGATAATACCAGTGAGAGCAGTCATCGAAGGGGTGACAACAAGCGTGGAGGGAATCAACAGGCCAGAAATGGTAACCACTTCGGTGGTAATCAGGGCCAAAACAATAAGGATAGACATTTCAAGAAAAGGAGATTCAACAATGATGGAAAGACGTCAGCACCAGCACCCGTTGTTAAGGAAGGAGAAAGACCACCTATCATATGCTTCAAATGCGGAGGGGAGGGACACATCAGTCCAAATTGCGCGATGCCGTTCAAAGCATGTTATAATTGTGGAAGAGAAGGTCACTTAGCCCGATTTTGTCGTTCATCGAAGACAAATTTAGCAAGGATGGAGGCACCAAAGGCTGTCCCAGAAAAGTCAAAGCCGGTAGTGCAAGGGAGAGCGTTTGTTGTGACCTCCCAGAAAGCAAGGAACCCGAATGAGGTCATCACGAGTAAGCTTATCATAAACTCTAGCGAAGTCTATACTTTATTTGATACCGGTTCTATTCATTCTTTTATTTCTCCTACTTGCGCTCAACGATTAAATTTGACTCTGGAGAAATTAGACTTTGACTTATCTGTGGAAACTCCGTTGGGAGAAACCTTAATTACATCCACGATTTATAAGTCTTGTTTGGTTCAAGTTGGTACCCAGACATTACCTGTCGATCTTATTGCATTAAAAATACTTGCATTTAATGTAATTCTAGGGATTGATTGGTTAACTACTCATCATGCAAAAATTAATTATTTTCGTAAGGTTGTTAGCTTTCATATTCCTAATCGACCTATTATGCGAATTCAAGCAACCAAACCATTAAAATCAATCACTGTCATCTCAAGCCATAAAGCTATTCGTTTATTGAAAAATGGATGTCAAGCTTTCTTAGCCCACGTCACGGATCTAAACAAAAATACGTCAGTTTTGAATAATATTTCTATTGTTAATGAATTTCATGACGTATTCCCTGAAAAACTTCCTGGCCTACCCCCAGAGCGTGAAATTGAATTTTGTATCGACCTTGAACTCAGTACAAAACCCATTTCCAAAGCCCCATATCAAATGGCTCCTATTGAACTTCAGGAATTAAAGACTCAACTGTAGGAATTGTTAGACATTGGCTTTATTCGTCTTAGTACTTCTCCTTGGGGTGCTCATGTTCTATTCGTGAAGAAGAAAGATGGGAGTATGCGATTTTGTATTGATTATCGGGAGTTGAATCATGTCACCATAAAAAATAAGTACCCATTGCCACGTATTGATGACCTGTTTGACCAGTTGCAAGGAGCCAAATTCTTTTCAAAGATTGATCTTCGTTCCGAATATCACAAATTGAAGATTAGAACCGATGACATTCCAAAGATGACTTTCAGAACTCGGTACAGGCATTATGAATTCCTAGTCATGTCATTTGGATTGACTAATGCTCCTGCTGCCTTCATGGATATGATGAACCTAGTATTCAAGGAATATTTGGATAACTTTGTGGTCGTCTTTATTGATGACATCCTCATATATTCCAAAAGCCATGAAGATCATGAGGAACACTTGAGGCTGATACTCCAAAAGCTTCTTGAATACAAGCTTTATGCCACGTTGAAGAAATGCGAGTTCTGGCTTGAGGAAGTAACATTCCTTGGGCACATGGTATCAAGTCATGGAATATCTGTTGACCCAACAAAGATTGAAGCTATTCAAAGCTGGGAGCAACCTAAATCAGTGACCGAAGTACGTAGCTTTCTCGGCTTAGCTGGTTATTATCGGAGATTTGTAGAAGGGTTTTCTCGAATCGTTACTCCACTAACTCAGCTGACTCAGAAAGATACAAAGTTCGGTTGGAGCGAGGAATGTGAGAAGAGTTTTCAAGAACTCAAGAGGAGACTCATTTCAGCACATGTTCTGACAATACCATCTGGTTCGGAGGGATTTATAATCTACAGTGATGCTTCGGGCAAAGGGTTAGGATGTGTTCTCATGCAACATGGGAAAGTCATAGCCTATGCCTCACGACAACTCACAGGGGTGATCTCATCGTATATATTACGATTCGTTTCTATATTTTGATCGTTTGGTTTTACGATCTCCTATCACTGTACTTTTAGTCTTTTAGACTCTATCTATTCACCACTACTGTTCAACTTTATTTTCAGAGTTAGGGAACTCTATGTCTTATAACTCGCCGAGATTCGTCTTTGAATCTTACCGACTAACTAACTCTATTTGATTTAGTACTTATCCTAATCACTGCAGTTATTAGTCTCAGGTATTCCTACCTAAGGTTCATAACCTATAACTTTGATACCAACTATGAGGGCCTCGAATCCGAGGTCCCGAATCACCACGGATCCGGTTCAATCATTCTATACAACTATTACTATTTGCGGAAGATATAAACATAAATTGTTTATACAATACATTTACACACTATTCTCCAAGGTCGAGTAACCTTAACTTAATACATAAATTATAACTTATTTAACACATAACATAATTATTATACAACTATTACAAAACTAATCGCGCACATTAACTTTAAGTTGGAACTGTCTTTATCTTTTCTTTGTATCTGACACATTCGTCTTAATCTGCAATGTTTATCATGATATAGCAAGGGTGAGAATAAGATTACCCAACGAGTTTAAGTTCAATAATATAAAGATATATCATGATTGAAATGATTTGAATAATTAGCTGGCTATAATTCAACAATATAATTATGAACTAGCAGGAACAAACTTTTGACTGAACAATTATATAACATGAACAAATGTATCTGAACCAAAGGGTAATGAAGGTGATCAGCCTTTCATACCTGACTTATACATGCAATATGTACAGAGTGCAATTCTACAATGGCAATCAGCAATGATTATCCATAAGCATATCCGAATGAAACCACTCTTAGTAGAGTTAAGTAAAAACAAACTTGCCTGAACCGTTGATTACTGCTACGCAATTTATATCGCTTTATCCGAAGACCTAATATTAGTAATATAGATCTCCAATATTAGAATAATATCATCACAGTATAATACTACTATATATATATAAATATAGAATAACCTAGACACATAACATATAACACATAACCCTATCAGTCTACAACACACAAAAGACTCAGTATCAGGTCAAACTATTTTAGTCTGACTTGAGTTCGACGAAGTTCTAATGTCCCGACGGTCTAGTCGAACAATTCTTCGAATTTAAGTTCAATTAAACTCTGTCTAAACACTTAACCATTACCTACGATAATTTATTAAGAGTCGAAATATTTTTCGTAAGCTCGTAATAATTTTTAAACAATTATTACTATTTAACATGAATTTCCATTACTAAAATCGTATTCAAATGAATTAAATACCACAAAATTCTTTTGTCATTAATATTTATTTATTATCAAATATTAATGAAATACATATCATAATATTATAATATATTTATAATATCACAAAGTATTTTAATACTTTAAAATCACCTTTATATGATTTTTAATGATTAAATTCATTATCCGATAATTGCTATTTAATATTAAAATATTAATATTTTCATGACAAAATATCAAAAGTTATATTTTATAACTCAAAATATTTTTATAACACTTAAATCATTTTTATATGATTTTTAAAACATTAACTATATTTTTCTATAATTTATTTAAAATATTTTTAAATAAACTAATTACCATTAATATTGTTTAATTAATGAAATTCATCACAAAATATTAAAATTCACTAAAAATAACTTAAAATATTTTCTTTTACCATAATATTATTTTCATAATTTTTAAATAATTTATTTAATATTATAATTAAATAAATTAAATACCATTTATATTCCAAAAATATTAAATATTTATGAAATATACTCAAAATAATTAAAAACTATTTTTCAGATTTTGAAATAATTTTTCGAAATTTATTATGTATTTTTAATAATTAAAAACTAATTTATTTCTAATTATTTAATTAAAATAATCATTTTCAGAAATTAAATAGTTTAAAAGGGTCCTTATAGCGACAGAACCGTCGCTATAGGTGTTCTTGAGCTTGTTCTTCATCAAACCCAGATTTCTTGTCAGTCACTAAGTGGCTCGGTTTGACCAACTTTTAATCTATGATCCTAATGTTTTTTGAGCAGGTAATGATATCAATCATGTAGTATAAATGTAATACTACAAGCTAATGCAACATTCATGGCCATAACATAACAAAGTCGTGACATCTAAGTTGCAGAAGTCGTTGTCAGACCTGTTCTTGAGTTTCTGGGCTGCCAAAAAACTCAAGCAGTATCGAGGTACCTACTTTGGGTCATTATAGATTGAGTTCTGTGTTCCATTTGTATGATCTACAAGTTTTCAAATGTATTATACATGTCCGGCTACAATTCCTTATTATCATATCATAACAACAACATCACAAACGCAAGATCTAGACTGGTCAAACATAGGGTCAAGAACTGTTCTTCAGAAATCTGGGTTTTCCAGATTTCTTCATCCGGCTGGTGGTCAACGGTGGTTTGACCTACTACAAATTGGATCCAATGCATGATCTGGAAGTAATAAAGGCATGCATGGGTATCCTACATGTTAGTATACATACATATAACAACAACATGGCCAGATCGCTTCACATAAAGAAGATCAGAGACCACCAAAAGGTTGTCAGACGCTTCTGGAATTCTGGGCTGCCCAAAATTTGCTTTTTCGTGAACGGTCAACGACCTTTGACTGCCTATAACGTTCAATCTACATGTGATCTGGGATTGATACAAGTACCAGATCAAAGACCATACAACATACTACAAGTACAAAAGCTTAAAACACAAAAACAATTAACATGTAAGGATGTATGAGCCCTGACATTTGGCTGTCAGGCCAAGTTTTAGGGTTCATAGATCAGTTTTAAAATTTTGATTTTCGAGCATCAAATTGATATGGACCTAAGTTTTAGCAACCCAGATCATCAAATGACACCCTCTAACAAAACGCTAACCAACCAATTTCAACAAATAACATAAGATCATTGATTTCTAAAATTTTAGGGTTTATACCTCTCTAGCTTGAATTTTGATTTTTGATCCTTGTGATATGATCTTGGAATGCTAACACCTAATCATGGCTTATCTCATCACTCTCTCTCACTTCACATTTTTGAAATATAGAGAGAGAATGTCTTGGGAGAAAAAAAAAATTAAAGTGACCCTTTCTCTCTCTTAATCTATTTATTTGATGACATGTTGCTATGATATCTGATGATTTCGGCTGGTTGGATGTATATTTTGCACATGGAGTTGGTAGAGTGGTTCAACCACTCAATTATTGCAAGATTCACCAATTATTTCCAATAATGCAACAAAGGGCATTATGGTCATTTTGCATAACATTTTTATGGATTTCTAGTAAATGGCCAAACCCTTAGGGTTTAGGGTTTGGGTTTGGGTTAGGGTTTGAACCCTTTAGGGTTTAGGGTTTAGAAATCCTTAGGGTTTTTAGAAAAAAAAATCTAGAATTTCCAAATTAGGTTTTTAAAAAAATAAAATTAATATTTCTAAATTATAATTAGAATTTTCTAATTATATTAAAATTTCTTAATCATAATTTAATTCTTGCTAATTAGGATTAGTATTTCCATATTAAAATTGCTAATTTTGCAATTAGGGTCAAAATGGACATTAGGGTTCATAACCCATTAATTAGGGTTTCTAATAGAAAATAATTTTCTAATTTAGAATTTAGATTTCGTAATTAGATTAGGATTTTCTAATTACTTATAACTTAAAAATTAGGATTAATATTTCCTAATTAACATTAAAATTATTAAACGAACATTTAAGTTCTCCCTAATTATAAATTAGGGTTTCAAATTCATAAATTAGGGTTTAAACATTTGAAATTAGGGTTTGCTAAATAATTAAGCTTTACCCTAATTAATATTATAATTAATAGCACTTGAGCATTATAATTATCCTTTAAGTTCCCAGATTAGGGTTTTAAATTCCGAATTAGGGTTTCGGATTCCAAGAACTGAAATTAGAGTTTCATAACCAGTTTCTAGGGTTTCTTATAATTCGCTAGGGTTTTCTAACCGAACGTTGACGTTCTTAATATATACCTAGGGTTTGTTACAGATATCATTTATTGGTCAACCCTTGACCCTTAACCATATTCTGAACACATAAATGCAGAACATATTCACGTATTTCCTTAATCCTGAATAATTCACCTAAATCCTTCACAAAATTTTAAAATTCTCAAAATTCCTTCTTAAAAATATCAAACACATACACTTATTTTCTGTCTAGGTTCTAATATTGAACCTTAAATCAATTAATTAAAATTTTAAAAAATTTCTAAATTCTCGGATTGTCACACTAAGTCCTCCCATGTGGTGATTGACCCCGATGGTAATGAATAGAGACAACTTCTTGCCTTATCCCTCAAAGAAAGTGGAAACAGTCTGAGTCTTATTGCATCTTCTGACACACCATTGTCCTTAAAATTGTCACAAATCTCGATGAAGCTCAGCAAATGCTCATTAGGGTCATCTGTAGCAGCACCCCCAAATTAAACTGAATTCTGCACCATCTGTCTTAATTTCGAAGGAATTTACTGCCATTGCTGGTCTTACAATGCTCGACTGCAATTCATTGATTTTGGGCATTGAATAATCCCTTAAGGCTCTATGTTCATCTCTAGGCTATTCTTCCATGTTGGATGATGATGTCTCAGTAATTACTTGTGTATTCTAACCTGCTCTCGATCTCCAAACTCTACCGTTGATATTGTCCTATGCACGTATAAACTCAAGATTTGATGATCACGTGCGCATATACTATCACAAGTACCTGAAATTCAAACAAAAATAAAATAAAATTGAGATAAGATAGGAATTGTCAAAGTCAAACAAATCTAACTTTAGTTGATGACGACAGTAATAAAAATAAACACTGTTCCCCAGCAACAGCACCAAAAACATGTTAAGCTTGTTTCGATTTTACAAAACAGAATCTAACTCATACAAGTATACACGGGTCAACAAGTAGTACAGAGTAAGAAAGTATCGATCCAACAATGAAAGGCGAATAAATCTACACTAGCATGCAACAACCTGATCACTATTTCTGTTTGATTAAACAATCAATTAAAAAGTGAATTTATACCTAAATTAATTATCAACATAAGAATACTATTTACTAAATTAAGGAAATCAAAGTGGAGAGAAATGGGATCCTTGAAAGTAGTATGCACACAAACCAATCATGTTTGATGATAAAGCATATACTTTGTAACAATTTTATTCATTTATTAATAAAAAGTATTAATTTATTAAAGGCTTTTAATTATCTACATGATCTTTGTTTTATAATATGTGATAAACCCATAGTTTTAAGCAATGCTTTTAGAATAATGATGATGATCATTCTAATGAGATCTAAATTCTTAGAAAGCTTAAAACTAAAATAGTTCCCAATCATTGGATTACTAAATTGGGGATTATTGAATCCAGGATAGATTGGTACATACGTTGCTTGCTCATTGGATGAGGATAATTGATCTCATGATCATTTGTGTGGAGACACTAAAGCAAGTATGTAGGTGCTTATTAGAGAATAAGTTCATCGAAGCATTGGCTCGCTAAGGAATACCTAATGGAGTTTTACTCGTCTGTCAATAGGAATTCTCAGTAGTGATAGTAGACAAGTGATCCTTGGACTTGAGATCATCATAGTATCTTGTGTATGATGAGTTATACTTTGACTTATTCCTTAAGACCCTTAGGGTATATATGAAGGGTATGCTTGGGTATAACAAGTTGTACATGGAGATAATATATGATCAATAAAAATCTACCACTTCTAATAAAAGAAGAGAAATGTCCTATGTGATTCGATAAATGACAACCCAAGAGTCCTTGGTTAAGGTAGTAATGAAATTAGAAAGGAGTTTCTAATTTGCATTATTTGGAGTTGTGCATTTAAGGATCGAAAATACATATAATTAAATAAAATAAGACTTGATAGTAATTCCATGTCTTATATTTAATCGAGACATGTATGGTGAAAGGATTGAATTGCACGGTAACTATTTACTCAAAGGTTCTTTTATGATTAATGTTGAAATCTATATTATCCGGAAAGTCGTTGATCGCTAGGAGGCTTTATATTGTAGAATAAATATTATTTATTTAAATAAATTAATTATTTAATTTATTTATTTAAATAAGATTAGAATTGTTCTAATTGATTTATTCACAATAGGTTTAATATGGAGAACCTAAAGGGTCACGCCATAAAAGGAAGAATAATTATTTAAGAAGTTAATGGCATAATCGTAATAATATAGTTAAGTATATTTAATTTAATCTATGGTGATAGAATAAATTAAATAGCTTAATATTTATTATTTAATATTTTAGAAATATTAAATATAAATTAATAAGAGGAGTCTTATTAATATTATTATAATTATTATTATTTTAATTTCTAAAAGAGTTTAGGAATTAATTTAATATAAGTACTCTCATTTATTCCTAATTGGATTAGGAAGGAAAATTAGTTAAAGGAGTTTGATTAATTATCCCTAATAAGATTAGGGAGCTTAATTAATTAAAAGAATTTAATTAATTAAATAAATCCCAATTCCTTAATTGTTAAGGTGGGTTGCCCACATCTATAAGTAAGAGGAGTCTTATTATGGGTGAAGGGGGTTGTTGACTTTTACAACTACGTAATAATTCCAATTTGTTGGAGAGTATGCCCTTTCTATAGAGATAGAAAACTAGGGTTGAGCCAATACCCCTTCTTCTTCATGAATCTTTATTTTTCCTTGGTGGATCACCTCTAGAGGCCAAACATATGGGTGGCTAACGTTGATCAAAGGAAGGAACCAAACCCGGTGGATTCAAGTTGAACGCGAAAGGATTTGGAGGTGAACTTGTACCTGAGGAAGCTCGATCTTCAAGGGTATGATTTTATTCTTTGTCTTTCCGTTTAATTAATAATTATGCATAAAGGGTGATCCGGGTATATGGTTTGTAAAATTTTTAAACTCTGATTTTTTACACGTTTCCGGACTTTTATGCAATTTGATTGCGTTCTTGAATATTACAAACCTAACAGTGGCATCAGAGCCAAACCTTTATGCGAATTATTAATTATTTTAATTTGATATGTATATTGATATGTGTTTAGAACAATTTAATTGGGCATAATTTTATTGTATAAAATTTAAATAAAAAAAAAAAAAAAAAATAGCGAATTCGGCCTGATATGTTAATCACGTGGCTTCATGTTACAAAATGCATGGCATGGCCCCATCACGTTTTCACGTGATGCGTGGCATGGCTGATTTTTTTTATTTTTATTTTTTTATAAAGTTGCCGTTTTTTTTTTGGAATTCAAGAAGTATTCTCTTTACATTCAAGGGAATTCGGCAGAAGCTTAATTACCAACAGGAAATCCACGGAAATCATGGCTAACAAATAATAAAAGACATGCACGGAAATATTATATATATATAATATATTACGAATATGTATATATATATATATATATTCTTAATTATTATATAATTAAAATAAAAAGTTTATTTTAATTTTAAAATAAAAGGTTTATTTTAATATTAAAATATAAAGTTTTATTTTAATCTTAATAATTTTATAATTAAAATAAAAAGTTTATTTTAATTTTCAAATTAGAATTTCATGCTAACTAATTAGAGTTGGAATTGGATTCCATGATAACTAATTGGAGTTGAAATTGGATTCTATTCTTTCCTTAAATAAAGGAGTTTATTTAGATATGAAATAAGATTTCATATTATTCAAAATAAAAGAGTTTATTTGTGAATAGGAAAGAGAATCCATGTTTCCTTAAATAAAGGAGTTTATTTAAATATGAAATAAGATTTCATATTATTCAAAATAAAGGAGTTTATTTGTGAATAGGAAATAGAATCCGTGTTTCCTTTAATAAAGGAGTTTATTTTTTTTTTTCATGGAATTGGATTCCATAATTAATTAAAATAAAGGAGTTTATTTTGATTAAAGATTTTGATTAAAATAAAATAGTTTATTTTATTCAAAATTGGATAAATTGAAATAAAATAGTTTATTTTGATTTAAATTTGGATTGAAATAAAGGAGTTTATTTTAATTCAAAATTAGATTTTAAACTAACTAAAGTTGCCCATTAAATGATATCAATATATATATTAAATGTTTATTATTCATGAGATGAATGTTATTTATTGATGCATATGGTGATGTGTATGATAATAAATGGGATTGATTATGGACTATTGACCAATATGATTGGATTTTATTTTAGTTGGATGCATGAATGTATGGGTTTTATTAAATGGGGTTCTGCGTGACTCGTCTTCTCTAATTTTTCTTAATGTAAATTCTATCTCCTCCTATGTACTTCCCTCGATCACGATCAAGGTTTCTATTTATTTTAAATAGTTTTGTAATAGGAATAGTTAGAATTAATTTTGAAGAATTGGAGATCAAGATACAAGGAGCGCTTGAAGACCCGTTTTGTAATGGAGCCCAGGGTTTAAATGTAATAGTTATATTTAAATATTATTTCTTGCACCCTAGGGGTTTGACCTTTTGGTTCACTTGGTGGCTCTAGTGAACCAAACTAGAATAAAAGTCCATAATCAATCCGGGTAGAATATTGTATTCTATATGTGCATGCTTATACTATATATATTATATATTATGCAAACATGCTTCAGCATGTTAATTAATATGACGATATTTTATATATATATGTGTGCATGCGCTAAACAAGATGAGACAAATTAATAACAAACCCTCAATTTTTATATTAAGTCCTAAGCGTTCAAAGATATTTGGAATATCGAACGTCGCTTTCTAAAAGCATGATAAAATTAATAGAGTATTAAATATTTAATATGAGTTTGTTGTGTCACCACAAGGCAAGTATTAAGTATTTAAGATGTTAATTTATCACATTTGATGCTTATAAAGAAAATTGAACAATCTTTTGTTTTATTGTGTCACCACAAGGATGATATTTTTCTTTTGAATATATGGAGTGCTAGGTCGGACTTAACTTGGATAATTTTGATTCGGATGTGCCACCACTTGATCAAAATAATCTAAGAGGCAAAAAGAAAAGGAGTTGCATACTTGATGTAATTGACAAAAGTTGTCTACCTATTTATTTATATATAGTTTGTTGTGTCACCACAAGGCTATATACATTTGAAATGGGATCCTTATTCTCACTAGCAAATCTTTAATTAGATTTTGCCGAACTATATAAGTGAGGTAATATAGTTTGAAGAAAATAGTGGGAGATACCAATTTAAAACAAGACCTAAAATTATTTTGGTAATTAATAAAAGAATGTATGTTAAAATGTTGTTAATTACAAATTCATTTACTGAAATTTTACAATGTCTAAAATTACTATCACCGCAAAGCATATTAGATGCTAAATTAACCGGACCCAAGAATTAAAGCGGATTGGTTAAGGAATTTGAGAATAGTCTCACAGTTGAAAAGCTATCTTATGTCCTTAATACGCCTATCCTCGCAATGGTTGCGCATAATGCCTCCGAGAAAGAGATTGCTACTTTTAGAAAGTGGCAAGATGATGCACTGATTGGCTCAAACGCATCATGCTCGTATCCACGAGTAACAAGCTCAAAGATCACTGAAACTATGGATACTTCTACTATACTCCCGCACGTCAAGTAGTTGATGGTGAGGAAAGTAGGGATGATAGATATCGGATATCTAAGGAGCTCTTCCGATCTAGAATGGCCAATGACACTATAGATGCAGATAAAAAGTTCTTAACATAATCAATTTGATTGATCAATTTGGACAACTGGTTTTGTCATGGATGGAGAGTTGAGCTAAGATTTGATCTTGCACTTTCTCCCTCGGATCGCTTTCACAATTGTTGTGAATTTTTCATATAAACAAGCTAGATATCGCTTCACGATTTGCTTAACATGTTGAAAAATGTTGAGAGTCACTTTCCAACCAAGAAAGATCAAGTCTTCTTGGTAGGGGCCAAAGGATCTTGAAAAAGAAGAGCGATTCAAAGAAGGTAAATGTAAAGGCGTAAACAAAGGATAATAAGAACAAAAGCGATCACGGATAGCAAAGGAGTTTGCTTCCACTGCAATAAGCCTGGACACTGGAAAGAAACTGCGAGAAGCATCTTGCAGAGGCTAACCAAAGAAGCTTAGTGAAGTTTCGGTTACAATACAGTTTTGTTCATGATTGAAATAAATTTTTCTTTAAGTCAAGGTTCTACTTGGGTATTGGATACCGACTTTGGTTATCATAAATATAGATTTATGAAGGGACCAAAAGCAAGTACAAAGCTAAACAAATATAAGTAATCCTATATAAGGGAAATGTAGCAAGGTTGCCATATTAGCCATAGAAACTTATAGTTTAGCAATGCCTACGACGCAAATCTATTAAGTCGATAAGTTGTTATTATATTCCGGTTCTTGTTAAAATATTATTTCTATTTTATTGTTGGACAATTAAATCTTTGGTATTATAATTAAGAACAATTGTTGTTCTATTTATAATAATAATGTTTTGTATAAAATGGAATATTACTTAATAAATTTTGTATACTTACATGAAAATAATTTTGCATATTGAACAAATTAGTATAAGAAAAGGAGATGATCATTCAAAGAGTTGAATGTGTGTATTTCTTTGAAATACAAGTATGAATTATTTGAAAGGTTCAAAGAATTCAGAAGTGAAATAAATTGACAATGTATTAAGATTCTTTGATTAGATCAAGGAATAAATACTTGTGAAATAAGTTTTTAGATCATCTCAAATGGTTTTCTCATAATGGACGTCTCTCTATACATAATAATTGATTGATGTATCTGAAAGGAAAAATGGTACCTATTTGAACATGGTACGGTCCAAAATGATTTTACCGACATTCCAAAGATCCTTCAGGATCATGTCCTAGAAATGGTCACGATATCTACGAAAAGGTAACCTCGAAATCCGGTTGCAAGACTCCATAAAAGTTATGGACAGTGAGGATTCCTAATCTTAAGTATGTTAAGATAAGGGGTTGTCCAACTTATGTGAAAAGGTTTCAAAAGGATAAGCTTGGGACAAGATTTGACAAGTGTCGATTTGTGGGACATCCTAAAGTAAGTTTAGGGTATATATTCTATAATCCTGCTTAGCAAAAGGTGTTTATTGCGAAACACGCTGCCTTATAAGATAAATGTGTTTATCATTGAAGGGGCTAGTGGGAGGATAATAGATCTTGAAGAGTTCAAGAACCACAAAATACTATAAGTCAAATAAGAGGAACCTGTAGATAGACCTATTATACCACAACTGAATCGTAAATCTGGAATAGTACCAAAGATACCTTGAGGTATGGATTCATCATGGATGATGATGATGATGACGATCATCATAGAAGATGATGATCCGAGTTACATGCGATGATGTAAGACTTCTAGTGTGTACAAAAAGGGTCGATTGGGGCGCCGTGACATTCCTAATATTATATGTTGATATACTACGGATGAGGAATAACATACCAATGCTACAATCGGTAAAGATAAAGTTATCTAAACATTCCTCCATGAATGATTTGGAAGAGTATCTTAATTGGGGATATAAATCTATATAGATAGATTTAAGAGGATGCTCGACTTAACCCAAGGAACGTATATTCATTTGATGCTAAAGTCGTTTAGCATGGCAAACCCAAGAGATGTTTCATGTCGATGAGCTATGGGTGTATCTCTCTTAATAGTCCCCACAAAACTCACGAAAAGAGAGGTCGCATGAGTGACAATCATGTATGCAATGAAATGTACTAGAGACGATGTTGATCGGTCATAATTCGAGAAGATCTTTGTCAAACAAAGTGAAAAACATCTTAAAGTGCTTAACCCAAGCACTAAGGATGTGATCATATTCATGGTGGGTCTAAATTAAAACTAGAGGGCTTAATGACTCAAGTTTTTCAGACAGACCAAGACGACGAAAAATCCATTTTAAGGTAAAGGGTTACCTTCAAGCAGTGGTGCGATGAATTGGAAAGGTTCCAAACAAAGAAAGAGTTCTTTGGTTTAGTGATAAAGACAAAGTATATAGCTATAAATGAAGCTGCAAGTTGATTGTTTGGATTAAAAGATCATTACAGAACTAGGAATAGTTCCTAAGTCTCATCTTGGATCTAAACATGTGTTGTGACACTTTTATTTGATTATAAGAATCATTGATAGATGGGAAATCACTATAGAGATGGTGGACTCTCAAGAACAACATTAAATATCCATTAACTAAAGCTTATCCAACAGCAAGATAGTCGTCACTTAGAGAAGAAGAGTATAAGATACAATGACGATTGGCTTTAGTGCAAGTGGGAGATTGAAAGTAGTATGCACACAAGCCAATCATGTTTGATGATAAAGCATATACTTTGTAACAATCTTATTCATTTATTAATAAAAAGTATTAATTTATTAAAGGCTTTTAATTATCTACATGATGCTGTTTTATAATATGTGATAAACCCATAGTTTTAAGCAATGCTTTTAGAATAATGATGATGATCATTCTAATGAGATCTAAATTCTTAGAAAGCTTAAAACTAAAATAGTTCCTAATCATTGGATTACTAAATTGGGGATTAGTGAATCCAGATAGATTGGTACATACGTTGCTTGCTCATTGGATGAGGATGATTGATCTCATGATCATTTGTGTGGAGACACTAAAAGCAAGTATGTAGGTGCTTATTAGAGAATAAGTTCATTGAGCGTGGCTCGCTAAGGAATACCTAATGGAGTTTTACTTGACCGTCGATAGGAATTCTGTAGTGATAGTAGTACAAGTGATCCTTGGACTTGAGATCATCATAGTATCTTGTGTATGATGAGTTATACTTTGACTTATTCCTTAAGACCATTAGGGTATATGAAAGGGTATGCTTGGGTATAACAAGTTATACATGGAGATAATATATGATCAATAAAGAATCTACCACTTCTAATAAAAGAAGAGAAATGTCTATGTGATTCGATAAATGACAACCCAAGAGTCCTTGGTTAAGGCGTAATGAAATTAGAAAGGAGTTTCTAATTTGCATTATTTGGAGTTGTGCATTTAAGGATCGAAATACATATAATTAAATAAAATAAGACTTGATAGTAATTCCATGTCTTATATTTAATTGGGACATCAGATGGTGGAAGGATTGAATGCATTTGCAGTAACTATTTACTCAAAGGTTCTTTTTTATGATTAATGTTGAAATCTATATTATCCGGAAAGTCGTTGATCGCTAGGAGGCTTTATCCTATTGTAGAATAAATATTATTTATTTAAATAAATTAATTATTTAATTTATTTATTTAAATAAGATTAGAATTGTTCTAATTGATTTATTCACAATAGGTTTAATATGGAGAACCTAAAGGGTCACACCATAAAAGGAAGAATAATTATTTAAGAAGTTAATGACATAATCGTAATATATATGTTAAGTATATTTAATTTAATCTATGGTGATAGAATAAATTAAATAGCTTAATATTTATTATTTAATGTTTTAGAAATATTAAATATAAATTAATAAGAGGAGTCTTATTAATATTATTATAATTATTATTATTTTAATTTCTAAAAGAGTTTAGGAATTAATTTAATATTAGTACTCTATTTTATTCCTAATTGGATTAGGAAGGAAAATTAGTTAAAGGAGTTTAATTAATTATCCCTAATAAGATTAGGGAGCTTAATTAATTAAAAGAATTTAATTAATTAAATAAATCCCAATTCCTTAAT
This sequence comes from Panax quinquefolius, assembly GCA_020205615.1. NCBI lineage: Eukaryota > Viridiplantae > Streptophyta > Magnoliopsida > Apiales > Araliaceae > Panax > Panax quinquefolius. The sequence goes on from CM035162.1 coordinate 57,650,694, forward strand.
TGTTAAGGTGGGTTACCCACATCTATAAGTAAGAGGAGTCTTATTATGGGTGAAGGGGGTTGTTGACTTTTACAACTACGTAATAATTCCAATTTGTTGGAGAGTATGCCCTTTCTATAGAGATAGAAAACTAGGGTTGAGCCAATACCCCTTCTTCTTCTTGAACCTTTATTTTTCCTTGGTGGATCACCTCTAGAGGCCAAACATATGGGTGGCTAACGTTGATCAAAGGAAGGAACCAAATCCGGTGGATTCAAGTTGAACGCGAAAGGATTTGGAGGTGAACTTGTACCTGAGGAAGCTCGATCTTCAAGGGTATGATTTTATTCTTTGTCTTTTCGTTTAATTAATAATTATGCATAAAGGGTGATCCGGGTATATGGTTTATAAAATTTTTAAACTCTGATTTTTTACACGTTTCCGCACTTTTATGCAATTTGATTGCGTTCTTGAATATTACAAACCTAACAATCCTAATGTTATTTAATGCTATGTCCAACATGAACGCCTCTTATTATGCCTAATTATTTAATATGGATAGCTAGTCGAGAACTCAAAAGTGAAACATAACCATCTTTGAATGTACTATGTCCAAATCACACAAAATCCACAAAATGATAGAATTCATGTAAGCATCAAAATTACATAACCCACTATATGTCTATGTAAATTACAAGCAATAATGATTTATGCTGAAGCTCGTTAAATGACTACACATGATGAACCAATATATGCCTATTCGGGTCACGAATGACAAATCCTAACACATGTAAGTCTCATGATCATATGCCAACATGATTAAATCGGTACTTATACTTCCTTTTTCAATTCCGTACAAATAATTAGGGTGAATGGTGATCAAGCATTCAATATTTAAGTGCAACCATATTTGTCAATCCAATATTAAACATACAAGCATCATAAATAGGCATACAAGTATGGACTACACATTAAACTCCATTAGAATCCCATAATGGAAGTTAGTTTCATTGCTGAATCAACACACATTATGGGATTTAAGCCAAACATTGAAATAAGCAATGAAAACAAAGAGATTTAAGGGGAATGAGGAATCAAATCTAATAAAACCCTGCTTCAAAGTCTAATTCCAAGCTAGTTCAGGTCCACATTCATCACTAAAATTAAAACCCAGTATTTACAATCAATCAATCTAGAGAAAGAATCCCAAAATAGTAGAGAAAGGCTATGGAATCTCTCTAGACTATGAAACCCTAAAAGTAGTAATAGTAACTGATAAGATACGTCTTTTCAAACCAGAAAACACACCTTATCATGGAAATTACGCTCAACATTACAAAATAAAAAGTCAGCATTTTAAGTCAAGTTTTGATTTGGTACTGCATAATGTGATTGTTACTGATGGGATTTGGGTGCGTATCTTACCAGTGCACGTTGTCATTGAATCTCTTGGTGTGGGCATGCCAAGTCTTTATGTAATATGCGTATAGCGTCATGCCTTGTCAAGGATGTGATGGCCTCTTCTTTGAGCGAAACCGCCGTGTTCTGCCTTATGATGGGCGTGGACGCGCTGATGTTGAATTTTTCATACTGCTGGTGCTTTGCTTCTGAACTGCTGCTACTTTCTTCTCACTTCTTCTTCTTCACTTTACTACTTCAACGACCCTTTTGATGTACTCCTCACTTGCTTGAGTCTAGCTGCCAGCTTCATTTTAGCACATGCCCACCATACCTTGTCTTGCCATTTCCATTTCCATGCCTTAGGATTTCTTCTATACAAACTACAAAACAAACACAAAAAGCAATAAAAACATACTAAAAGTAATTAAGTGAAGCAAAATTCTAGTAAGTTGGTCATCAATAAGTAGGTATAATACCTACTTATCATGGGGTGAAGTTATGATCTTAGCTTGTAGCGCTTTAGATACCAGTCATTAACCATTTACTTGCTTTGATAATTAGATTTAACTAGATTAATTCCACATCGTTTTTTTTTTCTATTCGAATAAGACTGATGCGATATAAAGTCAGTATTTGGTAAATATTAGTGATAGTTCCTCGTCGGATAGACAACTCATCTTATCATTGCATTGCTTGTTAGACCGTGTATACTTGCGATTATTTACTGATCGGTATTCCGAACCAACAAGTTTTTGGCACCATTGTCGGGGAACTATTATTCTAATATTGTCCAATATTTATTTAAATTAATTTAGTCTTAATTTGAACGTATATATTTATCTTATATTTGTTTGATCTTTCTTTTGTTTTTAAGCTTTCAGGCTATGGACGATCATTGTTATCAATGGCCTTTTGAGATGATGGCACAACCAAAATTGAAAGAAGGACTTGAGCGATTGCAAGATCAAATTTCAAATCTCTTAAGGTTTTCTGACAATCTTGAGTGTCAGCCCACTTAGAATGCCTACTGTCAGGAACGAGCTGATGGTGAACTGACATACTATCATCCAGACTATCAAGGTTATTTAAACTCAGGGGACTATAGTCAAGAGCAGTTTTATGATTCAAAAATTTCCTATCAGATACAATTTGAATATCATCCTCCGTCACAATATGAGGTGACATCTCAGTTGGATGAGAGCCTTTCCATAAACTTAAAACAAGAAGAAGTGAGAAGGCTAGAGGTGCTCCTTACCAACTTTACAGAGAGAAATGAGGTTCGAATAGGAAACCTTGACGCCTCATTTCGGAGCCTAGAGAGCCAAATGGGGCAAATCGTTAATGTTAACATGAATCCACCGCAAAATAGTTTACCTGTCATTATTATTCACAACGAGAGGGTTGAAGAGAATTGCACGGTGGATACACAAAGAAAAGGCGATGAGTCTCACGAAGTTATTGAGGGAGATGTCGAAATGCTTATTAACCAATTTGTGGAGTCTGAGGAAGAAAAGAGAGGATCATGAGTGGGTGTATTGTTTATATTGATGAAAAGTTGGAAACCACACTCAAGGTTGTGGGAACCCTATAGGGCCCACTAGCGCACAAAGAACGATTTCAGTTTGGTGAGAAAGGAGAATTAGTTGATAATTCCAGTGGTGAATCTGACAACCTGAGAATTTTGAATATTTTAAAAAAATTTATTAATTGATTTAAGGTTCAATATTAGGATCTAGACATAAAATAAGTGTATGGAATTGTCAGTTCTGTAATGAAATTTCAAGGATTTCAAAATTTTTGGACAAGACTTGATTAATTTGGTAGACTGTAAGTGATAGTTTGGTAATAAGGTAAAAGATTTTGGTGGATTTAAAATTCTTGTGAAGAATTATAAGGGTTAAGTATCTATGTGTATACGAGTCGGTATATGTGAACAAATATGTGTACATTGTTAGTTTATGTGAACAATTTGTGAATAAGGATCAAATTTTGATCAAGATAAGTTACATAGGTGTCAAACCCTAAATTCATGATATGAATATAGTGATTAAGTTAGAAAATCTAACGAATTGTTAGAAACCCTAGCGATATGTTCAAAAACCCTAATTTCAGTTTCGAGAATTCGAAACCCGAATTCGGATATTCATAACCCTAATTTGGGAAATCAAAGGCTAAATATAATGGCTTAAGTATTTTTGATTATATATTAGGGATAACCCTAATTGCTAAATTAGTAACCCTAATGCTATGTATAAAAACCCTAAGGGTTAAAAGTATGTGAATGCGATTGTATATTTGTTTACTATATAAACAAATAAAAGAAACTAGGTAATCTAATTATATAATAGGAATGAAAAATTGAATAACTTAAATGTTATGGTATGGGAGGATAATAGTATTTATAATAATACTAACATTAAGAGATTTATTTTATAAATCTCAAATAATTAATTTTATAACCTAAGAATGACAAGTCTAATTGGATTAAGGAAATAAATGTACACGGGTAAGAATTTAAATTATAATTGAGGAAATGAAAACCCTAATCAAATGATTTGGGTTGGATAAGAATTTAAAAGTATTTGATTATGTCAATTTTATATGGCACAAGAAATTAATTTAGAAGCCCAAAAGAATTTAATGAAAAGCCCAACTTTTAGCCCAATTGAGGAGGAACTTTTTGGTCATTGGATTAATCAATTTTAACAATAAAAATAAACTAAAATGGAGCAAAGAAAGGGGGGAGTACCCGGTCCCTTTGTGGGTGTTATATTGCATGTGACTAAAATCATTTTGGTCTAATATTTGTCTAAGTTGGTCACCAACTCTCCATGTGTCCTCTTTTTATTTATCCAACATTCTTGAACAAGCTTACAAGTAACCTGATAATGATGAGAGGGAGAAAGAGTAAGAGATTTGTTAATATTAATAGATATATACCTTATATCTATTTACTTTTGCTAAAACAAATATTTATTTCATTTCATCTCTCACACTTCCTAGCTCAAAAAGTAAAACTAGAGAGAGAGTGCAAGAGGATGATTTTCGGCCATAATAGGGAGAGAGAGAGAGAGAGAGAGAGTTTTGTAAGTTCTCAAGTTTCATAATGTAAGTATTAGAAAGAAGAAGAAGAGGAATCAAGAGAAGGTATACGAAATCCCTACATTTATTGTTTAATTTCTCTTTGTGGTGATTTGAGTTTTGATTTTTGTAAAACTATGATCTTGAGGCTTAAATCCTTAGATCTTGATATTTAAAAGTGTTTTATGTTTAGATCCAACTCTTTTGTAGATAAAAAGTTGAATCTAAACTAAGAAATATGAGTTAGGTTTTTCAAAAGTTAGAAAACCCTAATTTTTAGCCTTGATTGTGTTTAATCTTGTGTTTGTTGGCTAATTGGTGAATTAAACCATGGATCATGTTAGATCCATGATTATATGAGTTATTTTGAGTTAATATGATGAGTTATGTTGGTTTTATAGGAGATCATGAAAGTTTTCTTAGATTACATCAAAAGTTAAAAATTAGATTTTCATAAAAACAAAACTTTAAATTCAAACGATCATATCTCCTATTATATTTCAAATTTTTGAGTGTGGTCATGTCCTAGAGTTAGATCTATGAGTTTTCTAACGTCTCCATGTAGAATCACTGGAAAAGGTGTTGTAGATTTTCGTGTGGATCGATTTTAGCAAAGGAGTCAAAAACAGAAAACTAGCTAAAGTAGACTACCAACGTTTTTGAAAGGGCTGTTTCGGCCACTAAGTTTGTGAAATAAATTCAGGCCTTTTAGGGGATGAAAATGTATGGTATTAAGTAACTCCTGTCCAAAAATGAGCTCATTCCGACTTAAAATGACCAAGTTATGACTATTTTAATTTTTACGATTTTTCGACGAAAAACGCTATAACCGGAGTTCTATAACTCCGATGGCCACGAAATTTAAACTGGAGGCTCACGTTAACATGTGTAAGATCCCGCCAAGAGTTGGGAATTTCTGGAGTTAAGTAAGGAGGCTAATTTCTTAAGGAATTAACTAAAATTGATTTTTGAAAAATACTTAAGAGAGTTGAAAAATTCTAGAAAAAATATTTACCAAAAGATTGTAAAATAATAAGCTGATTTCATATTTTCGTGAAATGAACATTTCTGCTTCCTGAAATGAACATTTCAGGTTACGGAAATGAGAAACCAAAATGTCAGAAGAGATGTCAATTTTGTTTTAGCTTGCTGAAATAGAAACTGAAATGATATATTAAGTTTTCTAAAGTCATAAATAATTTATCAAGTTATATTAAAAACATATTATATATAATATTGAAGTATTTAAATCATATAAATTTGATAGTAAATATTGAAAAATCATTTTAAATGATAATAATTATGTAAAAATTATTATGAGACTTGAAAAATATTTTTACGGTTATGATTATCTAAGTTAATTGTTAAGTGTTTAGGCAGAGTTTAACTGAACTTAAACTCGATATTGTCCGACTAGACCATCGGGATGTCAGATTTGTGTCGGGTTCAACTCAGACTACAATAGTTTGACTTGATACCGAGTCTTATGTGTGTTATAGACTGATAGGGTTATGTGTTATGTGTTTAGGTTATTCTATGTATGTCTATATATATAATAGTATTATATTGTGATGATATTATTCTAATATTGGAGATTTATATTACTAATATTAGGTCTTCGGATAAAGCATTATAAATTGCCTAGCGGTAATCAACGGTTCAGGCAAGTTTGTTTTTTACTTAACTCTACTAAAAGTTGTTTCATTCCGATATGCTTATGGATAATCATTGTTGATTCCCCGACTCGTCCCAGCTATATTCTCATTTCCTGAAGAGAACAGTGAAAGAAAGGGTGAGCTCAACTAGCTCAGTAAGAAATATTATGACTAAGATAATGCAGAATAAATTATCATTAGCCTACAACAGTGTTAAACTGATAAAATATAATGAACATCAAGTTTAACTACAATGAACCAAAGAATCCATTAAAAGAGTCAAGTAGAAAATAAAATCTACTATCTTTTATGATTTAAAAGGTTTTTCATCATCGTTATATTTGAGACTCGCCTTTAATAAATATTCCACATCATCGAATCACCCCGCACTACTGCCAAGGATATTCTTTAGTATCGCGACCACAATTATTCATGCACTACGGCCAAGAATAGTCAGGTATTCATTAATGGTCATGATCATGCCAACAATCATCCATCAATGCACTACTACCATCGAGGATTTTTACCACATCATTTGTAACATTACGGGCCATGATTATAAGAATAGTCTCCGGTCATAATCATACCAAGTCCATTTATGCATTACAGCCACATATGACTTTTACCATCATCATTTGTAACATTACGGTCATGATTACACCGAATAGTCTCTCGGTCATAATCATACCAAGTCCATCTATGCACTCTAAGTGCCACAGATGACTTTCAACATAATATAAACATGAGGATGATGATAATGATATAAGAATTCAATAAAACAAGTTCAAGAATTATTTTATCCAGAATTATTAACGTCCAAATTGTCAACAAGATCTGTTTTGTAGATTAAAATTCAAGAATGATCAAGAATATTTCCATGAAAGATCTTTGGATGAAATGCAAATATCAAGGATATTCTACTAATTTCATGGAGTATAGAAGTCAAAGTTTTAACCAACTGGGTATAATAAAGAATGGAATAACAAAAGAAATCACCATGCATGCGATAAACCGCACAGGCAAAGTTATTCCAATGTAATAATAATAAAGGAACGAATTCGTGTCCCGTGCAAAAACGCATGCTGATGCAGGATGTTCCAACGAATAATAATAATAAAGCGGAACCAGTCGGTGTAAAACACATGCACAGGATGTTCCAATGTAATAATAATAAAAAGGCGATTTTAACCAGTCAGGTGTAAAACACATGCATGTGATGTTCCAATGTAATAATAATAAAGACGGAACCAGTCCAAATGTAAAAACACACAGACAGGATGTTCCAACAGTAATAATAGAAGAATGTCACCAAGTATAGGGTAAATCTGTGATACAAAGTTATTCAATAGAATAATAAGCAATGGAATAACAAATGCTCTCTTCATGAATAAGAAAGAATAACACCCTTTACAAGTACAACAAATAATATTCCCTACCTTAGAAGAACTGAATATTGGAAAAGTGAAGTAGCGAGAATACTTTTCTTCTTTTTTCTATAATTTTCTCTCTAGAGTTTGATGAATTCGTAAGAAATAATGAAGGAATGAGCTTTCTATTTATAGAAAACCGAGGGTGGCTCTTGGTCTTAACGAAGGGTCAAAATGACTCTTCGCAATATGAAGAGACAACTACTATTTGCGAAGGGTAATTAACCCTGGAACAATCAAGAGGCAATTAACTCTTGGTAATATGAAGGGACAACTACTATTTGTGAAGGGGTAATTACTATCGATTGAAGGTAATTACTATCGATTGAAGGTAATTACTATTGAAGAAGGTAATTACTATCGACGAAGGTAAATACTATTGACGAAGGTAATTACTATTCACAAAGGTAATTACTATTGACGAAGAGACTCTTAGATGATGACATATGGGCCCCCCATAAAATAATCAAACTTCCCACAAACATCTCATATGAGACTCTTTATATACATCAAGGATTGAATAAATATTACCACAAATCATTTTATTTTAATCAACACATAATTAATCTTTCAACAATTATTAATCATTTATAACTTGTCGTCTCAATTAATAATATAACATATTATCTGAGATGATCTTTGTGACAATAATTGAATCAATAATATTAAAGATATGATGCAAAGCAATTATTGTAGTAATAATTGAGTATAGCTAAGTGACTTCTCACGTAAGCATCAATAATCAATCTTAGTAGCTACTATGCAACCACGCCAGACATTCTTGTACTTTTACCACCAAGGGTAGTTCAACAGCTTTTAACGGTAACACCTCCGCATAGTTATTTTTATAGAAAGATAATTTTGTCGTTTTCTAACTACGACAATACTTCCGTTAATAGGGTCCATTAATGATTGGTAGTAAATGCGAATATTCCCAACCAAACTAATATTTTATAACAACTTGCTTACTTTTGCAAAATTTATAAATATTACCCACAACTATAACATTATATCAAATTTATTCCATAATATTCAAAAATAATATTTATAGAAAATTCATCTTTATTTATAAAAGTGGGGTCTTACAACCTCCCTTCTTATGAAATTTCGCCCTCGAAATTAGGGTGCGTACGGTATGTCAAGAGGTAAGGATACCTTGATTTCATTTGATTCTAACTCCCAAGTAATTTCTTCAACATCGTGGTTCCTCCACAAAACTTTGACTTGAGGTATAACCTTCGAGCGTAGAATATGTTCCTTCTTATCCAAAATTTGAACAGAACCTCTTCATACGTCAAATCTTCCGCTATTTCGTCCGGTTCTAACTCAATAATATGGTTGGGTCTTTCACATATTTACGTAACATGGATATGTGAAAACGTTATGAACACGAGAGACATATTTGGGCGAGAAAGCGAGTCTATAGGTCACAGTTCCTACTCGATCGAGGATTAAAATGGACCGATGAATCGAGGATTAAGTTTTCCTCTCTTTCCAAATCTTGTAACTCCTTTCCATGGAGCAACTCTTAATAACACATGATCTCTATATCAAATTCCACGTCCTTTCGATGAAGATCAAGATAACTTTTTATCGATTTTGTGAGGTTTTTATACGTTGTCGGATCGTTTGAATCTTTTACGTAGTCATACGTACCAACTCCGGTCCCAACAACGTTGCTTCACCCACCCTCGTCAAAGATACCGAGAGAACGACACTTTCTTCCATACAACGCTTGAATGGAGCCATGCCAATACTTGCTTGATAGCTGTTGTTGTAGGAAAACTCCACCAATGGTAAGAACTTGTCCCAACTCCCCTTGAAATCAAGGACACAGAGTCTTAATAGATCTTCAAGAGTTTGAATAGTCCTCTCCGATCGTCCGCTTAAATTCGAGGATGATATGCCGAGCTAAATCGTAAGTCTATGCCCATAGCTTTTTGCAAACTAACCTAAAATCGTGAAGTGAATCTTGGGTCTCGATCGAAACTATGGATCTAGGCATACCATGCGGTCTTACAATCTCCTTTTTATGTATATCTGAGCAAGGCGTTCAAGTGTATAAGTTTCTCGTATCGGTAAAAATGAAAGCGAGACTTGGTCAATCTATCAACAATGACCAAAATCGCATCAATGCCTTGAGAAACCTTAAGAAGACCCAGAATTGAAATCCATGGTAATGTGCTCCCACTTCCATCCCGGAATTTCAAGTGGTTGCAATGGACCTTTTGGTACTTGATGATCCGCTTAACTTTCGACGACAAGTTAGACACCTTGAGATAAACAACGCTATCTCTCTCTTCATATTGCTCCACCAAAATGTATGACAAATATCATGATACATTTTGGTACTCCTGTGATGGATTGCAAATGGTGTGTTGTGCACCTCCATCATGATATTATACTTTAAATCGTGGTCGTTAGGAACACAAAGTCCGGAGTTGATTCAAGTATTCCTTCTTCATCGATTCTTGCTTGGCATGGCACCTTCTTGCACTTTCTTCCTCATACGTATCGGCTCCAGTGTCGTAGCTTGAGCGACTTTAACTTTATCGATTAAAGTCGGTTCTACTCATATACTCGCTATCATCACATGCGTCCCCTGAGTCTTTAACTCTATCTCCATCCTTTCCAAGTCACACAAATGGGCCATGCGTTGACAATAACGCACTTTCGTGCTGCATATGATCTTCTACTCAACGCAATACTACCACGTTCGCTTTTTCCGGGATGGTATTGGATGGTATGATCATAATCTTTCAACAGATTCAAGCCAACGTCGTTGTCGCATGTTGAGTTCCTTTTGAGTGAAGAAATATTTGAGGCTTTTATGATCCGTGTAAAGATCTCCACTTTCTCCCCATACAAGTAATGCCTCCAAATTTTAAGTGTAAAGACAACGTTTATAACTCTAGATCATGAGTAGGATAATTCCTCTCATATTCTTTGAGTTGTCATGAGGCATAAAGCTATAACTTTTCCATGTTGCATGAGAACACATCCCAACCCTTTGCAGAAGCATCACCATAGATGACAAATCCTCCAAGCCGATGGTATTGTCGAGCAGTGTTGAAATAAGTCTCCTCTTGAGTTCTTGAAAACTCTTCTCACATTCTTCGCTCCAACAGAACTTTGTATCTTTTCGAGTCGGTGAGTCGATGGAGTAGCGATTCGAGAAAATCCTTCCACGAATCTCCGATAATAACCAAATTTAAACCAAAGAAAGCTACGTACTTCTATCCATCGATTTAGGTTGTTCCCGACTTTGAATAGCTTCAATCTTTCTTTGGGTCAGGCAGATATTCCATGACTTGATACCGCGTGCCAAGGAATGCTACTTCTTCAAGCCGTAACTCGCATTTCTTCAACTCGCATAAAGCTTATATTCAC